>CAHIKZ030004489.1:5152500-5342500 GCA_903632075.3 Acanthosepion pharaonis | reverse complement strand
GTTCTTTAATGAGCTCAACTCCTTACACAATGGTTTGTCTTTCACTATGGAAGGGAGAAAGACAATTGTCTGCCTTTTTTGGATGTTTTTGTTGAACGCAGTAGGTGGTTTTATTACTAGCATTTATCGTAAACCCACCTTTTTTACTGGACTTTATTTGAATTGGCGTTCATTTGCTCCTGCATCAAGGAAAATTAATCTCATTAAAACCTTGGTGTATAGAGCACTTAAAGTGTGTTCCCCTATTAGATTGGACCGTGAATTTGGGAACATTAGGAAGATTTTCCTTAGTAACGGCTATCCGGAGGCCCTTATTGACTACATTATAAGTAAGAAAACTAAGGAATTTCATTCCCCTAAAATCCAGGGGCCTTCTAAATGTCCGGTTTATTTGAAGATTCCCTGGATTGGGGATAGTGGTCAGGGCTTAATTAAGCAGGTTGGCAAGTTGGTTTCCGGTTGTTTCCCATCAGTTGCTTTTACGTAGCATTTTTCAAACTAGGTCTGCGTTTCCGTCTTTTTCGCAAGGATGTATTGCTCTACATCAAATTGAGTAATTTAGTATATGAATTTAATTGCCAGTGTGCTGCTGGTTATGTGGGCGTACAACCTTGCATTTGGAAGCTAGAATTAATCAGCACGTTCCTTCCAAAATACGACTTGGTAAGATAGATAGAATATGCTATCTTCCCCCATGAATATGGAATCGGCTATTGCTCAACATTTAGTTGAGAATATAGCTTGTGCCAAGTTGTATAAAAAAGAGTGGTTTAGAATTATTCATACAGCCGATTCCAATAATCATTTTGAAGATTTTGGAATGGGTCTGTATAGGATTTAGAAAACCTTCTCTCTGCCGGCAGAAAGAATTTATAAGGTTTCTAAATCTGTTGGGGGATATTTTATTTTAACTGTCCCTCGCTATTTATTTACACGATAACCCTTCCTCGTTACAAGTATATATACTTGTTCGTTATTTTAGTGTGTTTCCCCCTCTTTTTTTGCTCTTCAATATCGCTATTATTCATTTCGCTGATCCAATGATTGTCTCCTGATGAGATGTTGGCTGAAAGGGCTCTAGAGACTTTTAATATTAAAATCAATGGTTTCCTAGTTTTTAAAACTATTTATATATATATATATATATATATATATATATATATATATATATATATATATATATTTTATTTTAAAAGACATTTTTACTTCACACATTATTATAGTGGATACATTTTATTTGAAATAGAAGCCCTATTTTTATTCATTAAAACGTATGTTTTATGTCTTTTGGCAGGTATGGACATTCCAGTTAAGAAATAAAGAAAAATACTTTTACCCTCCCCCAGTCTCAATCTGGAATCAAATCCATGGCTCTGTTTGTTAGGGAAACCACTTTTTGCCGCTCAACCATGAAGATCCCTACCACAAGCAAGATTCTGTTTTCCCAAATGCTTCATATCTGCTCAGTTTCAGATCCGAAAGAATTAATGGATTTATTTTTAACCCAATATTTTTATTAGTTTTGTGCCTGATCTTTTGAACCCTTCCAGAGAACATATTTTTCAATTGGTCTATTTATTTTCTTCTTTTTCATTTAGTATGTTTCTATGATACTTCCAGGCAGAAGAAAGATGCAATAAAACTGATTTTGAAATTTACAGAATTGAGGGCATAATTGTTGTTTCTTGTGTGGGTCTATGGCTATATAGCCCACAAAGGGACTATGACAACAGGTAACTGTAAAAGGTCAAAGGTAGATATATAACCACTTCAACTCTGACAGAAGATTACTTATTCATAGAATAAATCAGAAATATTTAGATAAATAAATAGAAAGATAGACATATCAAAATGATACTAAATTTAGGCTAATGTATCACAAAGGCATAAAAACTGGTTGCTCTTTGAAGAGGAAATTCATGATTAATTGCTTGTCAGACAAGATAGATCACTAGTACACTATGGTTTGGGTGTGTGAGTATATAGCTTACTACATATGTTGACAGACAAACAAATCAATACACATATGTACAGACAGACAAGAACAGACTGAGATAGATAGACATATGGCCCAGTGGTAAAAGCGTTGGTTGAAGTAATCCAATGACTTGACACAAAGAATTGTCAGTTCAATACCTGGCCACAAGAGAGGTGAACAAAACAACTTGGAGAGCTGAGTTACTAAAGGGAGATAACTGTAATTGAGATATCCAGAAAAGGCATGGCATATGGAACTAGAATACTCTATCCCCATGGATGAAATAAATGGTTTTGGTTTGAAATTTCAACACATATCACCTAAAGAAGGTCAGAGAGTACAATGTCCAAAACATTGTGAACATGACAATAAAGTTATGAACACTAGTCCAGATAATATCAATAGTAAATATATACAGTACCCCATCTTAGAAATATAGACAGAAGCCTCCAATTAGTGCTAGATTTTTTTTAAACCTATAATTAACATCATATAAGTGTATGGCTGAATGATTAGAACATTAACATTCTGGTCAGGGACTAGGTTCAAATCTGACCATGATCGATTTGTTAAGGTAGTGACTTCTTGATAATAACAGTTTGGGGAGATTGTCCCAGTGTGCAATTCTGTTAGGAAATGCTTGAAAACGATACTGTGAGTGAAAATGGGCAATCAAAACTGTTCAAAAGCTATTGACAGTTGTTTTAACATAAAGTTACAAGTCATCATGACTGAGGGTTTGAGCACACTGATCATTCAAGATTATGAACTCTCTCCCAGACACTGTAACTAAGATTTGTCCAGCATAGCTGCAGGATAAACCACAAATTGGTTCTGTGGGTGTTAATGAATTGGCTCTGTAGGTGTTGATGAATGGCAAAAGTGCCCAAGCAGGTGTCTTCCACAGGGATTGACTAGCCTCCATAGCAATGAGCATATTCAGAAACCAATAGACATCCATTTATTTATTATCTATCTTATAATTAATGCCAGATTTTTATAATAATTTTGAAAATTAATACCAGACTTTTATAATAATTTTAAAAATTAATACCAGATTTTTATAATAATTTTAAAAATTAATACCAGATTTTTATCATAATTAACCCCAAATTTTTATTATAATTTCTATAATAAATACCAAATTTACAATGAACATTAATGGGTTAAATATGCATGAACTGATTTTATCTTGCTTTGATTGGACTATGTTTAAAATTGATGTGTTACATAAACTTCTAAGGTCAATTCACTCAGTCAAACATGTTATAATACCAATACCAGATCATTAGCTAACATAGTTTAATTCTCCTAGATGTCCCACATTTGTAGCTTTGTATAAAAATCTGGTAATAAATATAATGAAACAAGTATTATTTATATAAACATATTATGTACATTGTCACATACATTGAAATCAGTGTGTACACAATACTGTGTCATGGATTACAAACATTTCTTATTTGATATACAAATCATTTGAATGTATATTTAAATTTATTGCTTTTCTCATTTTATCAGATTTTCTGTCACTTCATTGTTAGTTTGATTTAATTTGACTAAATGGATGTTCCCCCAATTTTTCTTTTCTTTTTTAAACATTTTCATTTCCATCTTTTATTTCTGTTTTGCTTGAGTAATTCTTTTCTTTAAAAAAAAAGGGACTTTGTATCAAGGCTTACTTCCTGGATATATTCTGCTATTTCTTTATATGAAGACAAAAATCTCAATAAACTTTGCTGTCTTTTTGCCATTTTTTTTAATCAGGAATTCTAGAAGAAATTTCTCAATAAAAATATTTTAGATCACTTCCAGCCCCTTATTTTTCTTTGAAGAAAGTCCATTTCAGTATTTTCAAATGGATATTTATAAAGAAAAACTACTCCAAACACAATGCCTCCTACTTATTTCCACAGAATATACAAAACTTACAAGAATACAATAACACCATTTGATAAAGCAAGTTTTTCAACTATAAAAGTACTTTTCCAGTTGGTTAAACCCATTGGCTATGCCATTTTGCAAGCAATAAACAACAGGTTTTTGCTTTACTTGTAAATGTAGCTTGTCATGAACACTGGTGTTACCATTGTGCATTACTTACTGCCTAATTCTAAATGCATTACCTACTGCCTAACTGTGCTCACATCCATTGTTTGATATCTATTAATGTTAATTGTCAATGAATGCTAATGGGTTCAGTTTTATTCTACATTTTTCTCCAATTTCACACTTCTGATTTGTATTTAATTTCAAGCCTGACACCATTTCACCAGACTGCCATTCACCTCATGTATAACAAGGCAAAATATTATATATTATAAAAGGTTATTGATGTGTAGTTTCAGCATTATTGGTCAACAAAATAAAGTATAAAGCATTACTTTCAATCATCACACACGTACACACAAACAAATATATATATATATATATATATATATATATATAAGATATGATAAGTGGTATTTCTATTACACTGGCTTCTCTGTGATGAAATACTAAGTGAACTCGACTACTCCTCACTTTCATGTAGTCAGTCGTCTCAGCCATCAGCATGGTTGATTAAGTGCACACCATGGCTTGTGGACCACACGTCATAAAGCTGGATAGACCAAGTGAATTAGACGTCTTGCTACCATGTGGTTAGGCAAAGACAAAGGGTGGTTAACTCACCATGGCCTGAAGACACACAGGTGGGGTGACCATAATTCACAAAGTTAGACAAATTAAGTGAACTCGACTATTACTTGCTTCTGATAACGCATCATGGTCAGATTGGTCAAGTGTGCACCACGGCCTGGGGTCTCTGAACATATGACATGCACCTATCTTTGCGTGATGAAATACAATTCACAAATTTGGACAAACTACTTCTTTCTGTTATATATATATATATATATAAATAGATGGATAAAAGAAAATTTCAACTTTGACATGTTTTATGATGAACCAGTATCATTAGAAAAAAATTTATTTCACAAAAGCAAAATCTTCATTGATAAAGATAATATTAGCCATTTCATTATAAAAAAAACATTTGGCATTCATTGACCGAGAATCCAGTGCTACTTTTGGTTGAAATTTATAAAATCTTGTTCTTAAAACATTTTTTTTTTTTAGGAAAATAGGTTTCTCACATCAAGCAGCTGTTATTGCTCTTTCCAGTTTCCTTCCTAAACTTTTGTTAAGTCTAGCTTAGAACATCAACATCTTAATTATGTTATTATTTTCTCTTTGAGTTACATGTGCTATCCATTTTAGAAGTTATTGTTATTGAAAATCCTCAAATGATGTGGCTTCTGTTATTTCGTACAGTTATTTGTGATTCTATAGCACCAGTTCACAATGTTCGAAGAAGTGTGATCTTAGGTTTCACTCACTCAAAGCTATTTTTAACCAGTGATCTTAAAAGGTGGTTATATACAGCTGGCAGTCTAAAAGAAACAATTTTAACCTTGGCAGTGCTCTTTTAATAAAAGGTTTTTCCATCTAACATGGTTCATCATTGCAAGAGCAAGATCAGGCCGAAAATAGAGTACTGTTGTCATATTTGAGCAGGAGCTGCCCAGACCTCACTCTCCAGTCTTGATAGGCGTCCAAAAGCATCTTTGAGCCCTTATGGTTTACAAATTATTCTCCGCCCTCCAACCTCTCACACAGGCAGGATGTGGCAAGCCTCTCACTGTTCTATCACTATTTCCACAGAAAGTGCTCAGATGAACTATATTCCTTGTCCTGCCAGGTCAATCCTTTATGGCATGGATAAGCCATGCCACTTACATAACAGCAAGCCACCCACATTCTTTCTGTATTCCATTAGTGAGAAATAAGTTCCACTTTAAAAGCTTCTTCTCATAAATCACTGCTATGTGGAACTGATTCCCAAGAGAATGTTTCCCTGATCCCTACAATCATGACCAGTTCAAGACTAGGGTTAACCCTTATCTTTCTTCTCCTATATACACAAATTGCACCTATGCACCTAATGTAACTCTTTACCTTGAGTGGGTCTCAGGCCTTGTTCAGGGTGAAATTTACTCTAAAAAAAAAAAAAAAAATAAGGACTTAATCAGACTAATGTAACATTCTTACTGATGGAAATATATACACTGCAGTTCGAAATTTTGAAGCTACCCCCAAAATTAGCATGGGATGAACTTGACACAAGAGTGAAACCTTTCCATCCTAAAAATAAAAAAGAGCTCTTAGAAAAAAGAATGGAATCAATTATCAAACTTATACTTTGAGGAACTTTTGCAATGAATGCCAAAAATTTGTGCTGCAGTAATCAAGGCTAAAGGAGAATATTCTGATGAGAGCTAAATTTAAATCTTAAATCTTTAATTTAAATCTTAAATTGCTTTTTTTCTTTTTGTCATAATAGAATTTGTAATAAAAAATCACGTTTCACTTTTTTTTAAACATCTATAATAATTTTCTCTTATTTAAAGTACAATACAACTGATTTTGGGGCCAATTTAAAAATTTACCAGCGGTAGCTTCAAACTTTTGAACTGTAGTGTGTATATTAGTTCAGTGGGTGTGGGGGATTATAAATGTTGGTTGTAACTGTGGACTACTGAAGGGAACAATGAAGATATAGAAACCCACAAATTTAAGTTTTTGATCTTGTTCAGTTTCCCAATGATTTTGTTTTTGATTTTATTGCTTTTTAAATCCCCCCCCGACCCAATGCCAATAGAAGATATGTTAAGAAAGATGAAATGTTATAAGAACCTGGATGTCATATAGAAGATTCAGAAATCAGTTTACTTCCTATACATTATCACTACAGCAAATTTCTTTCATCTTTAATTAAAGTAGAATTTTTTAAATTGAAATTATGGTCAGATTCATTACAATTAACAAATAATACATTCTTTGATTCATTCATTTACAGCTTATCAATTCTTTGTAAGTTATTTAAAGCCAGAATTTTTTTTTTTGGCAGATAATAATGGTTTAGTGATATAAGTCATACAAATTAATCCATAGCAAGGGGAGAAGAATTGGATTCCATACCTTTCCCAAGTATTTTGTGCATGTGACTATAACAGACCCAATGGGAATTGGAACTTGGCTCTCCTTAACAATTCTGAGCCATTATCCATTACACCACCTGCACATCCAAGCTTACAACACCAGGCATTTCTAAGTGGTCACCTATCTAGCTACTGACCTTGCTCGACATTGCTGAACCTGTCAGTGTATGGGAACTGGTGCTTCAACATGATGTGGCCGTAAGCCTAGAGATAGAAAGATAAATAGATATGTGTGTGCACATACACACATACATATAAATAGCAAGATAGAAGGGTTCGAGAGAGAAAGAGTGAAATATCATTAAAGAAGTTCAAGTATCTGGCTCTTGTCACTTGCAGCACAATGAAATACTTTATATATAAATCCCAACAAATTCCAGCCATATTGGAGCCCTTGTTGCTGAACTTGTGTAAGGATTTCTCTTTGTTTTGTTTTTTTTCTATTCTTGGCTTTTGTATCTTGTGATTCTTCCTGTAGCTGCTGATTGGAGACTGTATCCTTTTACTAATGTTGTTGTATTTGGGCCAGAATGTTTGGCACCATTGCAGCCTTGACCAAGGTTGGACTTTCAGGCAGTGTAGAGGCCATCCATTCTAACTCCAAAATCAATATCTTGTGAACGTTTGGTGATCAGTCAAAACCTCCAGACCCAACTTCCATGTTTATGGCCACCTAAGAGAATTCTGAACCTGACTGAACGGCCATCTTAGATTTTGTTTCATGTTTCCCTTTTTAGATATTTTCGTTCATTTTTTTATGTTCATCTCTTTATACTTTATTTTCTTGTACCATTTTTGTATTTTGTTCTGTTTTCTCCCTACTCCCGCCACTTCCTTCAACTTTTCTTCCTCTTCTAATTGCTCATGCCCATTCATCTGTTTTTCAGAGGGTTTTTTTTTAGCTTTACATCTTTCATTATTACAATTATTTTATTACTAGTTTGATTCCACCTTATTTTTGTTGCTATTTTATCCCAACACTCTGTGGCTTACAGCCACATCACATGGAAAAACCGGTTCTCATACAATTACCAAAGTTAAGCAACATCGATTCTGGTCAATACTTTGATGGGTGACTATTTGAAAATAACAGGTGCTAAGTTCATATGTGTCATTGGTGTAATAGATAACAGCTTAGATTTCTTAATCGGAGAACCGAGTTTCAGTTTCACTTGAGTTCGTTATATTCACTTGCACATAAATACTCTATGAATATATCTCTTCTCCCCTAGCTATGGGTTAATTAGTAAGACTTGTATCACTAAAACCATTATTATCTCAAAATAAATGATTAAATAAAATAAAATTATGTACAAAATATTTAGATTTCAGCATTAAATAACCCATAGAGGTGTTGATATGCCACTAAACAAAAACAAGCAACCAACAATCTGGATCAATATACTCTTCATTATTACAGTTATTTTATTACTAGTTTTATTCCATCGTGTTATTGTTGCTTTTTATCCAAACTCTCTTTGTCACTACACTCTTCATTATTACTATTTTTTATTAGTAGTTTTATTCCACCTTATTATTGTTGCTTTTTATTTCGACACTTTATTTATTGGTAGCTGATCTCAAAAATAACCTACATTCTGTTGGTAACTGGGGAAAAGAATAGCTTGTTAATTTTAATGTTTCCAAAATAAAACTGCTCTCTATTAATTGTTTGCGAGAACTTCCATCAGCATGGCTGATGCTAACCTCCAGGGGAGTGACACATTGTGCCTTCTTCAACTAATGTTTTCCACTGACATGAAGTGAAAAGATTATATTGAATCAATTGCTAGGTCTGCTGCTATGAATGTTGGTTCACTGTGTCATACAAGACAATTTTTCTTGCCCTTATCTATCTTAGATATATATAAGTCTATCATTCAGCAATGCTTTGAATATTTCTGCCACATATGGTTTAGTACTCCTGCTTTATATTAGAAACCTTTCATAAAATCCCAAAAAGAATCTGCAATGTCATTAGTTCTGTTCTGGAATCTTGACTTCAGTCACTCCCCCCCCCCACCATAACATAGCTTCCCTGTGTTATTTCTATAAATACTTCCATGGCCATGTTTCTGATGAACTTTCCTCTATGGTAGCTAGACTTTATGAATTTGTGTGCAGTCGTAGATTAACAGCAAGGTCTCATCATCTTACAGTTGAAATGACTAGATGTAACCATAAATTCTATGCTAACAGTTTCTTTTCTCAGTTGCGGAACTCACTTCTGGCTTGTTGCTTTCCAGTCAAGTTTGAACTTCAAAAATTTAAATGCAATGTCAATTGTTATTTTCTATCTTCTTAATTTCTGCTTTATTATTGCTCTTGCTCCTTAATAATGTTTTTCTTTTCCTTCTACATTCTTCCATACTCAGTAACCTCCTGCATCTTAATAGCTTTATTGCCTTGCTTGGGGTAAAATGACAGAATAAGAAAACACTCTGTGTCAATAAACTCTTCATTAATACTAGATTTTACTAGTTTTATTCCTTCTTATTATTTCAGCCACTTATCTTGACACTCTTGATCAATACACTCTTCATTATTAATAATATTTTATTACTAGTTTTATTATTTCAGCCACTTATCTCGACACTCTTGATCAATACACTCTTCATTATTAATATTATTTTATTACTAGTTTTATTATTTCAGCCACTTATCTTGTCACTCTTGATCAATACACTCTTCATTATTAATAATATTTTATTACTAGTTTTATTATTTCAGCCACTTATCTCGACACTCTTGATCAATACACTCTTCATTATTAATAATATTTTATTACTAGTTTTATTATTTCAGCCACTTATCTCGACACTCTTGATCAATACACTCTTCATTATTAATATTATTTTATTACTAGTTTTAATCCTTGTTATTACCATTGCTTTTTATCCCAAGTCTCTGGTAAAAATGTATTCTTCATTATTACTATGAGCTTATCAATAGTTGTACTCCAACTTATGTTTGTTCATTTTTTTTTTATTTCAACACTCTGGCTGAAGAGGTTCTTTATTATTAATATTATTTTTATTCCATCTTATTACTGTTGCTTCTTATAACAATACTTTCGAAGTTGACAGCTCGTGCAAACTGCAAAATTGGAAATAAGGAAGTAGCTTCCAACATTTTGAACTGTGATTTGAACTCACATCTCACACATATTGTCATCCACATAAGTCTGTGTTTGTGGAAGGATTTAATGAATAATGAAACATCGTCAAAAATTTTAATGTTGTGTCAGTTGTTTTCTACTGTCTTTCTGTTTACTCATCTATCATCCTTGCTCCTTCTTTTCTAATTCTTTCACACCTACTAACCCCTTGTGTCATAGTGACTTGGGGTAAATTTGATAAAAAGGAAAAAAATTAGAATTTGTCAAACAATGCAACAATATTTTCTGAGGAATGATTCCTGTCATTTTGGGATTGAATACAAGACAGTAAAGGATCATGTATGTTGACAAAATATTTTTCACTAATATTTTCTCACAATATTTATCTGTTTTATATATATATATATATATATAAAATAGTTATTATAAAAGCAATTAACGGAAGTCATTGCAAATTTGACAAAAGTTCACCCTGGTTTCTATTAAGTGTTATTCTGGGGCAAAAAACTTACTTGAGATATAAATTTTGATTGAAGTTTTGACATACAAATCCGGTTTAAGTTTAAATAATGTTAGCTATAATTTCAATTTTGCCTCAAAAGATATTTAAATAATTACTTAGTTGTCTTGAAAATCATTTAAAAATTTATACTTTGAGACAAGTTGGAAATTTGATATCAACATTGTACAAACTGAAAATGCATATAAATTGACAAAAATGTCACTTGAACTTCCTTCAGCACTGATTTTTTTCCAAAATGTGTTCACGGTTTCATTTTAGATTCATGAAAGTGTTTGTGAGTTATATATATATACCTGAATGTAATTAGAATGAAAATAATATATAAATTCTAACGTTCACAGCATTAATTCAAAAGGGGGCTCAATACCAATAGTAGAGCAATAATTATTTATTATAATTTTTTTTATATAGACAAAAACAGATTACTCACTACAAAGATGAAACTTTGTTTCAATGCATTTAGTTGCACCTCAACTAGTGAGAACCAAAATGGTTATGAACAATTCTGTGTTTAAGCAGGCTGCACATGGAATGTCATGTCCTTTTTTCTATTTGTCTGGAAAAAACGGTACATTTTAAAAGGGGACATATAAGGATAAAGAAAAGATAGGAAAGGCAAAAGGGTGACAGAGTGCAAACAATAATAGTGTTTGTTGATAGCAGTTTGGTGAAGGATTGTTGAGGTGTTAACATGATGGCTCGACCAGAAAAATTTAAATCGACAGCAACAGTCAAGGGTTTAAGCACAGCAATTCCAAGCCTCCTAAGAGTGAGGGGCGGGGGAGGAAAGGTGTGCATAGAATAGAGTAAAACGATGACAGAGGGATAAGTTCAAACAACGGTTATAGTAGTAATTGGAAATGTTTTTGGTAACTTTAAAACAAAACCAGAACTGAATTGTGTATACTTAGGCTGGAATTATTGCTACTTGTTTTGTAATCAATGAATGTATTTTGTAAATTAATAAATTAAGAGGTGGAGATCTTTTCTTGGGATGTTGACTACATAAGTAATTTGTTTGTTTTTTTTAACAATAAGTTTTAGTTCAGAATTTAAGATATAAGTAGAAAGGTATATAAAAAGTATGGGATATTAATATAACTTTTATAAGCAAATTTTAACCTACTGTCAGAATGTATAACTTGTAGAATAAGTATTGATGTAAATCAATTTATCTGATAATATTACTAGTATTATATATGTGAAAAAAACATTTTAAGAATCATAATCTAAGATAGATTAGTAGAATGTATGGTAGGGTAGAAAGTATATCAAAGGAGGTGAGTTATAATTTTAAACATTTATGGTTTTGGAAGTTTAGCAAGATTGTAATCTTAGATCTTCAATATGCCTACAAAACCAGTGGTTTCAAATCTTTGATTTAATCATTAGCTGTTGTTCAAAAATTTAATAATACATATTTTTTCCTGCGAACATAAAAAACAAGTTTTGTTCAAAGATTTGCAGGTTCTCACTTGTTTTCAGAATTTTCATTTAACCTTTGGTGTTTTACCTTCCTCCTTCAGTTCCCAAAATTATTTAGAAATTGATGTCATATTGCATTTGTTTGTATTAGTAAAAGAAGATATGTGATTGTAATATCAATCCTTAAAAGATCTTCTAGTAGAGGCCACATATAATTTAATATCCTTGGGTTACTGTCCTTAGTTACTCTAATATTTAATGTCCTTGGGTTAATATCCTTAGTTACTCTAGAAAAAACAATGGAGAAAGGAAAATAATTTGGTATACACCTCCCTTCATCAAATTAGTCTATACCAAATTCAAACACTGGAATAGGCAAAGATCTATACAATCTCAATGGTCAAACCAGCAGAAGATGTGAACACCATTCAGGCTGGCAATACCAAGATGGACCTTGAAAGCAAGCCCAATGCAACTAGGTTTGCCAGATCTTGCCTGTCTCAATCCCCTTTGAGCTGTGAGAGAGGCACTTCTGACCAAGCATGTAGGCTTTTCTATCACATAAATTCCCACACAGATACAATATTGCCATCATAAATAATTTAATAAATAGAGCACATTTAATATCCTCTAAATTCTTAAATACATTATAATGAAAACATAAGACAAATATTATCCATTAGCAGTATCTCTGAAAATTTCAAAATTCCAGTGAATTTTCTGATGAATATTAATTCTTAATTTAAGGATTTAATAAGCTCATTGCAAATTTCACAACTTTAAAATACCCATGAATAATGTGTTGTTAAATATTTGAACTCAACAAATTTAACAAAATATTGCAATCTCCTGATTATTCTTTTTTTGGTCTTGCTCTTTATCAATGTTTGTGTTTCTAACTCTTCCGCAATCAGTAACCCCTTATGTCTCAGTGGCTTTACTGCCTTGCATGGGGTCAAATCAATCAAAAAAAAATGTATAAATGAAGGTCATTATTTAAAGAAGTAAGTGGATGCAAAATCAGAGACTCAAAACTGACAAGGGTTTCTATTTCACTGAAGCAGACATTAAACACATGACAGCATTATCATCAACTTTATCTTCCTTTTCTTTCTTTCATATTATAATGCATGCTTTCTTTTACTCACCAAAACCAAACATCTCTTATATATCTTGTTTTTCTGACTTTCCTTGCAATCGAAACAGAATGGTCCATTATTTATCTGAGGTAATGGCAAGGCATAACACGTATATATAGTCACTTTTTTTTTACAATAATGTTCACCCTATACAAGGCCCAAGAGCCGCTCAAAGTTTACAGAGAAAGCAACAGTTTATGAGGATATGAAGGGAAGATAACAGGTAACCCTATATTTAAACAGTCAAGCAAAGGTATATGATGATGACTTTCTTAACTACATAATAGATAAATAAATTAATACTAGAAGAAATTTAAAAATAATAATGGTGGTCTTCGACTTATGACAGAGTTTCATTCCTATGATGTGTCGTAACATTATTTCCCTTGTAAGTCAAAATGTACCTGTGATTTTTCCATGAATAAGCACTTACATCACTCACCAATGCTAACATAATAGTAAAGTAATAATCTGGGATCAATACACTTTTTAGTAATAACAATGGATTTCATTGGAATAGATTCTTTCACACGTTCAAGGATGCAATCTTTATCCTTGATAATTGTCACGTCAGTCGAACGAATTATGCCAATCAACCAGCCAATGTTCGTTGCTGTTTCTCCCATTTCAGAGCACTTAATAATGTCTGATTTCACTTCCATGGTGAAGGCTTTCCTTTTCTTCAAAGTACCACCATAAGAAGAGGTTACACTATGCTTGGGAGCCATAATGAAAGGCAATAAGTTTCCACAATCACAAAACAAAAGAAAGAGAATGAATGCACAACAGTTCAATATAGCATACAACCAGGAAGTGACCCATGCTACCTTCCTCACTCTAATGCTGTATGGTAACGTATTATTCCATGTCACAATGTATTCTTCTGCTGCACAGTGGAAGAATAAGTGGCATGGTTTGCCTCATATATACAATGCAAACAACATAGGTCAAAACAAGATCAAGGAGCTTGCATCATATAACCATTAATGTTCATAGATTTGGACTATTGTAAGCCAGGGATTTACTGTATGAATAATAATAACAACATAAAAAACACAATTAAACTATTTCACAGAACCCAACCATCATCATTATTATTATTATTTCAATAACTTTGCTCATCAATCAATAAAAAGCACCCCCCACCTAATATTATTTTGGCTCACCTTTGAGCAGGAAATTTCTGTGTTTCTGGAAATGATCAGAGAGTACCTAAATTATTTTATTATTCTAAAGATTCTGGCATTTTATCTAAAAGATTATCAACAAATTTCCCTTGAGTTTATTTGGCTAAAAGATTAATTCTTCAATTCTTATATCTAATTCTTGGACACGTGAAATAGGTTTGGAATTTCCATTGTAATTCTTTTTAATTCAGTGTTTACATTCTTCGCTTCCTCAGTCGATTTGTTGGATACTGGCAGTAACATTTGTTCACCCATCATAATGTTCTAATTTGTTTGGCTTATTGCCATGAAGGCATAAAAGTGCAAAAGTATAAACTTAGTGTGCTGATGTATGCAAATGCATGGATAGTAATGGTAGTATTAGCCATTTCCTTATAAGGAAACATTCAGCATTCATTGACCAAGCAGGGTGAAAATGTCTGTCTTCATCTTGATATGAAGACATTTCTTGATAAGAAATCATTTCTTACAAAAATCAATAAACCTTTATGAAAATCAAGTAGAACACAGGATAAACTTTTTCAAAACAGAAACTGACCTGGAATTGAAATGAAAGCAGTGATAGTACCTACCCTGAATCAAGATTAAAAATAAAAATAAATTTCCTAATAGAAAAATGATTGCAAAAGTTTTCCCCCTGTTATAGTCAGAAGGACACAGAATGCATGCTGGGATATTTTTCTTAGCCAATAAAATGAAACAGCTTGTGTTTTGCTATGACTCTGTCCAGATCTGCCTTAACTACTAGACAGACATACTGTGTTTGATTGGTTGACCTTGCTTTTGTGTACAAATACCAACTCTTAGTTTGTGAATTCTTTTGCCTTCTTATCAATGTTGAATTGCTTTAACTATATTGTTTGCTTGCTGTTTCATCTTTTTTGACCTTTTTTCATTTCATTGCAAACTTTATTAATTCTGATTGTGTTATTTATCTTGCATTTTAACAATGGCTTCTAAACCATCAATAAACATTTCTTAGTTATACATTTTCATAGTTAGGATAAGAATTATTTTTAACAAAAAAATCAACTTTCTCTACCAAGTGTTCCAAGAAGTAGAACACAAGATAAACGTTTCCAAAACAAAATCTATGATAAGGAACTGAAATGAAAACCATGATGATGTGTACACTGAATCCATCATAATAATTCAGCATATGGTATTAATAAATACTAAACACTTCAAATACCTTGGTGTATTGTTTAGTTACAACAAATTTAGTAAAGAGATAAGGAAATTGGACTTTGGATAAGCTGTGCTCAGTGTAGTTTTGCCCAACATAGAAAGATGCTAGAAAACATTAACTTAAGAACTAGAAAAATGTTCTTGAGCAGCTTTATCAGATCATATGGATGTCATGTCTGGTACACAACCCATTCAGAAAAGTCTAAACTGTCAATTATTAAAATCAGTATCTCAGATCAATGATTGAAAATAGCTTTGGGCAAATGAATATTGTAAGTCTTTGAGAGGACCATCCTTCTTCAAGACTCATGGACTCACACTACAGAACCACAAACAAAATAGTGTACCAGATAGCAGAAACTATATCATTTGAGGACTTTCAACAGAAGCAACAACTAAAATGGATATCACATGTAACTTAAAAAGAAAATAATAACATTATCAAGATACTGATGTTTCACTCCAGTTCAAGCAAAAGGAAGTCCCTGTTAATATTAAAAAGAGCCATAACAGTGGAAATGAGAAGCCTATTTTGCCAGAAAACACTTTTTGAGAAATATTTTTAAAATTTCAACTGGCTGTTCAGTCAACAAATGCTGAATGTTTCCATATAAGGAAACAGCTAATCTCACAATTACCATTACCATTTTATGCTTGTCATTACTGAGTATTAATTACATATAGCATGATTTATTTCTTTTTAAACCTTTCTTTACCTGCAGCCATTTAGAAAACTGATGTGATCCCAAACCTATTCTAATAAATTTGAAATTTAGCCAGATTATAACAAAATCCACTAAAATTGACCCCAGGAAAATTTTTTTGTGACATGTTGGAATTTCAAGTCAGTTTGATCACATTTACTTCAAAATAATGTGAAAATGAAGTATTATTTTCATCAACGCGTAACCAATCATTGCATTCTATGCATGACAAATATTGCTGAAACCTAATATTTCTATAGAAAAACTGACCAAAAAAAAAAATGAAGTATGGCAAGATGATCCATCATGTTAGAATATTTTGTCTTCTGCTATGTCTGGTAAAAGGTAGGACTTTTGCAAAATAATATATTTTATGCAGTTCAATACATCTGTGTCTGAGCAGGTGTCTGTTACTGGAATTATCCAGTCACCACAGCAGAAGAATGTACCCAGAAATGAGTTGCCAGCTATTATATATATATATATATATATATATATATATATATATATATAGTAATTTATCAAGTTTATAAGAATCCTCAACAGAATGCAGAAAGCACTGGACAGCTGTTTCATTCTATTTTGGGACTCATCAGCAGTGCACATCCCTTACTGGGATTTGAACCCAGACTGTTTCGATATAACGCGAGTGTCATACCAATTATACTAATGGGCCTCAGTGATGAAAAAGAAACTGAATAGACTTGATATAGCGCTGCTACTCACAAATTCTGTGGTGATACTTATTCAGGCATTCATAGCCCAAAAGATTGTGCCCCAAGAGTCACATCTTTCCTTTATATATATATATATATATATATATATATATATATATATATATATAAACCTAGTGAGCCAGAGAAACCTACCCAGGCTTCACCTAAGCAGATTGTCAGGGAAAACTGGCTTTCCCTGATGATTCGCTTAGGTGATCTAAGGTCTGCTCTACAGTTGTATTGAGCTCTTTTAGTTAGTTGTTTAGTCATGTCAGGGTTTTTTCTTTAGGCTTTAAACCTGTGTCTGTGCGATTTTTTTCGACAGACTTTCATGTTTCTAGCTCTTTCTTTTTTTAAAACCTTTTTTTCCTTCGTGATTGATTTGATTATTGGCAAATCAAAAATTCGAAGGTTTTTCGAAATGAATATAGTTACCTATATATATATATATATATATATATATATATATATACATACATACATTCAAGTTTCATTAAAGACAACTGAGAAAGTACTGTAGTTAAGCTTTTCATTTTATTTTTCTTGTGTCCCATGATTGTATCCATGTCTGTATTGTCTGAAACCTTCAGATTTTAAATCATTGACTAAATGCTTGTTTGATTGGTTAAATTGTTGCTAATAATGATACTTTCAATAAATGATGGATCTATGAAAATAGAATTCTAATAAGATTCTTTCTGTTCAAGATGTTAATATATTTTATTATGTTGTATATTTTATTATGCATAAATATAAGAATATGTTTAAAATATATGTAAAATTTATAAATATGAATATCAATATATTATAAATATTACAAATATAAATTTAAATTAAATCTATATCAAATTTAAAGATATAAAATTATGTATATTTTATTATGAGGTCAATTACAATACATGACCATGGTTTCGACCTGATGGTATCTTCAGGCAATACTTTTAAAATGACCACTTTAATGCTTTATTTAAAAAAAACACAAAGAAGGCTGCATAATTATCTTTGGGAAAAAAATAACAGACTCATGATGATTGAAAGGCAGGTCATTGAGTGTAATAGAAATGAAGTGGAAAAGGAAGGTTGAAATAAAAAAGAAAAGAATAGAAAGGAATGGAAAGAGAATGCAAGTGTATTGTAAATATATGCGGTAAAGAGGGAAAGATATGTAACTTAATTGTTTATAAGTAAAGTTAAAAGCTCTACATGTTATTTTTATTTTTACTTATATTTTTTTTCTTCTCATGTGTATAGAGCACTTTTTAATACTTTAATACCACTGTTTCCAAGTCTGATTCAACTCTGACCGTTAACATTTATGTATATTTTATTATGTGTAACATCTATAAATAAATGTATTATTTGTATATTATGTTGTATATATATATATATATATATATATTTTACAGTAAGGTTCACCTTATACAAGGCCCGGTGGGATGGGCACTTGAGGTAGAGGGTTACATTAAGGGGTAGTTTATATGGATAAGAGTGAAAGATAACGGTTAACTCAAGACTTGAACAGGTTAAGATTGTAGTGATCAGGGAAACACCCTCTTGCAGTGTCTTGTAGGAAGAAGCCATTTGAGTGGAATTTACTTCACACCAGTGAAATACAGAGCATGGCAGGTCCTACTCATGAAGGTTAGACCCAGTGGAATTATGTTGTATATTTTATTATATTGTTATATATATTCTGCTCATTACTATATATTAAAGAAATGCTGAAAAATATTGCATCAAACTTATAATAATAATAATAATGGGCCAATGAAAATAGAATTCTAATATGATTACTTCTGTTCAAGATGTTTAGCCAGTGGTCAGACATATTTGTAACACGTTCACACATCTACTTAAGCTAAAGCTTGCATTTTTTAACATGTTTATCTCTGATCTTTCAAATGAACCTAAAATGGTCACAGACAATATGGCTCCTCGACTCTTTCTGACACAGCATGTATTCCATTTAGCCAGAATTGACTGACCTTTTCAGGGTCACTTTTTTACAGTGTTGTTGATGTATTCAATTTTAGCTTTTAATAGAATTTGCACAATGATAAAATGTGGAAACTGGATTCTGATAAACAGCGTCAACCTTCTTTGCTGGCAATAAAAAGAAGACTTTAAGAAAATTTTGTTAGAAATAATGAAAATAGCACTGAACTGTTATGTAATATCATTCCTCCTATATGGCAGTGAATGCTGAAGATTTTCCTCACATGTGAAGAAAAGAATACCATGGACTGAACATGTGAGCAACTAGGAAGTTTTAAGGAAAATGAAACCAAAATATATACTATATATTCTATATACACAGAATCAGAAAGAGAGAGTTAAAATTTCTAGAACACATAATGAGGAAAGAGGTCTTGGAGAATTTAATACTCACAGGATATACTGAAGGCAAGAGGAACAGAAAAAAAGCAGAGAATAACATACCTGATGAGTTTGTGTAAATGGATGGTAAATCAGGAACTGGAAGAGACAAATCTTATGACGGGCAACAAATAGGACGTTGTGGGGAGATATTATCATCCATGTCCTGAAAGGATGTGGAGTGAGTAACCATGGTCAAATGCAAAATAAGTAACAGAACTTTCCAGCAAACAGAATTGACAAAGTTTGCAATAACAAGAACAAAAAGTAAAGAAAAGAACATGTCAAAAATTAATATAAAGCAAAAAACAACAATTTGGCAGTATGTTTGTAAACTAAAATTTGGGGTTGACACACAAACGCAAGTTCAGACAAGCAAATGTAACATTCTGACTAGACAAGACATACTGTGAGTGAGTCAGATGAAACTGAGAACTGTCTGATTTTATTGTCTAGGAAAAACTCCCAGCATGCATTTGTGTTCTTTTACTTATAAGATGGGAAGAGGCAAGAGTTTTGAAGTCATTTCTACTTTGATTGAAACCAACAATGACACATAGAAGAAGAACATGATTATTTCAACTGTAATCATTATTTCAATGATAAATAACATTAAAGTCTCAACTTTAATTTCTCATTGAATTTCTGGGATGAGAAGTTATCATTATTTACATTAATTACATATGGACTATTATCCTCATCTTTGCTGTTATTATCCCTGATCACCTTCTGTCTGAATTTCTGAGATGAAGAGTTATCATTATTTATATTAATTACATGCGGCCTATTGTCCTCATCTTTTTTGTTATTATTGCAATGTTTCAGCTGTTGAGACCTTCATTAGGTGTTATCAATGTGGATAAGGTCCAGAGAATTCCAGACTGAACGCTTTATTGAATTTAAGAGAGTAGAATGTTCATGTTCTATTGTTCATGTATTGTTTTGTTCTTATTTAGTATTGTTCCATTATTGCCCATCTTGTTTCCATTGAATCTAAGTCTGTACTCCCTGGTGCAAAGATTGAACCCACAATTATTATATCACGAGATTCACAAACCAATTCTTTATTCAACTAGACTATTGTTCTGGGTGAACAATCTGCACTGGTAGGTTAGATAAAGGGGTTTAGTTGAAAATTCTATGACATTTACACAGCACGTCATGAAGGCTGAAGGGCATGATAGCCACAACAAAAAACTATCACCTCAAAAAAATTTGATGTTATAGTTATTTGATATTAAACAATAAATGACCAGCCCTAAAAATCCTTCAAAAAGTCTTTCATACAAATCTTTTTAGAGGTCAGGGGAATTTTATTGTTCCATATTAATTCTGTAACCTTTTTCCAGTAAACAGATAAAAATTTAGCTATTTTATTAAAATCTGATAATTATTTGATTTTTGCAAGAATTTTCAAAACAATGCATTTTTTAACACCAAAAAGATACTAAAATCCCCTATACTATTCTCAAGCCTCTTGCTGACACAAGAAAAACAAGATTTTTAACCAAAATTTAGAAAATGCAAGAAAGGATTAAAAATTTCATGAAATAATCAAAAAATAATTTGATCTTTCCTCTTAATAACAAACATTTTGATGATAAATCTTTGTTTTTATCAAGTTTAGGGCCTTTTTTTCATCATGGTATACTCTTTTTTAGAAAGTTTTTGTAGGTACCTAATACATATATATGAAATACATAAAAATGAAACTCAATTTTACCTCATTTATATGGCCATTTCACTCCTTGATAGAGAAATTCCCTGGAGCTTGTCAATACTAAAACGTTTATATAAAAAAACGAAACATAACTTCTTTTTTTTTTTAAATTGGAAATTAAAAAAGATAGGAAGAAAGAGGAAAAAAGAGAGGGAAAAAGAAAATAAGAAAAAACCGTAAATGAGGGAAAAGGCATTTAAGAGTGAGATAGAGAGAAAAAAAGGAAAGACATTCAGCCAACATGTCTTATGAAATGTATTTGGGAATCAGAAAGAGATCGTGATTAAACATAATATAACACACACACATATATATATGTATATCATCATTTATACATATTATAAGAAATCCAATTTGGATTTTTCTTTGGAATTGATGGATATGACCAAATAGATATAAACGTGCTAGGATAGTTAAATTTGACCGAACAGAAATATAAATATGAAAATAGATACAGTGAAATGCACCACAATTTTGTTTGGAATTATCCTCTGAAAAGTTAAGCCAGTTCTTTGAGAGTCAAAACTACTTATCTCAAAAACAGTTGCAGTTATCCAAAATCTGGAATAAAAGTTTGTAAATTCTTGAAGTAAAAAAACAGATACTTGAGGTGGAAATCTTCCAAAACAAGTTTCTTTTTAACAAAGAGATATTTTGGCATTTTGCAAAATTATAAGACATCTTGGAAGCTAATTGCTTTGACACTTCATGAAACCAGCAGGAATGTTTTCAGCTGGAATTGTTTTCTGTTGAACAAATTAAAAAAATTTCATCCATCTTTTGCTTTAACCTGAAAACCAATTTTAAATTAGTGATTCTGTCTGTTGCATAAGACTCCCACATTAAAAGAATTCATTCAGGTGGAGGTTTAAAAATACAAAAGATGCACTATTTCTTGCTTATAACAAAGAAGTTGATGTTTAAAAGTACATCTCCCTGTGTGGTATTAATTACCCTCTACATATATGTGTATGTATATATATATATATATATATATATATATATATATATATATATATATATATATATATATAATGGGTACATGGCCAAGTGGTTAGAATGTTCACTTTCCGACCATATGCCCTGGGTTCACACCTCAGTATGGTCGATTTGTCAGGAAGGTGACTTCTTGATTTTATCAGCCTAGGGAGGCAAATTATGGCATGTGACATGTTTGAAAAGGATCTGAAAATGATACCAAGCCTTGTAAGCTAAATTGGGTAGACGGAATTATCTGTCAATGGTTTAGCTAGCCCAAAGTACCAAGACATTGTGATCGATGGTTTGAGCATGCTGGCCTTGTTCAAACTGATGATTACACCAGATGATGCATTCACTCCCAGAAACTGTAACTAAGATCTGCTCAACATAAGTTACAGTATAAAAAAAGGTCTGCTCAACATAAGTTACAGTATAAACAAAGGCCTGCTCAACATAAGTTACAGTATAAACAAAGGTCTGTTCAACATAAGTTACAGTATAAACAAAGGTCCGCTCAGCATAAGTTACAGTATAAACAAAGGTCCGCTCAACATAAGTTACAGTATAAACAAAGGTCTGCTCAACATAAGTTACAGTATAAACAAAGGTCTGCTCAGCATAAGTTACAGTATAAACAAAGATCCGCTCAGCATAAGTTACAGTATAAACAAATGTCTGCTCAACATAAGTTACAGTATAAACTATAAGTGAGTATCATCATTTTCAGATATTGTAAAACTATTAGAATAGAAGTTATTGTTACATCGAACTTTTTCAACAGTAAAGCAATGGGACATAGCACTACACTTAAACTCATGTGCCCAAGGGTACCATGAAAATATTTATAGAAAAAAAACAAAGGGAAGCCATATCATGCTGGTGGGAAAGTGACTAAAGTTGAAATACCAGGTCAGGACTGATAACATTACTGACCTTTTGGATTTTTTGAGAATCTCAAGATATATACCCTGAACACCAGACCAACTATGGCAGCAATATACAATGTGTAGATGAATGGGACATTATAAATTGTCTAGCACAACAGAGTGAATGAACCTTCTAGGCAGCAGACCTAGTAATTGATTATCAGGTACCATAAGCATTGTTAACTGGAGAGCCGAGTTCCAATTCACATTGGGTTCATTATATTCACTTATGTACAAATACCCTTGAGAAAGGTATGAATGAACTTCTTCTCCTCCTTGATATGGGTTAATTAGTAAGAGCTGTATCATTAAACCTTTATTATTTCTAAAAATAAAAAAAAGTTCTTACAATCTAAAAAAAATTTTTTGGCTTTAAATAACCTGAAAATGGTTGGATCAAGCAATTCCTCTTGTAACTGATTCAATATAATTGTTCCACTTCATGTCAGTGGAAAATGTGAGACCAAGTAGGTGCAAAGAAGGTGCTCTCCTCCTCCTTACTAATGGAATACAAAGAGAATGGGGATGATTTGTCTCATTGTACACGACATTGCAGTCTTAGCAGTGAAAGATAGAACTGGTGGAATTAAGGAGTGTAGTTGTCAGAATATTTGTCTATATTTATTTGATGAGTAAAACAGCCAGGTATCTCATAAATCTTAATTGCTATTCCTAATAACAGTATTCATTGTCACGTCTATCTTTCTGATTGGTCATAGCTCTCTATCCTGGCTGTAGAGAAAAAAAAATGGTGATGAGGAGTGAGGGGGGTCAAAAAGAGCAATGTGAAGCTCACCGGCAGGTCAGCTATTTTTTCTTCTTCTTCGGTCACCTCAAGAAAATGGATTGAGTGGCTTCCTTTCTCAGCCATTACACTGGGCAGTTTGAAGCAGACACCAACTCAGCGATGCCTACTTTGACTTCCTCTTTGTCGTCTGTCAATTCATACGTCCAGCTCTATTGCACGCAGTCTGCCGAATGACTCCCATTTCAGTCGTGCTGCTGGCACCCTGCTTTTTATGCTATTCCAATATGGCCAAAATTTGCATGTGTGCAAATATCATCTCGTTTTGGACGAGATCGGCGCACCTAAATTGCGTTGTCAATAGTGGCCATATTTCTTTTTGTCATCACTTTGCAGGCAAGACACGTTCACGCTCGTTTCGAATTCTGAAGTAACTCATGTCTTTCGTCACACTAGCATGTACATATCTATCTGTCGTTCTGGCTATAGCTATCATTCTCATAATATCTATTTATCATTCTGGTCATTACTATAATTCTCATCATATCTAGCTATCATTCTGGTCATATCTATTTATCAGTCTGGTTACAGCTGTCATTCTCATCATATCTATCTCAAATCTATGTCTGTTCTTAAATGTCACTTGATCTACCTCAGGCCTTTCAGAACACTCAGTTCAGCTTATGAGTGAGCTAGCTGTCAGTCTCATCACTAAAGTTAAGCACAGTCTGTGCCTTCATGGGGGACTGCTTGGAGCAACTCCTACAATCCAGAATATGTTTTAGCTTTAAATAGCCCATCAAGGATTGATAAGCCATAAAAATGAAATCATCAAATCTATCTATTATTCCCTTCATATCTATCTATCTATCTATCTATCTATCTATCTATCTCTTCATATCTATCTCTCTATTTATTTATCTATCTATATCTTTTCTATGTAAGCTTCAGGAATATGGTATTACAGGATGATTATTTGATTTAATCCAATCATTCCTGTCAAGCTGAGAAATGAAGGTCATCATAAACGAGTTCTCCTCCAGTTTCTTTCATACAAATGCTGGTGTTCCCCAAGGCTTTATCCTGGGTCCTACATTGTTTCTGATCTTAGTCAATGATCTTCCTGATGTCATCAGTTTTCAAGTTGGCATCTATGCAGACGACATGACAATTTACTCCTGTCTCAATAGTAAATCCGGCATTGCTGACAATGTTAACCTGGCTGTTAGTCTTGAAAAGGAATTCCAATCTATGGTCGACTGGGGCAGGAAACAGCTTGTAATCTTTAATGTCTCCAAAACAAAACTGTTCTCATTTACCCACCATAGAGAAACCTCTCTGCCTCCTATCAGCATGGCTGATGCTCAACTTCATGAGAGTGTCTCTTTGCGCCTTCTTGGTCTCATGTTTTTCACTGACCTGAAGTGAAACAACCACATTGAATCAATAGCTACATCTACTGCAAGAAAAGTTGGTTTCCTGTGTTACATCAGAAGGTATTTCTCATCTGAGTCCATCCTTCACATCTACAAATCTAACATTGATCCTTGCATTGAATATTGTTGCCATATATGGCATGGTGTCCCTGCTGTTCGTCTTGAGGTCCTCGACAAAATCCAAAGATAAATATACAATGTGATAGGTCCTAACCTGGCATCTCAACTCCAGTCACTTTCTTACACATGTGATGTGGTTTCCCTCTGTCTTTTCTATAAATATTTAACTGCTCTGATGCACTATTTTCACTGGTGCCCCTACAGCATGAATTTAAGTGTGCTACTAGGTTGGCATCTTGGTCCCACACTTTTGCTGTCAAAACAGTTAAATGTAACCACCCCTTCTACTCCAACAGCTTCTGTCACACTTCCTGACAGTGAAGCTCCCTTCCTCTTACTTGCTCCCTTGATAACTCTAATCTTCAAAAATTTAAATGTAATGTCAGTCAATATTTTCTGATGGCTTGATCTTGATCCCTGTCCTTCTCTTTATCCTTTTCTGAAAGCCCCTATTTTCTCTTGCTTCCACTCTTTGTAACCCCTTGCATGCTAGTGGCACTCCCACCTTCCTTGATTGAAATGCTTAAAAATATGTAGCTTGACCTACCTTTTCTGATCTATCTCAGTCTGTTCTGACCTATCAATTCTAGCTAGCTATCAGTCTCTTCATGTCTGTCTATCATCATTGAAGTTAAGCACTATTGAACCCAGTCTATACTCAGTTGGGGGACTTCTTGGAAACACTGGATAATATAAGCAACTTCTTACAATCCAGAATATGTTTGAACCTTAAATAATCTGGAAAGGGTTGATAGGCTGTAAAAAATAAATTATCAATCCTATCTATTATTCTCTTCATATCTATCTATCTGGTCATATCTACATATCATTCCTTTCATATCTATCTATATCTGTTCAAATCTACATCTGTTTTTGAACGTCACTTGATCTACCTTGTCTTATCTATCAGTTTGTTTAGACCTATCAATTCTGCTTGTGAGCTAACTTGCTATCAGTCTCTTCTTATCTATCTATCTCTTATCACTGAAGTTAAGCAGTGTTGAGCCAGTTTGTACTGAGATGAGGAACTGCTTGGGAATACTGAGTACTGGAAGTAACTTCTTACAATTCAAAATATGTTTTGGCTTTAAATAACATGGAAATGTTTGATAAGCCATAAAAAAACATCAATGCTATTGATCATTCTCTCCACATTGTCTAAGTTGATTCATATCTATCTATCTGAATCTGTTCATATCTAAGTATGTTCATGTCTATCTATCTGAATCTTTTCCTATCTCTCTGAATCTGTTCATATCTATGTTCATGACTACCTATCTCTGAATCTGTTCATATCTAAGTATATTCATATCTACCTATCTATCTCAGTTCAATTATATTTATCTATCTGAATCTGTTCCTATCTATCTATCTATCTATCTATCTATCTATCTATCTATCTATCTATCTATCTATCCAGCTGAATGTTCATATCTATGTTCATGACTACCTATCTCTGAATCTGTTCATATCTAAGTATATTCATATCTACCTATCTATCTCAGTTCAATTATATTTATCTATCTGAATCTGTTCCTATCTATCTATCTATCTATCTATCTATCTGAATCTGTTCATATCTATGTTCATGACTACCTATCTCTGAATCTGTTCATATCTAAGTATATTCATATCTACCTATCTATCTCAGTTCAATTATATTTATCTATCTGAATCTGTTTCTATCTATCTATCTATCTATCTATCTATCTATCTATCTATCTATCTATCTATCTATCCAGCCAGCTGAATCTGTTCATATCTATCTATCTATCTTGTATATTGTGGGATTTTAATACAAAACAGAACTGACCGGAAATTGAACTTGGCCCCCTGTTTTCACTCTCCATACTGATAACTGTTACGTCATATGCACCTCTATATATTGCATGCATGTACTCATAAATCTATTTCTCTATATTTATTTGATGAGAAAAACAGTCAGGCATCTCGGATATCTTAATTGCTATTCCTAATAACAGTGAAATGCACTTACCAATAATGTAGTATTGGCACCACGTTTCCAAAAGTTTTAAAGATATTCAAATATTCTTTTATTCTTCTTTAAATTTCTTTTTCACATGGATCAATTTCACATAGACTTTTGGGGTCTCCATTGAGTTAGTCTTTAAAAGATTTTGGTTCATGAAGAAACAGTGTCCGATTATTGTGGAAAGACAGAATTTCTACAGCCTTTACAATTGGAATTGTCTTCATTAGAACCATAAGAATACACAGATGCCCTGCTGCCGGGTAAGCATAACCTTGTTTCAAATTGAACAAAAACATTTCACTGTATCTATTTTCATATCTATCTTTCAGTTTGGTCAAATTTAACTATCCTAGCACGTTTATACCTATTTGGTCATATCCATCAATTTATCTCATTCTGTTCATATCTATCTATCTCACTCTGTTCCTATCTGACTATCTATCATTCTATCCATCCATCCATCCATCTATCTAAGTCTGTTAATATCTCTCTCAGTAGCTATTTATCATCACTTGATAAGATGCCACCAGTATCAAAAGAAAATTGCAACTGTTGTAGTGATTTTATAACATTCATATGTTATAAATTTGAATATATATATTACATATATATATATATATATATATATATATATATATATATATATATATATATATATATATATATATATATATATATATATATATATGAGAAAATATTGTTATGGTATATTTATGGGTTAAAGTGCTGAGTATGTATCAGAGATAGAACATATGTACATATAAAAGTGGACATTGAAGTCAACACCCAGAGGTGACAATCATGCTTAAACACAATTGGCCTGAGGATTGTGTTCAAGCATGAAATGAAACAGATTGCCTTCTCTGAGTGTTGACTTTAATGTATACTTTTATATTTACATATATATATATATATATATATATATATATATATATATATAATTAGATGAAGAACAATTAGGGAACATTTTGCAATCTAACATTTCAGTTTTATTCTAAATAAAGGGGAACATGTTAGAGTGATAAACGTTTTCTATTTGTTCTTTATCATTTCATTATGTTAAGTTCTGATCCATGTTTGATCCCAATTTATTATATATATATATATATATATATATATATATATATATTTTTATATATATATATATATATATATATATATATATATATATATATATTGTATCCAATTTCTCGAAATTTGAAAATTATGAAAACTAGTAACCACATTGATTTGAAAAAAAAACTAAATAAAAAATGTATAATTTGAAAGACAAAAGCCAGAACAATATAATAAATAATGAAAATACTTTATTTTTTAGCATCATAAAAATCTTCATATTTAAAAAGAAAGCTTATAATACCCTTTGTTGCATCAAAATTACTTTGAGGTGGTATTTTCATTTGTAATAATGATTCAGTTTTGATGAAAAATCTGCTAAAAAAAATGTCATTTTCAGCAGCAGTTTTTATATTCAACATTATTGATGAAAGAAAACATTATCGATGAAAGAAAATAAAATGCTCTTTCACAGACTGACCTCTTTGCTTCAGTTATGTAGTATTTCCTTTTATCTTTTATAGATAGCAAGCAAAGTCCTCATTCACCAGCTTTCCTAATGCACACTTATTTCTGATTGGTCAGTTTTCTCCCACAGGGATCTGCAAAGATCAAAGGAGTTACGTCCCTTTGTTAACTATGCTGTCAGCCCCTCACCAATCACTATTAGTGTAACAAATAAACACTGATTCCTCCTCTTCCTCTTATAAATGTCCTTAGGGTTTTCAGTCCATTTCAGTGAGTTAATGTGAGAGTCAGCAGAATTTGGGAATGTTGAAGTGATGATATTAATGAAATTTGTTTTAAGTTCCCCAGGGTTATGCAGTCATTTGTTTAACTTTTTAGAGACCAACCCCAATTTCAGGTTCTTACTTTTGATTAGGATTCAGCCAAAAATCCTCATGTGGTTGATCATCTTTTATTCAGGCAAAAACTAACCAACATAATTAGAATGGATTATTTCTGCATCAACTAATAGTCTTTTACAAATTAATCTTGTTTACTTTCAATAATTCTTTGGAAATGTCTGACAACACACTTCCATGGAATCATTCTAACACAAGACAAGACATTAAAAGTGAAATAGGGGTTGAAATTTTTTCTTAAATAAGCATTTTTATTTTACACACACACACACACACATATATATATTAAAGAAAAACAGACCACTTTAAGGTACCATTATAATAATTTATTTCACCAGAGCCCTTTTAAAGGACACCGGATCATCAGACAGTACTTCCAAAAATGAAACGAAAAATGAAATGAAAATTGATGGGTAGTGTAAGTTTTTGTAATTTAACAGAGAGTGTAAAACTAGTAGTTAGAGAGACATGGTAGAGTTTAGGGAGGGTTTAACTTAATATCTCTCACCCCAAAAACAAATCAAATATATATTTGATTTGTTTTGGGGGTTTTCTTTAGTGTTTTCTTTTTCTTGAATTATTAATAGGTATGTTCAGTTTATTATATTTCAATTTGGAATTTAGAAGCTATAAATTGTAGATGTAGTAGTCTTATTTTTTTTATTAATGATTGTTTTAAATCCTAACCATTGACAATGTCATTTTTTTAATTTGCTATGCATTATTTGAGGAAAACCATTTAGCATAAACAATTTTTAAATAAAAAAATCTATTATAAAATAATGGTTGCAGACATCATAACCCTATTTTGTCAGTATTGTGTCCTTTCATTCTTGGTAATTTTTTTTCGTCATTCGCAATGCATTTCTAAACTAAAATCATTTACAGTGCAGTTAACTTTTCAGAGCCCTGTACTTTTAGTGAAATTTGCCATAATTCCTGGTCTATGATAGTGCATTTTATTTTCAATGTTCTTCATGAACATATTTTTATTTTATTTTTTCAATTGATCCATTAATTCCACTGAAGTATATTTATATGGTAAATTAGTATTACATTGTTCGGATTGTTACCATATTCACAATGTTGTACGCTCCGGCCTTGATTGGAGTTTCGAACCCTTTATTTTGTCCACCAAGGTAGATTGTTCTAGTTCCAGATATATCAGTATCAGTTATTTCCCTTTAACTCAACTCTCTAAGTTATTGTTCACCTCTGCTGTAGCCAAGTATTGAACTCACATTCGAGTCAAGCCACAGGATTACTTCAACCAATGCTTTTATCCATTGGGCCATGTGTCCTCTATGTGTATGAATTTTGGGGACTTATAAACCTAATGTCTTAGTAATCATTTTTTTTTACCAGAGCTCATATTACAATTTGTTGTTGTTATTATTGTTTTTCTCTAGCTCTTTATATTACTGGTTCCCATATTGTATTCATTTCTATACTTGGCCGGCTTAGATTTTTGTGTCCTAGCATATGTGCTGATTTCTTAAGTTTTGTATTTTTCAGTGATTGTCTAAACAATGTAAATATGGAAAATAATTACAATACCTCATCTCAGAAATAAAGACAGATAATAAATTAGTACCTGTTATATATTTGATAAGCTATTTTGTTAGTAATATTTGCATTAATTCCTAACCACTAACAATCCTTTTCATAATTTAGTGAATTCCTATAGTAAAATCTGCTAAAATATAATAATTATAAAAGACAAATCATCAATTGTAAGAATACAAAATATATGGTGGTCAGCAAAAGGGAACAGTCCAACATGCACATTACAAACTGGAGATACCAAAATCAAGCAAGTAAAAAAATTGTAATATCTAGGAAGTGTATTTAACAGAGGACAGAAAATGCAACACTAAAATCTGAAGGCACATTGTATAGTGAAAGATGCTTTCCAAAAGCTAAGAAAGGTATTAAGGAACAGGAAAAATTTATTATTAACAAACAAAAGAGTACTGAACTGTTATGTAATATCAGTCCTATATGGCAGGAAATATTAGAGAATCTCTTTACAGATGAAGAAGACACTTGAGGTGATAGAAATATGATTTTCCAGAAAGATGCTGAAGATACCATGGACTGAAAATGTAAGCAAGTTTTAGAGAAAATGGAAATGAAAAGACACTTATACTTTTCAACAGAAAGAGACAGATGAATTTCCTTACATAATATGGAAAGAGAGAAAATTTTACACTTATAGGATATATTAAATGTAAGAGGGACAGGAAATTATGAAGAGTCATGATGACCTACATCCTGAAAGGACATAGTACATAAAAGAAGGAGAAAAGAATTCTGTCAGTAATGTTATATTAATTCCTGACCACTGACAATCCACTTTTCCTTACTTGCAATATATTTCTGTAATAAATATGTATTTATTATATATTTGACAAGCAGTAGAGCCCAGCATTGCCTGGGGATGGAACAGTAAGAGATGGATCAAGTATCGACCATCATAAAGACTGAAAAATAAAATTGACAAAGATTATTGTTTAAGACTGACGGACATGCGTGTCTTAATTAGTTTTTTTTTTTTTTACGAATTGGTCAAACCCAAACTCAAACAAAAACATTGTTTTCAATCGTTATGAGTCTACCGATTGATTTTATTATAAACAATTGTCTTGTAAATGGAATTTTTAAAGCATTCTGAATGTAAAAATAAAGAAAAAAGTGTGCAAGACTATAAGAAACACTACCTGCCAAAAAAAAGTGAAGTTTTGTTGAAATCGGTTGAAAAATGTAGGAAATCTGATCCCATATATAAACGAACAGACACACACACACAAACAACCTGGGTTTTATAATAAGTATAACTCGATATGAGTTGTCCCCCTTTCATTCTCGCGATGACTCTTAATCATGTTTTCAAATTGATTTTGTGCAAAAACAATTGTGTTTTTCCAATTTTTGGCACTGTCAGAACCACCGCAAGGTAATTTTACGTAGTCCTGTGAAGTTTTGTTGAAATCGGTTGAAAAATGTAGGAAATCTAATCCAATATATAAACGTACAGACACACACACACACACACACACAACCTGGGTTTTATAATAAGTATGATAATCTGTTCTGTCAGTGGCGCTTGCAGTAATTCTTCACTGCTGATAACCCCTTTTTTCCTGATTTTGTTATGGGATCATTAACACCATATTTACCTGCTCTCCTGTCAGTAACTGACCAATGTCAGTCCAGTCTTTCTCCATTCCCAGCACACAGTGTACACACTGAATGCTAAAACTTGTTAAATCTTCAGTTGAAAATTACCAAATTTGAAGTTAAAATATTTTTCCTCCTTCCATTAACCCATTGAGCCCTGAACACCACTTTACCGGTGGTAGAGAAAAATGACAGAATGCCGAGCCACTGGTTGAACAGTGGTAGAGAAAAATGACTTAATGCCCAGCTACCGGTTGAACGGTAGGTAAACAGTTGTAACTATTTTTATATCTACTGTGAAACATTACATATCAATTATTCGCAAATTTTAACTCAGGAGCTCAGGCAGAAGGGTTAAAATTGTTCAGAAACGCAGGACTGAAAGTGTTAATCATTTAGAGTGGTGTCCATGGAAATGACATAATACCCAGCCACCGGTTGAACGGTCGTAGAGAAAAATGATTTAATGCCCAGCCACCAGTTGAACGGTGGGTAATACACTTGTAACTATTTTTATATCTATTGTGAAACATTACATAAATATTATTTGCAAAATTTGACTCAGGAGCTCAGGCAGAAATGTTAACATTGTTCAGGGACACAGGGCTCAAAGAGTTAAGAAATATTTAATCTATTAGAGCAGAAAGTGACATGTGTCTTTTGGTATAATTGTAAAGTCAGAGGATAGTTAAAGAAAAGCCATAGATGCTCTTCCCTTATTTCTATTTCCTAGACTCTTTGGGACAATTCCCAGTGCTCTGATAATGCACCCTTCTCTTAGGCCTCTTTCTATTTCTGTGTATATACTGAATTCATTTTCTTTCAGAAGGTATGCAGGTGGTCTGCTCTCTGTATCTCCTGGATTATTCTAATATTTTTCCTAAATAGACCAATCTTACCAAGCAATTCAAACAGTTTTACCCATCTTACCAAAAGATTTTCTGCATAATACGAGAAATCTTGAACTAAAATAAAAGGCGAAAAAACAGAGTTGTACTATACACAAGTACACATTTTCAGAAATGTTTACATAGCTTAAAAACATCTTATTTCAAGCAGCAAACTTTTCAATACACACTGCTCAATAAGGCAGGCAGGTGTTGATAATGTTATAAACATGCATATGGTAGCCCAAGAGTACAACAAAAATAACAAGTACTGCTGGTGAAATGAAAATAAAAGACAAGACATGTTAATATAAAATTCTTTGTATTGCCAATAAAGCGGATGTGAGCAGAATATCTCTTTGTGGGCAAGGAAAGTGACTTTGAGGAAGGGTAGAATTGGTAGTGCCTGAAGTTGATGGGTGTGTGTCTGATTGATTAACTGAGATCACAGGTGGTGACACCAAGAGCTTGTTAGTGGTATCAACAACCCATTCAGTACAATTCAGTTTCAGTCATTTATGAGTGATATTCTTAAAAGCAAATATGGTGGCTCATCCTTTTTCATGTATTTTTCTTTGATGGCAATGCTTGTGATTAGCTTCCTTTATAGTGCATTTATTTTTTTAGGGGATTTGTTTTGTGGGATGGATGTGATGTTCAGAGCCCCTGCACAGAGGACAAATTTTATACTTTTGGCTTTGGTTTCTCAGTGCTCACATCCAGCCAACATGCAGAGTGAATCAGAATATAACAATAGCAACTGTTTACAAAAGATATTTAATATATTGGCAATATTTTTTCTTTAGAATCAACATAATTGAATGTCTTTTGTCTCAAAGACAGGAAATTCACAACTTTATTAAATGATTAAGAAAGGAAATACACAGGATCTGCCATGTTTTGATAACATTACTTTTATAACAAATGCTTAACTACAGTCTGAATTATGTACTTTTTTTAGTTTTTTCTGCTTGAGAAATGAGGCGATAATTCTCATACCGTGAAGTTCTTATTTCATATTCCTCAATTTGTTGCCATAAAGTTTCAATTCTGGAACTTAAATTTTTATCAACACATTTGTCAGATATTTGCAAATTTTCTTTATTACAATTTTTTGTGAGAAAATCATTTCATTCACTAATGATAAATATCATGTCAAAGACTGATCCCCCCACTTCTCACCTCAAAAGTATATAACAGTTTATATATATATATTTATATATATATATATATATATATATATATATATATATATATATATATATATATATATATATATATATATATATATATATATATATATTTCAAGAGGCACACAGACACAGCACACATACACACAAATATATATATATATATATATATATTTTATTACTTTAAGTGTTATTTATAGTGGGTAAGTATATATATATATATATATATATATATATATATATATATATATTTCAATAGATGCTCCATTTATTTTAAACTAAACAGTACATTTATTTTCCTCTACGAGCTTGAATATTTGAGAAATCTTATTTAAGAAAAATAAGCTCACTCTCGCAGAATTTGAACCAGTGTCCTACCAGTATACAAAAATATACTGTTTAAAATAAATGGAGCATCTACTCAAATATGGGTAACCAATAAAAATAATGTTGAAAGTAATATATATATATATATAATCTAACACTGGAAAACATTTATTTTGCATAAAATCTATTTATTTTTTAAATATGATCTCCTTTTTTGTTAATGCACTAAATTCAATAGTGAATATTAACAATATACATTATGCAGTGAACAATTCAGATTAAAATTCAGTTCATAACCTTCAAGTTACAGAGTTATCAATCCATTCTCTATGTCTTTCACACACACACACACACACACACACACATATATATATATATATATATATACTGAATTACATCTATAAAAATAATGTATTAACAGAAAATATATTAAATAGTTGTCAGACTTAACTCATTTGATAATATGTTGTCATTGTTTATATTAAGAATTTTTCATGAGCAGAAATGATTGATCAAGAAAAATTGTCAAATTGTTTCTGAATGGTTAACATCACATCAAATGACAGTTCCCCGTAAGGCTCGATTTCTATCAGAGAAGCACATATTTTCTACAAAATTTCTCGAACATTCAGGCCAGTGAATGGAATTAATATTGTTTAATAAAAAAACAGAGCATTTACTTAAATAAATTATATCTATGGAAATAATGTATAAGCAGAAAATACATATATGCATACATATATTTATATATATATATATATATATATATATGAATATATATATTGAAATAACATATAAGCACAAACTACATATATATATATATATATATATATATATATATATATATATATCATTTTCCTGTCGTACATATAACAGTCAAGCAGCTCAGTTCCTAAGAATCGGACACCAGACACCAGCACGTATGATTTGATTATAGTGATGAAAGCTTTGTGTAGAACCAACTACACTTTTTGAAGGGCTAAATACAGAGACCTGGTGTACTACATGGCACAAGGTCCCCAAACAAGGTTTTGAATTTAGAGTTGTCCTTCTCTTAGACCATTTGCCATTCAAGGCTATAGAACCCAGTCTGTCCTGCTATTTACCCATAGCTGGAGAGAGAGGAAGAGAATAAAAACCTTTTCCAAGGCTATTAGCATGTAAGTGAATATAATGGATTCAACTGGAATTTGAACTCGGCTCTCCAATTCCTCAATCCAAGCCACTATCCACTACTCCAACGTGCTTCCTATATATATATATATACACACACACAGTGAAGCTTACTTTCTAACTTGGGAAAGTCTCTATTAATTATGTAAAATCTAAATCAGATGTTTATTTTTATTTTTGCTCCAAGCCCTTAAAACAGACACAAAAACTTATCTTAAATTATGTAAGTATTTAATTAATATTAATTGTTTGACAAACCTTAAACAATTTTTGCACTCTGATATTTATAGCGACAAAATACAAATATTAATCACAATTAATTTTCTTTGACTTTCATTAATTAGCAAACTGTTTACCTAAATGACTCTTTTTTACAGCTTTCCAAAATAAATATTTCTCCTCTGGACATAATAAATATTAACTTTATCTCAAAGGAATCAGAACTTGTTTTGAGCCAATACATTTATTGCGATTATATATTTTCTGAAATGAGAAAAGTTGGAATAAAATCATAATGAACTCCACCTTCTTTTCCCAAAAGGAATATTAAGAAAATATTTTATAATAAGAGATTGAAAAATGACATTAATAAATGACATTCATGATGTTAATAAAAAAAATAACATTAAATGACATTTATTTAAATTATTTAAAATTGAACTCATCTTTTGCTGTTAATATCACAGCATTTCAGTCATTGTGCTCTCTGGTTTTCTTTAAGTACTCAAAAAGGCCAAGTTGGCCATTTTGAACATCACAAGAGAAGAAAGATTGACATTCAAGACCTTACAAAGTGACACTAGTATCGTACTGCCAACTAATAAAGTCAATGCTACAGTTGTGATGGACAAGTTGGAACACATTGGGAATTTGGCAAGTCCAGTCAGGAATGGTAGCTATAGCAAGGTGAAAAAGGATTTGACTTTGATTCACAAACCTGAGACGAAGCTGTCACAGATCCTAACTAAGAACAAAGACTATTTCCTATTGAAAAAGTATAGACAGCTTACTCAATGTTGCACCAAGCAAATATATATGTACTGTCTTAATGAGATTCACAATGTTGGTATTCTGTTAAGATCTATAGACAGCTGCAGGAGTGTGGCAGACCATGCACCGAGCAGATTCCTTGTAGATATAGTCAACTCACTAACAAGAAAGTCCTTATATATTAAGAACACAGAACACTGTGGAATCAATTAGAGAAGCTTCGATCCATAACAATTGGATAGTAAGCTTGGATACAGTGGGCCTGTTCAGTAAAACTGACTGAAATCAGATGACTCTCTTGAAGAACATACTATTATCCTAACCACTAACCTGATGGAAATGTTGACATTCTGTGTACCAATAATATTCTTCTAACTGAGGTCTGATATATACCAACAGGAGAAATGCTTTGCTGGTCTTGGTTGGCAACCAGTCTAGAAGTGGTCACTTCCATCCTTCCCCGATCGGCCTGGGTCACTTATGTAAATGCATTCTAATGGAGAGATATAAGCTCTTCAACCATGGTTGGTAGGCTATTTAGAGATGTGATCACTGGTGTGGGTGTGTCAGTCTGTATTAATACACATTGACTGAAAGTCATGTGAGTTGCACAATCTTCTGTAGATGGAGATAGTGTCTGATGCTAATTCTTCATCTTTTCATTCGGAAAACTTGGATGATTCTTTTTGCTTTATAAAGGAAAATCTTCATCTTATTTGGAATCATTATCTTAATTGTTTATCATTCTGTAAAGAAGCCATGACAATGATTCTTTCCCATAGAAAAAAAGACTCTTCATTCTCGTTAAAATAGTTCTGAAAATATCATAATTCTAGCTAGAGCTAAATCCAAGGTTTTTCTTTCTTCTCCATGAAGGAAATGTCCTCTGTCCTTGAATTTGTAACAGCAAAAGACCCTCTTTTTGATATATGAAAGTAATAGTCTGCCATCCTTAAAATAGCTACAAGGAGCCTCTTCTTCATAGGAAAGAAAATGGCGGCCTCTTTCTTGAACAAAGACACAAATGGAAATCTCTTTCCTTTCAAACATTCCTAGATAACCGCATTAATTCCACTCTTTTGATTTCTTTACAAGCAACAATTTGCCAGTTCCACAAGCACCTAACACTGGCTTTCAGGAATTGTACAATGCACATTTATACCAACAATTCAGTTTTCATCTGGTTTAGCTTCCTCTCACCAGAAACCTACATGAATGTTTTTCTTCATATTCATACACATCTGAATCAATCTAGCATTTAATAATCAATACTCTTTTCATTGGTCCTGCAGTGAAATTGAATGTGTTACATGACCCAGAAACAGGGAGCAACCCTGACCAGAGACTGAGAACCAATTTTAGACAATAGCAACATGCTATTGAGGGATATAGAAACTAATAGTTGCCCCAAGGGATTGTGGAGGGAAGGCATATAGTTATTCTTTCTTAAATGGATGAAAGAGAATTGTTAGTTTTGAGCTTTCACTTACCATCATTTTCAGTTTCTATGGTACTTTTTCTGTAAACCATGGAAAGCTTTATAAAGTCAACTTTAACACTTTGAAAAACAGTTGACCTATTAGAAAACTTTTTCTAGTACTTTTGAAGAGACGAAATCAGGAGTCATATAGGAGTAGATAGGTTTGCCTATCGTCTGGTTCACACTCCTCCATGTTTTTTTTCAACAGGAGGTTTATCCCTTGTTTCCTATTTAGGATTAGATTTCCAGTTTCCTCTAAAGTCTTATATATATATATATATATATATATATATTATAAATTAATTGATTTAAAATATGGTTTTTCCGCTACACAGTTCTAACCATGTTTCAAAAATGGAAGGTCCGAATTTAATTTTGTAATTAAATTAAAGATATTAGTTCCATTTCATCATCAAGAACACCGGATTATATATCTTACTGTTCTTTCTTTTTATTTATATATATATATATATATATATATATATATATATATAGGATTAGTACAAATATAAAATTTGTGATTTAGTTGATTGGTGTTCTATTCAGTACATATAAACAGGAGATTTGTAGACAAACCTTTGTGTAACTGTTCAATCCACTCATCATGAGATATCAGCAAATGTTTGCCAATTGTCTTCTCTTGTTATTTTTATATTAAGTTAAAAAAAATAATTTATACACTTTTTTATTGACTAGATTGGTTTGGTTTGGTTTCTTTTACAGCCATACTAACCTCAATTGGTTATTTAAAGCCACCAATTTTTTTTTTTTTTTTTTTTTTTTTTTTTTTTGCTGATAATATTTTGTTTTGTCAAAAATCTATTTCTGGTAATATTTTCCTTCAAAAATGTGTTGCTGCAAATATTTTTTTTCAAAAATGTGTTGCTGCATATATTTTTTTTTTCAAAAATGTATTGCTGGTAATAATTTTTTTGAAAAAAGTATTGCCTGTAATATTTTTTTCCTTAAAAATGTATAGGTGGTAATATTTTTTTCAAAATAGTTTTTTTCTTCAAAAATTTATTGCTGGTAATAATTTTTTTACAAAGTATTTCTGGTATTAAAACCTATTTGACACTTTCATAGAGTTTTTACCCCAGTTTTGTGGTTAATTATTTGCTCATAGCTGGAGACCTAACAGGTGCTACCACCCCTGGTCAGGGTGGATCTGGGAACACAAGCAATTAAGAGGTGGTTACATGCTCCTGAAAACCTCCTGATAAGAGGCTTTGCTGATGGATGTAGTTTATCATCTTACCCATGGCGTGGATGTAGTTTATTGTCATACCCAGGATGGTTTATTGACTAGAATCCTGACACTATTTAGTATTGTTGAAATTATTGCTGGCATTTTCTGTAGAGATTTACAAACTCTACATTTCGTTCAATTTCGCAAACCAATCTATTAAATTGTTTGAAAAATAGTGGGAGTATTTTGTATATTAAATAATAAAACTTTTAATTTTTACCCCAAAATTAATTACATTTATTCTACTAAGCCAACTGTACTTGGTGACCCCTTACCTGTTTTCTGCTCTCCCCAAAATTTGGTTTCAATAGGTCAATGTATGGCTAGGTTAGAGGGTGTGATGGATGGATGGATAGATGGATGGACAAATAGAAGTCACAGAATTTTATGTATGAATGTTACATTGATTTTTGTTGTTTATATGTGAGTGCCTATGAGTGTATGGTGTATGCCTGTATGGTATGTGTGCATATGTGCACACACACACACATATATATATATATATAAAAAATATATATATATATATATATATATATATATATATATATATATATATATATATATATATATATATATATATATAATTATATATATATATAAATATATATAAATATATATATATATATATATATATATATATATATCAAGAATCAGTGGATTCTTCATGCAATATTATTTCTTACTACTCCGAAAGTTAATTCATTCATACACATGTTTGAGCAAATGCCTTTCTATATATATATATATATATATATATATATATATATATATGTTTCATTAAAATGACAGACAATGTACTGCAATTAAGCTTTTTATTTAATTTTTCTTGTATTCAAACAAGTGTTTTTCTTCTCTGGGCACAGATTGTGTAGAAATTGTCCAAATGTTCTAACATTTATAAACATAAAAAATGTCTTAAAATAATTGTCAGACTTTGTCCGTTTTATAATGTGTGACGTCATTTGTTTACATTTGGATACGCATCAAGCAGATATGAATGTATGAAACAAAATCATGGAGAATTGTGGTTTCAAAACAGTAAAATCAACCTTGCTAACCGAAACGCTCCTCTGTGGCTCAGTTGATAAAAGCACGTCAGGCTATATGACGGATCTGTATAGGATACAGGTTCGATTCCTGTCGGAGGATGCATATTTTCTATGAAAATTTTTCGGACATTCAGGCCAGTAAATGTTGTTAATACTGTTTATTATAAACAGAGCATTTGCTTAAATATTTGTATCAATAAAAAGAACATATAAACATAAAAAATGTCTTAAAATATATATATATATATATATATATATATATATAGTGCTACTTCAAAATTAAGGGAATTTTAACTGCTTAAATTGTTTGTATATCAACTTAGCGATCATTTTCTCTATCTTACTGGACATTTCATAGGTCTCTCAGAATCATTTTAAGACACATGAAAATAAAGAGCTATTCCCCCAATACAGGGCCCAAGAGCCACTCAAAGTAGAGGGTTACTGTGTTGAGTTGTATGAGCATAAGAAAGAGTAAGAAGTGAAGTTCTTGAAGTTATGAAGGAAAGATAACAACTCTAGACAAAAAGAGTTCAAGATTTAATAATTGAAAAACATTTCAGAATTCAGTCCATTGAAGTTGACTTCAGAAGGAACTGGAAACCCAATCTTAAACAGGAAACAAGACATAAACCTCTACTCCTGTTCGAAAGACCGTGGAGAAGTGTGAACCGCACGATAGGTGAACATATCTATTCCTATTAGGAGAAAAGTAAAAAATAAATAATTAGTGAATAAAATTTCAGAGTTCGGTTGGAGATGTTAGGAGTATAGAGCTGAAGTAGACATTTTCAGTAGTAACTTGTGAAAAAAAAAAGTTAAAGACGTGAAGTCATTTCCTGGGTTTCTTTTAATTAAAACATTTGCAAAAAGATCAAGTCTGCATTTTAAAAGATTTTTAAAGGAAAGCATAAAAGTGATGAGATTTTCGCATGAAGAGGGATTTGCTTTTGATGAAAAGAACAGAAAAAAACAGAAAATGTTTTCCAAAAGATATTTAAGGAAAAAATAGAACAAATACATAAAATTTTAATTTTAGTAGATTTAGTTGTTGGTTAGTATACATTTCAGTAAATTGTTTTGTCAGTTTTATTTAAGATGAAGTCATTTTTTTTTTTCATTTTTTTGCAATTTAAATTCCACATTATCTAAAACCAGAAACAGAAAGGAAAATTTATTTTTCTTTGAATTGATGTCTTTGATGTTTTTCCTATCAGAATGAAGCAATTTCTCTTAAGTAGTTTCTGCAATCTGTGTGAATGTCTATTAAAAACTCATCCCTTTTTTTTTGCGGGGGGATGTCCATTTTGGAATGATGGCGCTATTTCCTTGATTTTCTTAAATATTCATTTATGTTTTAATCTTGAATCAGATTTCAGCCTGATTGAATCATTCTTTTCAATTAGTTCTTCAATTACAGACTGGACAATAGGATCCATTTTGAATGAAAATTTTCTTTCTTTCTTTTTATCTTCCTGTCATTTTCTTTTGCTTCTTTTATTTTCCCCCCTTTATCTCACTGTTTCCCTTTTCCCTACTCTTCTCTTTATTTCCTTGGTTGATTTCATTCTTTTTTTTTTCTTCCATTTCAGGTTTTTATATTAACACATTTCTTTTTTTTTTTTCCCTTTTCTTTTTCTACTGCTTTCCTTTTTCTCTTTTTCTTTAGTGAATTTTTCTTTCTTTCTCTTGCATTTCTTTATTTTTTGTTTCTTTCTTCTCTCATTAAACCATATTTATTTTTTTTTATTTTTCAATTGAGCTCCTTTCTTTTTCTTAATAAATGTTAATCTTTTTTTTTACACTTCATTTTTTTCTTTCTTTCCAATCCGCACTTTTCTTTATCCTTTCTTTCTTATTTCCCTCCCTTTCTGTCTTTACTTTCTTCCCAACAGATTTTCCTACTTCTTTCTGGCTTGTTCTTTAGTTTTATATTTCAATTAATCACTTCCCTTCTCTTTCCTTCTCTTAAACACATTTCTTTCTTTTTTCTTTCTTTCTCATTTCATTATCGTTTTTTTTAAATTATCTTTCTTTTCCTTTCTTTCTAACCCTTTCTTTCTCTTTTTATTACCCTTTTCTTTTTTGACAAGTTTCTTTCTTTAATTATTTATCATGATTTATTTATTTCAAAAATAAAAATAATCTGCTCAAATATTTTCTATTTTTTCTCTTGTACTTCTTCCTTTCTCTTTTCAGCACATTGCTTTTTCTTCCTTTCTTATTTCAAAACTCATTCTTCATTCTTCCTTATTTCTAAACACATTCTTTTTTTTCTATCTTTTTAATATTCTCTTTCTCAACTAATTCTTACTCTTTTTCTTTTTGAACTCTTTCTTTCTCATTTTAAACTCATCATTCTTTTTCTTTTTAACAATTTCTTTCTTATTTTTAAACTCATTCATCTCTTTCTTTCTTTTTACAATTTCTTTCTGTTTTTCTTTATTTATTACCCATTTTTAAATGTGTCTTTTTCTTTAACCTTTTCTTTTTCTTTTTATTTTTCATTTTAAGCTCATTTTTCTTTTTCATTCTTTTTAGACCCTTCTTTCTCTTTCTTTTTTCCTTATTTTTAAACTCAGTCTTCTTTTCCTTTTTTAGCCTTTTCTGTCTTTCCTTCTTTCTTTTTTCTTTCTAATTTTTAAACTCATTCTTTCTTTTCTTTCTTTTTAACCCTTTCTTTCTATATTTCTCATTTTTAAATTTATTTTTATTTTTATTTAACCTTTTCATTCTTTCTTTTTTATTTGTCATTTTTAAACTCATTCTTCTTTTTTTTCTTTTAACCTTTTATTTCTCTTTCTCATTCTTTTTAACTCTTTCTTTCTAATTTTTAAATTTATTCTTCCTTTTCTTCCTTTTTCACCCATTCTTTTTCTTTCTATTTTCATTGATGATTTGTTATCAATAATTCACAAATTATTAATCTGGTTACATTTCACTCAGTAATTCTTATTGCTAACCTCTTCCTTATCTTGACTTCCATCGTTTAAGCCTTATGAATTGCAAATCAACAAAATAAGGATAATTATTCCTGTTTACCTGGACACAAATAAAAATGACTCTTAAGAAAATAAAAAGTCTTGCTCAAAATGGCCTAATTTTACTTTCAACTTATGGCTAACTGGCTTATTAGCTCTAATCTGAGAGATTTAGTCACAAAGACATAATGAGAAATAGATTGGTCAGAATTAATGAATTTATTCTTGTATCAAATCTGAGTTTACGATTCAGTCGCTTATTGAATAATGTTTATTTTTTATTTAAATGGGCATAGGAAAATTGTGTTGATGTAGAAAATCAGCTTTTGAAATTGTGTCTTTCATCTGGATTTGAACACTAACAGCTGTCACCAATTGGGCATAAAGAACTGTAACATGAGGCAGATCACAAATATTCACTTAGCTTAGTCTAGTATGACACAAGGACATAGAAATGCATCACCAAGAGAATTATATATATATATATATATATATATATATATATTTGCAGCTACTGATAAATACATATATGTATCTTTCTCTCTCTTACTCTCACTCAGTGTTGTAGCATACCTATGGACAATAATGGGTATGTCTCCATTCACATAAATACAGTAGTAAATACCGTATGTTGGTCTGTAGTTGGAGATTCATTGTGGAATTCACTTGACTCACTTCTAGCAGTTGTCTACTTCTATGTGCCGCTGGCGAATCTTATACATGTTGTTCTTGTCCTAAGTATTATCATTCATTACCAAACTTCATTTGATTATTCTATTCAGTAACCTTCCTTAGATTACAACACTATATCATATTAAAAATAAATCCATTAATTCTTGAGGAACTGCTTTGCTTACCTTTCAGATATGAAACTCAGCAGATATGAGCTTAGTAAGGAAGTATGCTCTCCTTAAAAATAGAAAATAAAGCCTTTCTGAAATATGAGAGTTTCTGCTTTTACCACTCAGCAGTGATAAAAGCACATCAGATCAAATGGTGATTTCTACTAGAAAGGGGGATGTGGGTTCAATCCCTGCTGGAAAGGACATTTTCTTTATTGAGATTTCTCAAAAACACTTTACCGATAGATGTAATACATGCTGTTTAAAGTAAAAATAAAAATGGGGTATCTTGTTCAAATACACATATCTGTTATAATGAAATTTGAAATTATATATATATATATATATATATATATATATATAAAATTAACTGATTTAAAATATGGTTCTTCACTACACAGTAATGACCATGTTTCAAAAACCAAAGCCATAAACTTCAAATTTAATTATATAATTAAATTAAAAGCATTAGTTCTGTTTCATCTTCAAGCAAATTTTGGAATAACTTATTTTTAAATTTACTGAGTTTTAAATGCACATATAAATTCATAATTTCTTGTTTCCAAGGATACAGAGAAGTCCAATCATTTAGACAGGGGTGGTAGTGTGTTCATTTTTATTAACTATTGTTGCATCAATTATGAGTTATGTTCAAAAAGAGGTTAAGTTTAGGGAGGGTAGGGGTGCATTTTTCAACGAATTCTGACATCCGTTAAACGCATGTCGTCTGTTTTTTTTTATTATTAGCGACAAAAATTTTTTCTGCATTTTTTCCGTTAAATTCATGCTTGCATACTTAAAGATTCTTTCTGAAAGGGGTGTTTGGGTTAGAATATGTTATATTTAACTACAATTTTAAAATATTATTTTTACTCTTAATTACTAATAGACTATATTTCTTTTTAAATGAAGTAAATGTAATAGAATTACTTAAATTATTCAAAAATTATTTTTTCATATCAAATATAAGTATGTATATTACCAGCTCCCATTTTTTTATTTTTATTTTATTTTTAAATATTATCTAAGGAAGATTTTTGACAATGTTGGCAGAGAATAGCTATTTCATTTCTTTGGTTCAGTAAATTTTTATTTTTTATAAACTTAGTGATATATAGTTTCTCATGTATGCACAAAGGACATGGGTCATTTAATGACCTACATATTCTAGCTTTTCTTATTAATTTCTATTTTACTGTAGGTGTTTTATTGGTTTCTTTTAAGTGCCAGAAATATTTCAAAAGGGATATATAAGGGTGGCCAGACCACACCTCACAAGCCATATGCAGCTGTTTGACCTTTAATGCTCATGGAAATATGTTGGCTGGGTTCCTCTTTTTTATCACAGTTAATATAAAATGTAAATTCCTAGAGTTCATTACTATATTAAATACACTCAATATAGTTAAAACAATCATTAATTAAGATTTTGAAAACATTTGATATATACCAGGTGTAACAGCAAAATTGTCCAATTGTTAGATTAAGCTTTGAATCATTGTATCTTAGAAATGATTAAAGATATCTAACTGGAATTCTTCAAGGTTTTTATAATACTATTGGACTCTTTGAGCAATAAGAAAATGTATAATTACTCTCTAAGCTTAACAGAAGTATCATGATGAAATAGGTCATAAAAAAAATGACATGTTCATCATTAATTAATCATAGCTAAGGATTGGAAGCTCACGGAGTATTGAAATAAAGTTCAAAAATATATATTATTCCAGGATCATTTTCCAACTTATTCAAGATGATTTTCACCCTCTCTAACCTTCTAACTTTCTGTCCTAGAGTAACAAGTTGCCTCACAGTTTTCATGTATGATTTCATTTTCATGTCTTTTTTCATTGATTTTTGGACTGTCATAGCTGAAACTCCTCTCTCACATGCCAAACGTCTTACGGATTGAGTTGGATTTTTTCTAATTGATCTCTTTAGCTCTAAGTTGAAATGATGATCCCTCTTGTTGTTGTGACCTCCTGATCCACTTTTCCTCTCTACTTTTCCCTCTCTTTTAAACTTATTGCCATAGAAGCCAGCGTATGAATGTTTGTACCATCAATTAAGGCCTGAATAATGTTTTTCCTCTCACCATTGCTCATTTGGGAAAACAGTGGGTTTGATATGAAACAATTTTAATCTGTTCTCTCTTTAGCTGAATAACTCAAAGGGTTTTTCAGTGATTCTTAGAGTAAGTGGTGTCAAGATGTCTTATCTAAAAATCTGGAAAAAGAAACTCAATTAGTTTAGTGGTTTTTTAGATATTAAACATTTTGTGGGGTGGATAATTATGTTGTTATACGATTTGGACAATTTTTCTGTTACACCCAGAATATGTGTATTTTGTGATTTTGAAGCCAATACAAATTAACAATTTAAAAAACTGCATACATGAATAAATATTATTGCATACATGCATTTCTTAATATTTATATAAAAAGTTTGTAACAAAATGTGTATGTAACAAATACATATGCATAAATTTTGTTCATGTCTTGTGGCTCTCAAACTACTGAATTTTAATCATATATGGTGCTTACATTAAGCAAGTTTGGCTACCCCAATTTTGTATAATTTTATTTAGAAAAATCTGACAAAGTGGAAAAATTTGTGATGCATTTCATCTGTTAGGATTCGGCTTTGTTGACGCTGCCACATCTACACATGCACATTTATTACATTGAAATCGTAATCACAATCCAATTCATCAGACCGATAGTATTAATTCAAATAAAATGGTCACCTAGTTGATTGGTGCTATATTCAGCACCTCAAAGTTTTGTAGACAAGCTTTACTGTAATTGTTCAGTTTGATGTAATTATAGTTTAATTTTTCTGTATTTATTGGGAAAAGTGCTTGCAATCAGAAATCAAGTGTTTATAGATATAGACAGTTCCCAGCTTGACCTAAACATTGCAGTGAGGTGTGAAATTGATAGTCACCATGCAGTGTTGACTCCTATATCCACACTAGTTCTATTTATGTATCTCCCTTGCTTTTCTCTCTCTCTCTCTCTCTCTCTCTATATATATATATATATATATATATATATATATATATATATATATATAAAAAAGAACTAAAAACATCCGAACAGGGTGAAATAAATCATCCAGCGCCTTAAGTTTTTTAGTTCAAAGAAAAAAACCAGTGAGTAGTAACACTAAAACGTAAAGTGCTCAATACACTAAGTAGAGTGGGAATAACTAAAATAAATCCTAGGAAAGCCTACTTAGGTTTCACCTAAACAGACCTTCAGTGTATACACACACACACACACGTGTGTGTGTGTGTGTGTGTGTGTGTGTGTATGCACAATTTAGAACTAAACTCTATAAATTAACCCACTATGGAGTGAAAAAATGAAAAACGTGTATAGAATAGAAACAATTGCTCAGTATCTAACAACAGAGCCAGAATTTTATTCCTTATATAAGTTGGTATATCTTCTGGCTGGACACTATTATAAGCTTCATGCTCACTGTAGCATGGAATGGTTAAGTGATTAATATTGTTTGCTGCTATGCTGGTTCTATGTATCGACCAGGGTTAACCCAAAATATAAAACCTTGGATTGTCAGCATACTGATCAAATCTTTTTGTTTCCATTTTCCTTAAAATGTCCTTGTTACTTATAAGCAAGTTCAGTCCATGGTATTCTCAGTATCCTTCTGTAGAACCACGTTTATATTGCCTCAACTTTCTTCTTTATCTGTGAAGAGATTTCCCAACATTCACTGCCATATAGGACGACTGATATTATATGTTTAATACTTTTTTCTTATTGTCTAATTAATGATGTGCATTGTGATGTAATGCATATCAGCTTGGAATGTAAAGTTGGAGAGCTGAGTTTGAATTCCAGTCGAGTTCATTGCATTCACTTATGCACAAATACTCTTGGGAAAAGTATGTATCTATCTCTTCTCCCTCCAGCTATGGGTTGAACAAAAGGACAGACTGTGTTCTATAGCCTTGATTGGCAACCAGTCTACCACAGAAAGAAATGGCAACTTACTGCAGAAAAATCTTCTGCCTAGTCATTCATGGATCAAAAGTGACATGATTGCCCAAATGTATATCCTGTATGGCACCTAGCTGACTGAATTAAATTTGCTATCCTTTAACATTTTGCTTAGTTTTTAGAAGGCATCTTTTACTATTTCAATCTCTTAAAAATTTAATTTAAAATAAAAACAAAGTTAAAGGTGTTATAATAGTCAATAAGAGTTAACTCCCCTGAGAAGAACTCTCCTTTTCAAAATTATAAAAGCTACATTCATTTTCATTCCAGTTGTGATTTGGAGAACTTAAAAACTAAATAAAGTTGCATATGTTTGTTTGTGAGTTCAGTTTGCATAACAAAATTTATACAGAAATTTATATTCGATGATAAAATTGTATAAGGTGACAGTTTTATCCCTTAGAGATATATTCTTATAATCTGTCCATGGACAATACTTAGATAATCAACTTTGTTATTGTTATAGAAATGGTCAGAATGTCTAAGTTCACAAGTTTGAAAGAGGCACCAAAAGGACAGCATGTACAGATATAAAATGCCAGAATATTTCTACCTTGAACTACTCCAGATCATCACTATATCCCTTGCCATGGAGCAGGGGTTAGCAAGCTAATCTTAAAGACTATTGCCACATTGTTTCATATTAAAGTTCACTCAATACAAAGCATGGAATCTACTCAATGATGAATGAAGTGTGTGATATGAATGAAAGGTTCCATAAGGTGATCGTTTTAACCTTTAGCAATATATTCTAATAAACTATCCTATGGATTGTACTTATTATCAACCTTTTTATTTCTATGGAAACAGAACGTATCCTGCTCCTAAATATTAATATCAACAGAGCAGTGAAAGGCTTGCAACATTTTGGTTTGGTTTGTTTGTTTATAGGTCATTTAATGCCAAAATGTAATTTTCTTGGGAGCTTTGGTAATTTTTATTTTCAAAATATGGATTGCTGGTAATTTTTTTTTCCAATGATGTATTGCTAATATTTTTTTTCTAATAAAATGTATTGCTGATGCATAATATAAAAAATATATTTTATATTTGCCCATAGCTGGGACCCTAACAGGTGCTACCACTCCAGGTCAGAGTTGACCTGGAAACAGCAGCAAGAGGTGGCTCCACACTCTTCATTGCCTCCTGATCAGAGGTCTTCCTGCTGGATGTGGTTTACAGCCATATCCAGGACATGCTTGCAATATTTCATCTGTGGGATAAAGGTTGCAAGGTGGAGAAGAATTCATCACCCACAAGGACTGTAATCACTTCTGAAATCTGTTGAGGCTGGAGTGTAAGGACTGAGAAACACTAGACCAGATATGGCAGCATTTGTCATGATGCTAACATTCTAACCACTTGGCCTCATGTTTACATATAACTGCAATACATCTCACTTTAGAAACTCTGTAATCGCCAGCATGAAATTCCTATTCTAAACAAAAAGAAGAAAAGCAAACATGCAAATTGTCTTGAGATGTCATTAGCTTTATTTGCCAACACGTTCATCCCATCTCTTGCAATGGTTTGTTAGATTCAACAAAAGTGAGCAATTAGATCTTGTGCTAAGTTTACTGAATTACCTCCCCACCACTTTGTACAATCACATATCATTTCTCATCCAATCAGAAAAGAGATTTTTTTTTTTAAGTAGCCTACAGCGTTCCATTATTTTGGATCTTTTCTGAACAGGAAAGCTTCGTTTTTACCACCACCTCTGTTCTCAGTCTTTAATTAAGCTTCTTGAACCATATTCTTGACTCGTAACACTATGGCTCAACTCCAGATCTTTGGATCATTTCAATTGATGATTTCAGCCGTGATATTTTTCTCAAATCCGTGACGCCCTCTCACACAAATCTCGGAAAAACCTTCTTATGGTTATTATTGCAGTTAACATATTCTTTCTTCTTAGTAACAACCCAATCAATGCCTTTAATCAAATCATCCAATTTGTTCTTCCTCTGCCTATTCTGCTTCAAAAATCAATCCATCTATTATTTCTGTTTATGGCCTGTGTCAATTGAATATTTTTACCTGAATTCTTTAGATCAGCCTGTACTTCCCACACCTATTATAGATATTTATATATCATCTTTCCTATCTCTAACAAATCCATGAATATATATATATATATATATATATACTGAATTGTTGATTGCAAAGCCATCAATTGCCAGAAGACCTTTCTACTCCCTCAATGGTTTTTCCAAAGACTAATGAACCTGATATTGCATTAGTGTCCATTTTGCATTGACAGTATGATTTAGAAATCTTAGCTTTATGGTTGTGAACCTTCAATTAAGATATATTTACGATCTTGAAGCTTGATTAGAAAACCTGGAATAACGTGTAAGAAGACCCTTTAATTGATACGTGGTCAACACAATGTTGAAGGGCTTTGGCAATAAAGGCATCAATATTTACCCCTGCTGCAGGCAAGTCATAACCTTGTATTATAAAATTACTATATAATAAGATCCAGAAGGAATTAAGGGGCCTGCCTCATGGCTGAGGTGGTTGCATATTTCCTGCTGATGCAAACTCATCTTCTAAATCAATTCTTTCATATCTTCTTCTCTGTGCAAGTGTCCCTTTTAGCATAGGTGATTATGGCTGTCCCCAATTTCCTGTTCATTGTAGCTCTTAGTAAAGTTTGTCTTTTTGCTATCTCTCCTAATCCCTGTTCTGTCAACCATTTACACAAGCTCATTTTTCTTCTTACTCTATGTGCAATGACCCTTCAGGATGTGAGCGATCACGGCTCTCCACAATTTCCTGTCATTTTAAATTAAAGTTTCTGACACCAGCCATAATTTTTTTTATTCTTTGAAGTTGAATGGTGAATACATATATATATATATATATATATATATATATATATATTGTTATGCGATCTTACCCATAATAATAAAAATGGACTATTCCATACTTAATAAATACTGCGCCTCAGTCAGTAGGCGAGAGTCAGTAGTTCAAGTCGAGTCAAGAGTGAAGTCAGAGGCAGTCCGAAACAGAGTCGCATTCAGACAATTACTGCAAGACATTGGAATAGTGATACTGGTCAAGACTACATTGTCCTCTCTACTAAACCTGATTGTTCATACTAACACTTTCTACTTCTCTGTATATATTCCTGTTTGTAATATATCTGTGTTATTCCATACCTGTGTCAGAGTTCTTCTTTATTGGTTCTACCTTCTATCATATTCTATATTCAAAGCATGGATGGATGGTAGACTTATAAATATGTAAGATAGAGTCAGGTGAGAAAAATTGTCTAGCATGACACAGTGAACCAACTCTCCTAGCAGCAGACCTAGCAATTGATTCAATATAATCTTTCCATTTCATGTCAACAGAGAATATTAGCCCAAGAAGGTTCAGTGAGTTACTTTTCTGGAGGTTAACATCATCCATGCTGATAGTAGAAAGGAATCTCTCAGCTGAGTAATAGAGAGCAGTTTTATTTTGGAGGTGCTAAAATTAACAAGACATGACTTGCCCCAGTTAACAACTGATTGTAGATTATTTTTAAGATCAGCTACCAATTTGAAATTATCGAATCAATCAGACTTCCTATTAAGACAGGAGTAAATAGTTGTGACATCAGCATAGATACCGTGTTTGAGAACTGATCTTTGTTGTTTTTATCACATTTCACCCATTGGCACAAGGCACTTCTTCAGGTACTTGTCAACCTGGGGTAACCTTCAGGGAATTTTGAACTGAACCTTTTATTTAATCTCTGGGGGTTAACTGTTTTCACTGAATGTCTATAAGCTCTTGAAAACATATTTCAATTGAGCACTATTGAGAGATAAGCTAATTCTATAAACAGCAGCTGTCTACACTGATGCAAGCTCTTCAGTAATTGAATAGGAACACTCTGGCTGACTGGCATTTGTTTACATTCATAAAAACAATACACTAGAATTAGCAGTTTTCTCTCTGTTGAGTGTTGATGGCTTAGCGGTAGAAACTCCAACTGACACCAAATCGGTCGGGTTGCGGACATGGCTTGAGGTACTTGGATGTCTAGTCGCACTGAGGGGCTGTGATACAGTGAAACAGTATATACAGAGAAGTAAGGGCAGTACTTGATTGGCAGCTAGGTCTCATCATTTTACAGCTGAAATGGAAAGATGTAACATGCTGACAATTACTTTTCTCATACTTCTCATTTGCGAAACTCTCTTCCGGCTTCCTACTTTTCAGTCAACTATGATTTGCAAAAATTCAATGTCAGTCGTTATCTTCTGTTTTCTTGATGCCTCTTCTTTTATTATTCTTTCTCCTTTATAATGTTTTTCATTCTTTTTTATACTCTTTCACACTCAATAAGCCCCCCACCCCACCGCTGCATCTTAGTGAATTTGTTGCCGAGCTTGGGGTGAAATGATTAAAAAAAAATGAGGACAATAGTCGACATGCAAATAACAATGCAAATACTGAGGATTAAATTCACTAGTTCCCCAATTATTGTTATCTTAAGATATACTAAAGCAAGCTTAGTAAATACTATGTTTCATTCTATATAAGACACAGTTATACTTCTTCAGAACATGGCGATCATGGCTCTCCACAACTTTCAATCCTTTGTAGCTCTTAGGTTTATCTTTTTACCATCACTCCCTGTTCTGCAATCCATTTACACAAGCTTGCTGTTTCCCTCTGTCTTCTTGTCTTCTTCTTCAATATGCCATGTCCCTTCAGAACGTGGGTGATCATGGCTATCCACAGCTTCCTATCTTTTTTATCTCTTGAAAAGTTTTGTCTTTTCACAATCACTCCAATTCCTTGTCATATCATCCATTTATACAAGCTTGTTAGATAGGTTACTTTTTGTTTACCTCCATCACTCTTGCCTTCTTCTTCAATATATCATGTCTCTTCAAGATGTGGATGATAATGGCCCTCCACAACTTCAAATCTTTTGTATCTCTTAGTAAGTTTTGTCTTTTCACCATTACTTCCAGTCCCTGTTTTGTCATCCATTTACAAAAGCTTGTTAGGTAGGTTACTTGTTTCCTTTTGTCCCTTCAAGAGGTGAGTGGTCATGGCTCTCCACAACTTCCTGTCCTTTGTATCTCTTAGTAAGTTTTGTCTTTTCACCATTACTTCCAGTCCCTGTTTTGTCATCCATTTACAAAAGCATGTTAGGTAGGTTACTTGTTTCCTTTTGTCCCTTCAAGAGGTGAGTGATCATGGCTCTCCACAACTTCCTGTTCTTTGTATCTCTTAGTAAATTTTGTCTTTTCACCATTACTTCCAGTCCCTGTTCTGTCATCCATTTACAAAAGCTTGTTAGGCAGGTTACTTGTTTCCTTTTGTCCCTTCAGGAGGTGAGTGATCATGGCTCTCCACAACTTCCTGTCCTTTGTATCTCTTAGTAAGTTTTGTCTTTTCACCATTATTTTCCAGTCCCTGTTCTGTCATCCATTTACAAAAGTTTGTTAGGTAGGTTACTTGTTTCCTTTTGTCCCTTCAGGAGGTGAGTGATCATGGCTCTCCACAACTTCCTGTCCTTTGTATCTCTTAGTAAGTTTTGTCTTTTCACCATTACTTCCAGTCCCTGTTCTGTCATCCATTTACAAAAGCTTGTTAGGTAGGTTACTTGATGTTTCCCTCTATCTCTTTTGTACTTGGACTCAGTGGAAATCCCTAGGCATGGGCATTGGAATGAGAACATTCCACCCCTGTAGATTAAATAAAGGATTCAGTTCAGCATTCCCTGTAAGCTACTTGGATCAACATAGATGAAGTCCAGAGGGCACTACTGTCATAACATTGTGTTAACAACAAAAATGGGGAGAACAGTCCACATGCAAATAATGTAAATAATAATATCATCCCCAAAATTCAGACAAAAATGAATGAACTCCATTAATATAAAACCTTTGACCTTCAAAAATCTTCTTTATTTTTTAATGGATTTCAATTTTTCATGTCTCAACTTTTGGTTTAGACATTTATACAATAATTATGTTTTTTTGGCAACTGTGAAATGGGTGTTATTCTTCTGCCATAAGTTCACAGTTTAATATGTTAAATCTCAAGTCATCTTCTGCCTTCACTATGTTAATCAGCTACACAGCATGTCCAATTTATAACAAATCTCCTGTCTTGTGGGATATGGGAATTATTATCAATTTTTTTTTCTAATTTTAAACTCAATATATTACTTTCCTCATGTTATAGCAATTTTCTAATGGTGGCTTAGATGTAGCACAAGGCCAAATGTATGCGGCACCCAATGAGGATCGAGCTCACTATGCAGTCGTAATTGATCTAGCAAGACAAGCTTTCTAACTATTACACCACAGAGAGGTGCCCGACTTTCTTCATGTTATAGTGGTGTCTGATAAGAGTAAAAGTCTATTTTTTGTATTTAAAATAATTGTTTATTCTTTCTGAACTACATCAAATTTAAATTGGTCAATCAAGGGTATGTCTTTCCAGGTCTTTCTTCAAACATTTGATCTTCTTCTATCAATGTAAGAGATTCCCTTTGTAAGACTTTTGCTTGTATAACTTCCTATCATCCAGTTGTCTTATGTCTGTATGTCAATATAGTGTTCAAATGGGTTGACTTTCTATTCAGGTTTCTTCACTCACTGACATCATTTGAGGCTTGATTCTGTACTTGGTGACTTTGAGGCCATCTTCTAGATCAACCCTCAAGGCTCCTACATCTTATAACATTCTAAGGTGATACCAAGTACAAAACTTACTTTAGTATATCTTAGAGTACACGTTGGGGTCACCACAGATTAACTCTTCTTAGATCAAAGTTTTCTGACAGATATTAAATTTGATTCAAACCTCTGGTATTTCCAGGACTGATTCCCATATTTTAAATTTTCAAATTTGGACCCTTAATCTCTATCTAACATCCGCCCCCAATTCAGGGGCATGCAGAGAAGTCTCAAAACTATTGCTTTATAATCAAATTTGACAGGATCCAATCAGAAGCATATATGTGTGAACATTTGGGTAAACCACTCTCCTATATTTACTTCATCTGCACAGGAAAGTGCGTCAAAAGGTTTTTATGTCTGTAATCATACTTGACAGAGGACAACCAAAAGAATGGCTGTGTGAGCACTTGGATAAACCACTCTCCCATATCTAACTTACCTGTCACAGCAGTAACATCATCAATCTTCCAAGGGTTCTGTTTTACTCTCTATCCCGCTCTATCAGTAAGTAATTTTTTTTCTTTCGACCAGCAATATGATTGTTATTAATACCTACATTTCCTTTGAAAACCTTAAGTCTCAGCCAAATATTGAATTCTCTTTATTAACTTTGAACAAAACTGCTCCCCTGCCGAAAATGAGAATCTCAAGAGAATAATAACTGACACACCCAAATATATCAGACCTATAATTGATGAGTCTCTTCCATAATTCTCGCTTATCTCCCTTGACATCAGACCTCTCTGACTTGTGAGGTCAATAGAATGTGATTAAAACTAATAGTCTCAAGTAAAGATTCTCTCTTTACAGCAGTCCTGTTATAATAACTTAATGAAGAGAACAATACAACCAGTCGTTTGCCTGACCTCTCATTCAGATAAATACAGACACTTAGTATTATGCTCCCTACAAGAAAAATCCCAGTGAGACTTTTCCATCAGTCAATGTTTGAATGGAAGGCAAAGGGGCAGAGTCAGATTTATGCTTTGATTGGAATTAACGGATTATTCTTGACGTTGATGAATCAGGTGGCTTAACAGAATGATACCAGCCACCTGAGGAATGATACTTCCTGTGTACAGGTCATCAAGGACATCTTTTATATCATGCATTCATCCATCATTTTGAAGTTTGTTTTTTTTTTAAGTATATTTTGTTTTTCTTTTTAAAATTTTTCCTTTCATTTTTTCCCCTTCATTTAATTGAGTTTGGATAGATTTTTTTTTCCAGCAGAGTTGAATAGATTGGCAGGGAAACAAATTGAACAGAATTTAATTGTACATTCACAGTTTTTTTCCACTCTTCCTATTTAAAAATATATATATATATATATTTGTTATATGTACATTATATATTATTTTTTTTTGCAAGCCAATGTTTCCACAATAAAATTGGTATAAACCAACTGATGTTGTTATGTTGATTCCAGTCTCTGGGAATGATTGCAAAACACTTTCCCCTGCCCATCTTATAGACAGAAGCACACAAATGCATGCTAGGATTTTTCCTAACCAATAAAATAGGCTGATCCTCAATTTCATTTGCTATAGCCCATGTCTGTCTTAAAGTCAGAACAGTACATTCACTTGTCCAGACTAACTTTTGTGTCAACCCTAATTCTTAGTTTGTGAACTTTCTGCTATATTATTGTTGCTTTGCCTTGAATATATTGTTTGCTTTTTCAACTTTATCATAGATTTCCAAATATATATATATGTGTGTGTGTGTGTGTGTCTGTTTCATGGAATAATACAACTATAACAGCATGTGACACATATTTTTAAACATCATCATCACAACAGAATGCAGATTTTATTGCAGTTACAATAAAATTGTCTTTGTAATTTACCCCTGAAGATGATCTTAGAAAAGGTTGAAAGTACTTGAGTTAAAAAAAACTGTCACTTTCCTTGATGAATTTCATCTTAACCTCCAGTAAATGATTAGACAAGTGGAAAAGATCAGCATAAAAATAAGTAGACACAGTATGTCTATATTATTCAATAAAACAAGTTTGAATGAAGATATGCTGCCCACACACACACACACACACACACACACACACACTGACATTATCCTCAACACCAAAATGTCAAGTTTATTCACTGATGGACTCCTTTAATACCTAGTCAACATGTTCAGCTTGGTACTGAACAAGATGGCAGAGTGGTCTCATCTGTTTCCTATTTATTATTAGCCAATGTAGTTCTATATTCATCACTAAAATTTACTGTTGAGACATCAATTTCAAATATTCAAATATTCACACATTCAAATATCCCTTAAATATTTCCTTTTATTATTTATTTTCTTTATTATTTTATTTTATTATTATCAAATATCCTTAAATAATTTATTTTATTATTTTATATGTTAATATGGGCTCCTTTTCATTTTATAACCTTCATCAGTATTTCATTCACTGATTTTGATATCTTTTCAACTTTAACATTACCTACAACATTTTTGATTGCTTCCCACTGATCTTTGCTTGAATATTTTTTCCATTCTAATGTTTATCTCTTTTAATGATAAACCACAAGTTTTCTGTTGTTTTAATATCAGGAGAGTGTGTGAGCAACTCCTTTGATTCAATTCCTTTGAACATTTTTTTCTGATGGGGAGGTGGGCAAAAGTTAGCTTTGCAAAATGTGAAGTCCCATTACCTTGCATGAATATATTTTTTAGCTTAAAGCTTCTGAGCTGTGATGTCTAGCACTTGAAAAATATCTTTTACAAAAAATCATTCTCTGCTTTCATCTTGTACCATCACTAGCTTTGTTGGTACCTGTAATCTTACTTCCAATAATATTTATCAGGAACATTACTTCACCTCCTTCTGGTTATTTTCCAAGTAAAATTCATTGATTATTTCCATGAAGAATCCAATCTCTAGCCCAGTCATCAGGTTCAGCCAATGTAGCTCTATATTCATCACTAAAAATTACTGTTGAGACATCAGTTTTCATGTACTTCTTCACTCAGCTATATTTTTACATATTTCTCTTTGTGATGTTTACTTAAAGGTGGTAGTATGGTTGCTTTCATCTGTTTAGCTAATGTTCTTAATCTTTTCTCTCTGTTTGCATTTATGTTACCAGCTTCTTCAAATCTTGTTGGTCAATCCACTTTTCTTGCTTAAAACTTTTTATTCTTTTTAGTGACATTCTTAAAAACAGTTTTTTTCTTGTTCTTACCTTCATAAAATTTTATATGAAAAAAAATGAGCCATTGTCCTTTACCACTATTTTGAGCAAAGATAACCAATAAGGTGTTTAGATGGGACCTTTTTTTAATAAGCCTTGTTTCTGAGCCTGATTATGGTGATGCCGCTTCTGGTCCAAAGCAATAAAAAAGGAATATTCTGGAAAAATTACTGTTGAAACATCAGTTTTCATGTACTTCTTTGCCAAGCTTACATATTTCTCTTTCTAATCTTTATTTAAAGGTTGTATTCCTGACTTTAGCCAATGTTTTTTTATTTCTTTCATCTTTTCTGGCTATTTACATTTTCAGCATTTATATTTTCTTGCTGACCAATCTACTATTCTTCTTTATTACCTTTTTTATTTTTCTCAAATACTTTCTTGCAATATTCATAAACCAGTTTTTTATTCTATAGTGAAGAAAACGGCTACTTACCTCATCAAACCAAGCGACAATGTGTTGCATGTATCCTACGATGGAAAAGAAAATTAATTACCTAAAAAAAAGGCACGTATTCCGCATGATATGCTGAAGACAGAATATTTAGATTAAAAACAAATCCGTCACAGGAGTCTCTATAAAAGTATTTTGATATGCAAAAATTTGGCGTCCTCTCCCAGTTGTCACCGAATTAAAAAAAATGCTCAGCCAATAAAACCAGTTGGTGTTCTTGAATCGAGAGAAAAATTGATGTATTTTGGCTGCCGCGTTCGTTGGAGAGTGAGTTATTTTTCTGACTGGTTATTTGCATTGCGATTTGGGAGATAGTACCTGTGAATCGAGTTTTCAGTATTTCTTTCTGCCCCTGATATTGGAATCTGAACTTACAGTGATTTGTTCTCTGCATTGTGGAATTAATCTGCGACAAACATTTCATTTGCTTTCAGAACGCTTACATATTCTTATCTTGTTTTCATTTTCTCTGATCCACAATGTCTGCAATTTCCAGTGCTGTGTTCTCATCACTCAGTCTGCTTCTTTTATGTGCTGCATCCCTTTCAAAACATAGGCGATCATAGCCCTCCACATCTTCCTGTCCCTGGTAGCTCTCAATAAGTTTTTTCTTTTTGTTATTTCCATAAAATTGGACATAGTGATGTTTTAACATATGCATTTTGTCTGACCCTACCACTGATCCTGACTAGTTGTTACAACTACATTAGCTTCTCTTATAGAAACAGTTGCACCAGAGGTTGTTTTACCCAACACCACAGATTGCTACAAAACCAAAATATCAACCTGAATATTCAAGTTATGATCTTAAAAAGCCTTGCCATATCAGGACTTTTATATGTCACATTCAGAAATATCTAAACTGTCAGTTATATACAACTACTTTCTAAGATCAATGGTTAAAAATGGCTTGAAGCAAGTAATGCCTGAGGGTCTTGGCAAAGACTGTCCTTTTTTGAACTTTGTAGACTGGTGCTGCATAATCACAAACAAACCATTGTACAAAATAACACTTGAGGACTACCAACAGCAGCAACAACTAAAATGGATAGGACATATAACTTGAAGAGAAAATACTGAAATAATCAAGATGTTGACATTCCACACTACTTAAAATAAAATGTTAGGAAGGAAACCTCCACCAATACTGGAAAGAGTGATAACAGCTACTGGGCTTGAGAAGAGAAAATAATGACATAATCAAGATGTTGACATTCCACACTACTTCAAATAAAAGGTTAGGAAGAAAACCTCCATCAATACTGGAAAGAGTGATAACAGCTATTGGACTTCAGTGACTTATTTTCTGGAAAATTGTTTTTAAAGAAAGATTTAATAAATTTCAACCAAAAGCAGTACTGGATGCTTGGTCAATGAATACCAAATGTTTCCTTGTTGAGAAACGTCTAATATTACTATTACCACTACATAATTCGGCATAAAGTGACCACTAAGGTTGGAATGCCGTTAAACAACCAACCAACCACTACATAAGCTATTGTAGTCATATAATGTAAAGGTCAATACTCAAGTAAGTATTCATACACACTGAATATGGCCAACTGGTTTTGTTCTTTCAGGGAGACTAGTAATGGTCCCTACTCTTCATATATTTAAATTAAACTACTACTAAATAAACTCTATATTCAGAAATTGCAGGCAGTGGTTTATACTCAATTAAATCGTCCTATAAACTGAATATGACAGTCTCCCTTCTTCTTGATTAGGAGCATAAAATTTATAGTCTCCACTCTGTATTAAATTACTCTTCCATTATATAAATTGTTGTAAAATTATATATTGTAGCAGCTGGTACTTAAGTATAAGTAGTCCTAAAAATTATTTTAAGAGAAAGATTTTATAAATTTCAACCAAAAGTAGCATTGGCTGCTCAGTCAATGAATGCCAACTGGAAAGAGCAATAACAGTTAGTGGACTTGAGAAACCTATTTTCCTGAAAAATTGTTTGAAGAGAAAGATTTTATAAATTTCAACTGAAAGTAGCACTGGCTGCTTGGTCAATGAATGCCGACTGGAAAGAGCAATAACAGTTAGTGGACTTGAGAAACCTATTTTCCTGAAAAATTGTTTGAAGAGAAAGATTTTATAAATTTCAACTGAAAGTAGCACTGGCTGCTTGGTCAATGAATGCCGACTGGAAAGAGCAATAACAGTTAGTGGACTTGAGAAACCTATTTTCCTGAAAAATTGTTTGAAGAGAAAGATTTTATAAATTTCAACCAAAAGTAGCACTGTCTGCTCAGTCAATGAATGCCGACTGGAAAGGGCAATAACAGTGGACTTGAAAAAGCCTATTTTCCTGAAAAATTGTTTTAAGTGAAAGATTTTATAAATTTCAACTGAAAGTAGTAATGGTTGCTTGATCAATAAATGCCAAATGTTTTCTTAGAAGGAAACGGTTAATATTGCTATTACCATTTATCTATCTCATGCATCGTTACAAACACTTAATTCTTTCCTCCATTTTTTTTTCTTCATTCAAATTTTTTTCCTTCTTTTCTTTACACTTTCCTCTAAACTTATTCACCCTAATTTCCTCACACACACACACACACACACACACACACCATTTGTATCTTGTTACTTTTACTGGTGATCAAATCTCCTCAACACTCAACTTCTCTCTTTACTATTCCATCTAGTTTTACTAATGATGTTGTCTGGCTACCTCCAATTCTTCCTGTCTCTTTGCAAAGCACTTTGGAACTGTTCCAAGTGCTCCTAAAATGATTGGTAAATTCATCATCTTCATGTTTCACTTCGTTGGCATGGTCTGGATATTTTTCTAGCTTTTCACTTTCTTTCAATCTTACTTTGTCTTCTGCTGCTACATCGACATCGTCTTTCCCACATGTCTACCTTTTTTCATCTTGTTTATAATTACTGATTTTCTGATGTGAATTGGGGAATTTGTTTTAGTTTTAAATTCCCTGATATTTGTTTTCCTTCACTGATGGATTCCTGGTTGAAATGCATGGTCAAAATCTATTTTATTTGCAGAATTTCCAGTGGATTAATCTTCCTCCTCAATCATACACATTTTTTTTCATTATGATTTATGGCTTCATTGTTAGTTAGTTAGTTAGATAGATAGATAGATAAAATCAGACTGAATTTAGTAGATGGATAGATAGATAGAAAGACTTCAGTCAGTTATGTACCATGCGTGATACATGCTTAGGCAATCATGTATCTTTCAGTACATGACTGATGAGGCAGTTTTTTCCCCATAGTAGTTTGCCATTTCTTTTTGTGGTAGACCAGTTGCCATCCAAGGCTATAAAACCCAGTCTGTACTGCTATTTACCCATAGCTGGAGGGAGAAGAAGAGGATTCATACCTTTCCCAAGGGTATTATCACATAAGTGAATGTAATGGATTTGACTGGAATTTGAACTCGTCTCTCTGATTTCTCAATCCAAGCCACTTATCCATTACTCCACTGTGCCTCCTCCTTAACAAAAAGACTTAGATAGATAGATAGATAGATAGATAGATAGATAGATAGATAGATAGATAGATAGATAGATAGATAGATAGATAGATAGATAGATGAAAGGGCTCTGATAGATATGGCTGTTGTTGCCATTCAAAAACTTTTATCTTTTATAAAGTTGATAAAAATGGTAATATTAGCTGTTTCCTTATAAGAAAACATTCAGTATTTATTCACTAGCAGCCATTGCTGCTTTTGGCTGAAATTCATAAAATATTTCTCTTAAAACAACTTTTTTAGGAAAATAGTTTTCTCAAGTCCTTTCGCTGTTATTTTTCATTCCATAAACAAATACACCAGAGAAACCTCAAGAATTTTAAATAAAAGATTATATGAGCACAAAAGAGATCTTTTACAAAACAATGCATTAAATATTTTAGTTGCTCACTGTAACAAGACTGACCACAATTTTGATATATAAAATGCTACTCTAATTAAAGGAGAAAACAATTGACTAAGACAAAAATGTTTAGAAAGTGCTTTAATTGCTAAATCATCCACAGTAAATTTGTGTCTAGGTTCGTGCAATGTCTCACCATTCTAGACAGGTCTTCTGTTATCACAATGTGGGATATTTAATAACAAAAGTGATGAAAACAAAAACAAAAAGTATTTAAATAAAATCGGCTAGATTATATATTCAAAACATATATTTAAAAAAAGTTATTTTTAAATTTAAAATTTGCAGTGTCTCTCATGCACATGAGTATTTGCAACAACATAAACAAACTTAGTCTGATTAAGTCCTAAAGGACAAAACATATCACACAAAAACATTTTTCACTTTGCCATACATTTTTCCCCCCAAATTGTTCTTCATATTTAATATGGAATGTCAACATCTTGATTATATCATTATTTTGTCTTCAAGTTACATGTGCTATACATTTTAGTTGTTGCTTCTGTTGGTAGTCGTCAAGTGATGTGGTTCTATATTTGTGACATTTTATATTTGTGATTTTTTTTATAAAAAAAAGATCTTTTACAAAACAAAATATTAAACACATCAGTTGCTCACTATAACAAGACTGACCACAATTTTGATATAAAAAATGCTAATCTAATTAAATGAAAAAACAATTCACTAACACAAAAATATTGTGCTTTAATCATTAAACCATCCACAGTAAATTTGCATCCAGGTTCTCACAATGTTTTACCATTCTTAGCAGGTCTTCTTTTATCACAGTGTAGGACATTTTTGCCCCAAAATTTGTTCTTAATAAATAAAAATTTATGTATTTTTATCCCATAGTATGGAATGCCAACATCTTGATAATATCATTATTTTCTCTTCAAGTTACATGTGCTATACATTTTAGTTGTTGCTTCTATTGGTAGTCATCAAGTGATGTGGTTTCTGTTATTTGGTACAATTCTTCATCATTATGTAGCACCAGTCCATGTGGTTTGAAGAAAGATGGTCTTTACTAAACATAAAGTAGCAGATTGGTTCTATATTGGTTTTAAGTAATAAACTGAACCTCACCATAATTGCTACATACCAATATAATAATTGTAAAAAATTATATTTAATGACACACATTGGAAAACATTTAAATAATAGTAAGAACTTAAAATATCAATGTTGTATATGCTTTCATTATTTTATAGTATGGATAAACTTATATTAATACAATATAAAATTCACTGGACATAGAATGGGGGATTTCTTATGTACTGTTAATAAATAGTAGACATATCCATCCAGAATTATTACATATTGATATAGTAATATTAAAGGCTTAACAACATATCACTTTCAAATAGGCTGTGATCTTTGATGGCATGCGTAAACTTGCATTCATATGAGATTTTAATGGATAAAGTGGGTGATCGGCTTTCTGTAGTAATATACTAATAAACTGATACCCCTAGAATTATTACATATTAATATAATAATTGTAAAAAAAACATATTTGAAGACTCCTGTGTGAAAAACATTCAATAATAGTAAAGACTTAACAAAATACGTCATCATTTTAGGTATCATGGGTAAACTAGTATTAATATAAGATACTATAGGACGTAAACAGGAGGATCGGTTTTTGTTGTTGCTATGTAATAAACTGATCCCCTCCAAAGAATTGTTACATATTAATAATCGTAAAAAATGTATTTGAAGATTAATAGTTGAAAAAATTTTTAATACTAGTAAAGACTTAACAAAATATCACTTTCATATATGCTGTGAACTTTGATGGCATTGGTAAACTTGTATGACTATGAGATTCTAATGGATGCAAAGTGGGGGATCGATTTTCTGTAATAATTTACTGATAAACTGATCCCTCTAGAATTACACTATATTAATATAATAATTGTAAAAATATATTTAAATACTCAGTTGAAAACCTTCTAATAAATGTAAAGATTTAAAAAAGTATCAATTTGATATATGCCATTATTTTTTTATTTTTTTGAGGCATAGTATTAATATATTATTCTGTTAGACATAAAGTGAGGGATAGAATTTTTATTATCATTGAGTAATAAACTGATCCTCCTGTATTACCACACACACATATATATATATATATATATATATATATATATATATATTTTGGTTGGATTGATGGCGAGTTTGTGACCCTGGGTTTCACACTTTTGTGATCATCAGACAAACTGATTAATTTTTTAAAAATTTGGGTTCATGAAGATTGCGTGTATTGGTGTTATTATGGGAATGGGGGGAATCGTCATCGTGATGTCATCATGCTAATGCAAACATAGATGCATGTCCGTACACCCGATGAGGTACGCAGACAACACATACACACTTGCTCATCTGCCGGGACTCATACATATATAAACATATGTGGACAGTTTGGGATTTGACATATGTATGTATATGGGTGGTGTTGTGTCTATACATACGCATTTGTATGTTATGTGTTATGTTATATGTTAGCTCTATCTCTGATATTGAGCGCTTTCTAATAAGTACCACGCATATAATATATGAATAATTATATATATATATATATATATATATATATATATATATATATATACTTTTCACATATAGATATATCTATCTATCTATATATATATATATATATATATATATATAAAAGCCTTTTAATAATAGTATAGATTTTAGGTGGCATGGGTAAACTAGTATTAATATATGATGCTATAAGACATAAAGTGGGGGATCGGTTTTGTATTGTTGCTATGTAATAAATGGATCTACCCAAAGCATTACTATATATTAATATAATAATTGTAAAAAATATATTTGAGAACCCACATGTGAAAACCTTTTAATAACAGTAAGGACTTAACAAAAGATGCCATCATTTTAGGCAGTATGGGTAAGCTCATATTAATATATGGTACTATAGGACATAAAATGGGGGATCGGTTTTCTATTACTTTTTAGTAATAAACTAGTCACCACTAAGATTTACTACATATTAATATAACAATTATAAAAAACATATTTTAAAACTCGCATATGAAAATCTGCAAATAATGATCATGTCTAAACAAAATAAGCTATTCATATTAAATTAAACAATCAATAAATACTATTTTTAAATATCTAAATATGTTTAGTTTTATGAACAACCAAGTTAAAATGAGTGTATTTATTAAATACCCAAAATGTTTAGTTAAAAAACATTTGTTAAAATTAAATTTAGCAATTCCTATTTTTATAATTTTAAGAATTTTTGAAAATGTTTGGAAATGTTACAAAATTATGATTCCCTGATTTACTCATGTCTGTATCTTGATTGTAAGAGTCATATTTTAAATGTTGTACCCACTGGCTTTCTTCAGGTGTTCAGTGGTGTTGGTATTTTAAATAAGATACATCACTTAATGGGGAACAAGTTACCTGCTTGTCATGACTTTAATCTCTGGGCAAGGTAATGCCAAAAGTGTCATACACCTAGATACCCTGGCATGTAAAAATTTTGGGCCAACTGCATTAAATGAATATACCCAGTGTGGGTATCCTATCAGTTTGCATCAGCTTACATGAACTGATTCTTAAAATTATAAAAGCTTAGCAAACTAGTTGTTGGATTATCCAAAAATAATCTTATACATTAATAGCCACTATATAATAAATAGCTAAATAGCTAATTCCATTGCTTAAATTCTGTGGCAGTTGAAAGAGGTTTTTTTTGTGATGAACATAATTTATTCTGACAAAAGAAATCATCTTGAAGTTAAAAATGTGGCAAATCTTCTAGTGATAAATTTGATAGGTCTTCCAGTGGATCTTTGGGACTGCTGCGATTCATTTTAAAATGTGGCTAAGAAACCATAACACAACTGATGACACTAGAGTCAAAAAGCATCAGACTTCTGAACAGAAATATGTTGAGAACAGAATTACAATCTGGAAATATCTTAATAAATAAATGTTTTCTATTAAATTATCAAAATGGTTTAATTCTTTTTGATACTATAAAGGGATTTGTTTCTATTCTCAGATTGAAAAGAAAATAAGCAGAATAGGTTCCTAAAGATTACCTGCCTTTATAGAACTGGTTCCTGGAAATTTGTATGCCATTATTGATTATAATAAATCTTTATTTTATTAAGAAGAATTATGCTGTTATCAGTAGTATCTGTGGACCTTGGAGATTAAAAAATAGGTTGTTGCTGAAAAAAGTCCATACAAAGCTACTGGGCCAATGAAAGATGTGAGATGATAAATTCATGAATATATGCAAATCTAAGTAAAAATTGTTTCATCTTGTTAACATAAGTATTAGGTGCCTTGGCAAGTTATTGTAGTTAAATATTAGCTTGCTTTTTTATACTAAATCATGGCTAAAGTTTCTGCTGCAACAAAGATGAAGGTTATGACTTTGAGGAAGGAAAATGACTCGGAGAGAGATAGCCAGGTAGGTATTTATCAATGCACTCACACTGCAACCAAATGTGACAGAAAGTCAGTTTAAAGTGGGTTTACTGGCAGTTAAAAAAAATTGCTCAAGATGAGAGATAGCCAAGTAGTTGGTAATATTCAGAAACAATCAGAAGATGTTGGCTATTACTTAAAGCATTTTAAGTGTAAAGAAAATCAGAAGACTACAAACATTAGACAAGAGAGATGAAAGCAAGACTGTGAGAGTCTCAGTAGTCAATCCAAAATTAACAGCCAGACAAATAAGGAGTAAATGCAGCCATAAGTGTGATGTTTCAATTGGTACAGTATGCAGAGAATTGCAAATAAATAACATGAACGAACCTTTAATAACCAAAAAGAAAAAACATCTTAAACCAAAAAACATCAGAATAGAAGATTGAAGTGGTAAAAAGAACATCTAATGCAGGATGCTGGAAAGTAGAAAAAGTAATTTTTAATGAATGCTAAATACATTTAAATTCCAGTGTAAGAGAATATGTGAGAAGACCAGTAGGAGAAAGAAATAACGCAAAATAAACCACAAAGATTTGGAGGTGAAGTGCAAGAAAAGAAACTGTTGGAGTAAAACGGTTGCATTTAGCTATTGAAACAGTAAATGGGTGGGACCTAGATGCCAATCTAGTAGCATGCTTAAAATTCATGTATGCAGGGTATCAGGGGAAAAAAGCTCATCAGAGCAGTTGCCATGAAAATATTTGTAGAAAAGACATGAGGAAGCCATGTCATGTCAGTGAAAAAGTGATTGAAGTGGAGATGCCTGGTCAGGATCGATTATATAGGGTGACCCAAAAAATGGAAACTTTTTAACAATCCAATAAAACCAAGAGTGTTGGAAGAAAAATATTTTATTCATAGCAATTGAAACCTTAAAACATGCCATTTAAGAAACAATGATGGAATTTTCATTTTTTAAAAATTACGTCCTGTAGATGGCGTCCTCCTGTACGAATGCATTCTTGAAATCTGCTGTTGAGATTCCTCATTGACTGCTGCAACATCTCAGCTGGGATACTATGAATTTCATCTTGAATTCTAAATGGCAAAATGTTTACTTGCTCAAGGTCACTGTCTCGCAGTGTTGCCACTTGCTCATGTCTGGCAATATGCACTTCAAAAATTCCCATTTTTGGGGGTCACCCTGTATTACAGATGCCTGAATAAAGTGTTTGGTTTGAAATCTACCAATGTTGGCAGGAACCTGAAGAAGGCCGGAACGTACTACAGTTGAAACATGACTGTTGTAACCTAGGGAAGGTTACTGAATAGAATAATCAAATAAAAGTTGGTAATAAATGATAATACTCAGGACAAGAACAACACACATAAGATTCACCAGCATTGCGTAGAAGAAATAGTCAACTGCTAAAAGTGAGTCAAGCGAATTCCATAATGAATCTCCAACTGCAGACCAACATACAATATTTACTACTGTATTTATGTGAATGGGGACATACCCAATATCGTCCATAGGTATGCTACAACAATGACTATAACATCCAAAATAAGTCTGAGTAAATTAGTTTATCATAATGATAATTCTGCATCTCAAAAATTCAAACAAAAAAAATTACTATATTTTATTAATTAGAATTGTTGAAAATGAATACAAAAGCTAAGCAAAGTATTAAGAAATGAGAAAATTTCATTAGAAGCTAAAAAAAAGATTACTGAATTGTTATGTTACTGTATGACAATGAATACGGGACAATCCCCTCACAAATGAAGAAGAGACCTGAAGCAACAGAAATGTGATTCTACAGAAGGATGCTGAGAATGCCATGAACTGAACATGTAAATAATGCCAAAGTTTTAAAGAAAATGAAAGCAAAAGGGACACTTATAATTAGAATCAAAAAGAGACAGTTGAAATTCCTAGGGTGCATAATGAGAAAAGAGTAATTGGAAAATTTGATATTCACAGGACATATTGATGGCAAGAAGAAAGATCAAATAACCTACCTAAAAAGCTGCTGTAAATGGATAGCAGAACAGTTACTGGGAAGGATGGTGTAAAAAAACAAATCTTACTAAGTGCTACAAAGGATAGGAAATTGTGGAGCGTCGTGATCGTCCATTTCTTGAAAGGACATGTCATTGTCATATCAAAGTGATTTCATACCCACTATTATAATTTCATTTTGCAAATATTTTCATATAGAAAACGAGTTATTTTTTTCAGTCAAATATCCATCGAGATAAGAAGCCGACAGGATTTTCTTGTTCAGAATTAATTTCTGTTCTTGAAGGAATTAAACTATAGTATCATTTTGCTTTTAAAATAACCAAACGGGGCGGTACTCAAATGTAAGGGAAATAACTCCTGCTCGATTGCAAAGCCATTGATCAAGGGAAGCAACTTGGTTTTCGCTGAGCTTACAACGCCAAACTAAAATTACGTTTTTACAAAATGCCTTATAGATCATTTTTTATGGTCTGAATTCTAATAATTAATTAATAACGGAAATGTTTGCGTTTTCGAAATCGGAGAATCACGTTTAAATGAAAAATTTAAAAAATTGTAACATTATAACAAGTCTGTCTATATTTCTGAGATGTAACTACACTTTTTACATCATTTGGACTTTTGTTCTCATCTTTGTTGCCATATGCCTGACGTTTCGGTCGTTGTATGCTCCGGCTTTCTTCAGGTGACATACGCTGAAATTTACAACAGAACCATTTATTTAGTCCAGTTGAACTCTTTTGTCAGTTGAACTTTCAAATGAATAACTTTAGGTGCCATTATTATTTTTTGTAACTTTTTTTTTACAGCTCGATCCATCAAAGGATGCTTAAAGTTATCATTGCAATAAGGTATCAGAAAAATAATTAAAAGTTCTGAATTTATTAGGAAAAGAAAATGGTAAATTAAATTTCAGAAAATTAAAAAAAAATTCAATTTTCTTCTTTTTACGAATATGAAACTACTCTTTTGTTTCTTTCTTTCTGTCTTTCACCCTTTTGCAGTTTGGAAAGTAAAAAAATAATGTTAATTCCTGTTATATTGTGTACTGTCAAGAATTCAATTAAGAATTACTGTTTATATATATTTTTGTTACGTCTTTTATTGTAACTTGACTAAGATGACAACCCTTATTATTAGAGCTCAGAACGCAAATAGACATTGGAAAAATATTTGAAGCATATAAAATGAAACAAATTTTAAATAAATGGCTAAATGGTAAAGGTGATTAGAATAGAACCTGAAATTGCTTAAATTTCTGCTTGACCATGAATACAAAATAATGTATGGTTTCAACAGAGAGATTTTAGTGACTGATCAACATTGGACATGTTCATGGCTCTTCTCAAAGTTCACAGTACTTAACAATAGCAAATATACAAAGAATGGAGTTGATTAGCCAAACAATGTTGGATATGTTATTAACTCTTCTCAAAGTTATAGATAGTACTTTGGAATTTGATAAATTGTCAAATATTTCATATATGAAGAGAAGAATGTAAGATGTCAGGTTGATGCTTTTTCCCCACTTTTTTTTGAAAACAAATATAATGGCAATGATTTTGGCAATACTTTTTACATTAATATCTCACTTCTGATAATGTAAAATATTAACTAATACATAACCAAACAATTTCAAATACTGTATATGTGAGCTTACAAGGCGACCTTTTAACCTTAAAAAATTCCCCCCAAAATAGGGGGCCGTCTTATACTCCAGATATAAAATATGAACTTTAAATCCTGCAGTTTATGGTAAGTTGTTAGTATGGGAGATTTTTGACATTAGCCTTAACCTCTGCCTTGGTAATTATTGACACAAATATTTGAATAGTTGAATAAAAACACAAGTGGATATGTGTCTCAACAAGCCATTTAAAGATTGCATTTGTGAACAATTTAAATCTTGGAAGTGAAAAGTCATTCAGCCTACTGAAAACACAGCATCCACTCATGAAATATTGTAGATCAGATACTAGGCAGTTTGGCACATGCTTCCTGTGAAGTTGGATTTGTCACCAAAAGCTAACTAGTTTGTTTCATTATTTTTTGTTCTATACTTTCACCCCTCATGGTGATGAAAGAAAAGAGACAAAATATAATGGAAATAGAATACAAAAGAGAATGGAAACATAATGGAAATACAATGGAAAAAAAAATGCAAATAGAATGCAAAAGAGAATGGAAAAGAAAATGAAAATGCCTTGATCTATCCACTATCCTTCTCCTCGTCCTTCTCCTCTATCATTCCTACCTGCTCTCGCTCTAAATCCTCTATAACCCTTTGCGTACTAGTGGCTTTCCGCCTTGCTAGAGGTGAAATGCTTAAAAAAAAAAATGAATGGAAAAGTGAATGCAAATAGAATAGATGAAAGATATTTTGGTCCGTTGCCAACAGAAAAAATTATTCGTTCTTTGGTGAAATCAAGAAGAAGAATTGAAAAATGAACAGAATTATTGAAATTAGAAAACAAAATATCAAGATTGCAACAATAAACTCAACAAATGGATTGGAGAAGGCAAGGATTATCCATTTCTAGAAATATAATTTTAAAAAGATTCCATGTGATAATAGTTTACAAGATTTTACAAGTCATCATTTTCTTTTTCTTAATTGTTTCATCCCAAACAAAGTGACAATATGACTAGAATGCAGGGGCTTATGGGCAGTGAAGGAGAATGACAAGACATTAGTGAGGAGAAGTGATAAAAGGACAATAAAGAATCAGGGTTTAGAAAGACAGAAGATGGCAATTGATGTTGCATTTAAATTTTTGAAGGTTGTAGATGGCAGGGAGGCAAGAAATCAGAAAGAACTTTCACAGGTGAGAAATGCAAGAAAAGATTCTCTTAGAATAGAAGTAGCAGTTGAATCTAATTAGTTCAACAGTAAAATGTGTAGACCTAGTGGCTAATCTAGGAGCACACTTAAATTCATGTTGTCAAGTCACTGGGGAAAAGAGATCATCAGAACTATTGCCATGGAAATATTTGTAGAAAAGACAGAGGAAAGCCATATCACATAAGTAAGACTTCTATGTACCATGTCCCTTCTGGATATTGGCGATTATGGCTCTCCACAAGTTCCTGTCTTTTGTAGCTCTTAATAAATTTTGTTTTTTTGGTATCTTTACTAAAACTTGTCCCACACTAACCCTAACACACCATTGATTTACACAAGCTCGCTACATAGGTTATGCATTGTTTTCCTCAGTACTTCTAGCCTTCAATCTGTCCTGTGAGTATCAAATTTTCCTATCCATCTTTCCTCATTATGTGCCCTAGAAACTTCAACTATCTCTTCCTGATGTTAAGTATCAGTGTTCTTTTTTGTTTGCATTTTCTCTAAAAATTTGTTGTCGCTCACATGCTCTGTCTATTCTCAGCATCCTTCTGTAGAACCACATTTCTGTTGCTTCAAGTCTCTTCTTCACCTATTAATTTATAAAAAAATCACATTTTTCAATATTGTTCAATGAAATCTAAAAAAATACAATAGTTCTTTATTTTCCAAAATGTTGTTTTTATAATCATTTTGTGGTTTATACCAGAATACGTCTTATTTTCAAAAAGATACTTTGTTTTTATTACTGTGTCTCTTCCCTGTAGTGTAGTTTAAAATTTGTTTTTCTAATTTACATTACTTTGCAAACACAGTAATCTTAAGAAAATAATCATCTTAATTATAGAATAATTTTTACAGCGTATTCTCATTCTTAATAATTGTGAAAAGGATTAAAGGAACCATTTTGTATTTTTGATTATAAATTAATTTCCATCGTTTACAATATAAGAATTATTATGAACACTTCAGTTATTTGCTATCGAGTGTTTAAATGTAAGGGAGATAACTGCAGCTTACCTGACACCAACAACCAAGTTAAAGGGAGATAACTAAAGGAATGTTTTTGTTTTTAAATATAGACTGGCGAAAATAAGTTTAAGAACAATGGTTTAATTTTTATTCATTTCAGAATATGTTTCTAATAAAACAATATAAATTATTTTTATGCAGAATTTATTTCTCTTTCGAATGATGTAAAAGTTGTATATTTTTTTACAACTTGAAAAATTTTAATGCTGGATTAATTTATTATCCAAATTTGCCGGCAAAATAAGGATGTGTATGATGGATATTTAATAACAAAGATGATGAGAATGGATAGATTATATAACCAAAAACACATTATTTTTTTTAATTTAAAAGTCTCTTGTTCGTCCGTATATATAGTTGCATCAATAAAACAAACTTAGTCTGATGAAGTCCTAAACGACGTAACTCGCCACACGAAAACTTTTTCCACTTTGTCATGAATGTTTCCTTCAATCAAAACTGTTCTTGTACTTGTATCTTTTAGTGATGTTTTTTAAGGCAGTTCATAAGATCACATTGAGGCATGAAACTTACAATCTCCATGCAGCGTTTATTCCTTTATCCACACTGTCTATATAACTCCAAATACGATATCTACCACCACTCTTCCCAATAAAAATAAATTTTACCATATAGTACATATATACATGTGTGTATGTGTGTGTGTTATTAAATTAAAAGATCTATTATTAAAAGCTGTCAATTGCTTGTCTTTTATCCAGCCAAAAGACTTGTAGGGGATCTGAGAAGGCTGCGTGAATATTTTAGTGTTTTGCTGCAAATGAAACATGTCACATCCGCAAATATAAATCCCCCCCACCAAAAAAAAAAAAAATGAAATCGGCAACGATATGCAATTATGACAAAAAAGAATAGGCTCTGAACAACAAATAATTTTTTTTTTTTTATGCACAGAATTTTACAATAATTTGTATTGTAATGACGTGTGCGTAAAATTAATCAGAGAATATTTAAGAGAAAAGGTTCTCGTTGCTGGTTTGGGATGTAAAATGCAGAAACTTCTGAACATTGTTGGTTATAAGTTCAGTGTATGAAAGTTTGAAAATAAAATTGTTATTAAAAATTTAAAATACTGTTGCAGTGTAAATTTACAATTTTTAAGTAAGTGAAAGTTGTCTGCCTTTAACTAGAAAAGTCAAGATTAATAAAAATTAGACAAAAATCTGAGAAAGATATTCTCGTGGAAAAAGATTTGTCACAATGAGTTGTTGAAAACGTTGGTAAATTTTGGTGTAGAGTATTTTTCCAAATTTTTCAGGAAAGAAGTTTGTTCCAAAAGGCAGTCTTTGATCAGCATGAAATTAATTTCTCTCTCAGCGTCTCTCTAAGTATCTCTATATCTCTGTGCATAGAAACTTGATTGCTTTTCATATTTATAGCTTTTTTGATAATTAAACTGGCTCACTGGAAATCAGTAGATGTTGCCGCTAATTCCAAGAAATGCATGAGCGAGATCGTATTTTTTTATTTTTTAACCAATTGAATTGTAAGAGACATTCAAGTTATGGGTAAATTAGAGAAAGAGTTTTTCAAGTAGGTTGAGCCTACTTTTGCACAAAAATCGACTGATTTGCAATGAAAGTTTCTAGAAGCTTACTGTTCATTTAATAACCAATCAGATTTTAAGAAATGTTTGACAGTAAAAGAGGGGTTACTAAAGGCTGCATACTACAGGTTAAAAAATAGTCTATAAGACTCAAGGTAGAAGCTGATTTCTTCTAACAGTCACTTAAGCATCAAAACATATTTCTGGTCAAATTGCCAAAAGGGGATGTCTTTTTATAGAAGTCCCTTAATTGTATGTGTCTATATAAACATTTGGTTTATTTAAAAAAATAGCAGCAGAAAAGTCAGTGGCTAAGCAGTTAATAGTAAAGAAAATTGAATGGCACTTAAACTCTAACTGAGATAATCAGCATTCTCTTTATGAAAAGGTCAGAATATAATAAACTGCAACATTAGCATACACACATAATTACATAATTTCAGCAACTTGCTTTATCCCTATTTTTGTCACTCACTTCATGCAGTATCTGTCTATATTTCTGAGATGAGGTATTATGTACACTATTTACATTATTCGGACTATTGTCCTCATCTTTGTCGCCATATTTATTACAACATTTCAGCCATTGTACGCTTCAGCCGTCTTCAGGTAGTTAGAATGTCAAACTGAACCCTTTATTTCGCTCTAGTTCCACATGCCATGTTTAATGGATGTCAGTTATCAGTTATTTCCTGTTAATTCCCCTCTCACTGCTTTAACCAGGTACTGAACTCACACTCTTTGGGTCCAGTCACTGGATCTAACTAACAGCTTTATCCACTGTGCCATGTGTCCTTGAGGACACATGGCACAGTGTGCTATCCATTAAACATGGCATGTGGAACTAGAACAGTCTACCCCAGTGAGCAAAATAAAGGGTTCTCTTCGACATTCTAACCACCTGAAGAAGGCCAAAACGTTGTAATAAATATGGCAACAAAGATGAGGACAATAGTCTGAATAATGAAAATATTGTTCACTTCATGCATGTATTAAAACATTTTTGATGTCAGCGGTACTAATATATTTTATCTGTAGCTATGATTTGTTCTCATTATCTTTGTTTAATATTTTTTCATACATACATGTTCATTTAGTGATACTTTAATGTTTTTTCACATCAGTTCAGTCAGTTATGTGCCATGCATGATACACACTTAGGCAATCATGTATCTTTTGATACATGACCAACGAGGCAGATTTTTTTCCCACAGTACGTTGCCATTTTTTTCTGTGGTAGACCAGCTGCCATCCAAGGCTATAGAACCTGTTCTGTCCTGCTATTTGCCCATACCTGGGGGGAGAAGAAGAGGATTCATACCTTTCCCAAGGGTATTAGCACATAAGTGAATGTAATGGATTCCACTGGAATTTGAACTCAGCTCTCCGATTCTTCAATCTGAGCCGCTATCCATTACTCCACCATGCCTCCTCATTTTTTTCACATGCATATGTTGTAACATGTTTGATATCAGTGGTATTATGACTTGTTTTTGTTGTCTTACTTGTATATTTTGGGTTGTGATTCTTTTATTCTTAGAACATGATTACAACATATTCTGTAACTAAAATATATCATAGTATATAAATATTCTATGAATAATTAAAATTCTATCTATTCTCTTCTAACTCATCGTCAAATTTTCATATTCCATGAGGCATCAGATAGATGCTTCATGGAATATAAGGCCTCTTGTTTCATGTGGTTGGGGAATACTGGCCCATGTTAAACTTCTGTACACAGAGGAAGGATTAATTTTTTGTTGGAGACTATCCTTCCTTTAGATGATCCCATGTTCACACACTAAAGCTCCAGGCTTACAACCATATCATGTTGAAACATTGGTTCCCATCCTTGATAATCGCTAAAAAACTAGCTGAAAGTACTCGTATATATTGAACATTGGAGAGTTTTTACATGCTTTATGTCCAGGAAAGAATGCACTTATATGAAGGCAAGAAAAATTGAATTAAAACATAATTGCAGTACCTTGTCTGTCGTCTTTAATGAAACTTGTATAAAAGAAGGATTGCTGCTCAAATACACACACACACACACACACACACACACACACACACATATATATATATATATATATATATATATATATATATATATATATATATATATATATATAAAGTATTACCAGTTTGTGACTGGTAGGAATAATTCCAAGGAGGATATTAATCCAAGGAGAGCTCAATGTAGACTACAGAGCAAATATTCATCTCTTCAGACCAAAATCTCTTAGTAAATGGAGACAGTACACCAGACGGATATATTAGATTGACAGTGGGAAGGGAGAGCAAGAGAGAAGATATAAGAGAAGGAGGAGAAGGAGAAAAATGATAGATGAACAGGCTGTTTTAAACAGATGAGATAGAGGGAGGTTATGGAAAAGAAAGGGAAGAAGGAGAGAATGGATAAGCCTAAACAGACTGATCTGGCCAAATTTTTTTTCCTTTAGAGTTTGGAACTTTCTACATTCAGTTATACAGCAAATTGACTGACACAGCCCATTGTTTTAGGCAGCGCAAACTAACCCAATTACAAATTAGTTGGTTTAATTAAAGGGTCCTTAATACAAATAATAAATAGAAATTACTATAATGATAATAATATCAAATATAAATGAAAGGATTTTAAATACAGTTAAATAAAACAAATAAATTTAGAAATTTAAAAATAAATATAGTAAGATGATGTATGGTTAATGATACAAAAGATGTTAATTTAGAAATATAGGTGTTGTATACATCAGATCATAGATCCAACTACATATGAAGAAACATGCAAAAAACATAGTCGTGTGATATACAATATCAACCCACATTCACACCTACACATATACACATACCTACATACATATACATAAATGTAGACCCATATGTGCTATTACCCATATAAATGAACCAACACTTCAAGTGTGCATACCCACCCACAAAAATATAATAAATGCTTAGGGGATTTTAAATTTGTTCTTATGTCTACAATTGAAAATCAGTTCATTTCCTTGATTTAATTTTATTTTATATGCACAGTACTTAGTGGAATGTGTTCAATATCAGTGATAGAGTTAATATATTCAGGGTCACAAACTGATATACATACCCAGGGTCAAAGGCTCATATATATATATATATATATATATATTTGCATATATATCTGAGTGAAAGTAATTGTTCATGCACATGAAAAAACACTTACATACAGATGTTTATAGAAAATAAAAATCATTCTACATATAGGTGTACCTATATTTTCTTGGATAAAAAATAAAATGTCTTATATTTTGTGCATGCAGTCATTAAAATATATAGATATTTTGTTGATCTAAAAATGAGGGATTTTTTCCCAACCACTTCTGCCAAAATACTTTAATCCTGTCAGATCTGCGATTCCCTCAGCTCTCCATTACTCCCCAATCTCTAACTCATCTGTCACCATCATTGACAGGCAACTGCTTCTTCAAATGATATATGGTTTCTTTCACCATGCCGATGCTAATTCCATTCCATTGTTAATAAAATGGTTTCAGGCTTTCCTTTAAACTCTGAAAATAGCTTTTGACATACCAAATAAAACTCTACTTCAAAGAAAATCACTTTTGGTATAAGAATAAGTATGTTAGTGGAGGCAAAAGCAAGATGGTGTAAGATTATCCACTGAATGATGCATTTTTGTTTCACACCTCAGAGGGGGGACAACTCAAGCATCTTTGAACATTGTCCAGTATTGCCTATAAGAAATATAAACCTTTCTCATCTGCAAAACAAAACATCTGTGGGAATGTCATATACTTTCTCTCAGTAATGTCCAGAAGTCGGGGCAGATGGTGTGACAGCCCCAGACATCCATATCCAGAGGGCATCCAATCAAAGAGTGAATAATAAATGTAGTTTATATTTAAATTGAATAAAGTGTTTATTTAATTTGTTTGTTTGTTTTTTTCATATTTAAAATTTCCTCCCTTCTCACATTTCTCAGTATAGGACCAAAAGACCCTCCTACATGAGTCTTAGGAGCATGCAATCAAGGAGTTGGTTTCAGGCATCACCAAACCTCTGCATGTCACTGTTGTCTCTTCTGATACAGGTCCATATTAAAATGTTAATTTGCAGCCCTTTGTAACAGTTGGCTGGGATTGAAATTTACAAGCAGCTATTTCCATGGCAAATGTTCACATGGACTAAAATGTGCTATAGATGCTAATCAGTAATGAATCAAACTGAAAAGCACTATAAATGTTGCTAATGCTTTGGACTGAAAAATACTATAAATGCTAGTTAGTAGCACTTTGGACTGAAAAATACTATAAAGGCTAGTTAGTTGTGCTTTGGACTGAAAAGCACTGTAGATGATAGTCAAGAATGATTTGGACTGAAAAGGACTATAAATGTCAGTCAGTAAGGCTTTGGAATGATAAGCAGTATAAATGTCTGTCAGTAATACTTTGAGCTGAAAAGCACAATAAATAGTCAGAAATGCATTGGACTGAAAAGCACTATAATTTCTAGTCAATAATGTTTTGGACTGAAAAGCACTATAATTGCTAGTCAATAATGTTTTGGATTGAAAAGCACTATAAATGTTAGTCAGTAATGCTTTGGATTAAAAAGTGCTACAAATGCAAGTCAAAAAACACTATTGTCGCTTGTGAGATATAAAATACTTCTATTGGTTTTAGGACCTATGAATTTAAATAATTTTGATAAGGTATATTGTTTTTACACTTGTATGTATGTGTGTACATATATATATATATATATATATATATATATATATATATATATATATATATATATATATATGTGCAGTTGATTGAGAGGGATTGTATAGACCCAAAAAGCAAAGCAATAAGCATATAAAACAACTTTAACAAGCTTTCTTTTTTTTTTTCATAGCAAAGAATTGGTTCTATTTTCAACTTGGAAATAAGAAAAACCCAACATTTTGTCAACCAGAAAGATGTTATTAAAAATATCAATTCCACAATTTTTTTCCTTTCCTTTCCTTTGAAACAATTTTCTTCTTTGTTGCAAAAAAAAAAAAATGAGGGCCATGTGGTATTTTTCTAAAAGACATCAAAGCACAAACATGTTTTGTAAAGTCCCAACATTTTCCCCCCTTAAAAAGAAAAAACATGTTCTATGACTTCTACATACTTCCAAACCTCATGCGTAAAATGAATCTAGAAGAGGTCTGCATTCAAATGAGAAAAGGACTGTGGTGTTATAGTTCAAGTATTTTGATTATTAGAAATTAGGAAATGCTGTATGTTTTATTTTTTATTCCAGGGTAATTAATTGAAAAGCAATTGGTTTTATTATCTTTATTCTTTGTAATTCAAGAGGAGTTAAAAAAAAATTCTGATGATTTACAAATTATTTTTATTAGTGAAAAAGTTTTATTAAATACTTAACTATTTGGACATTGAATTATTAATACTAAAAAGACCAATGAAAATTTCATGATTTGCCAATTTGAATTTTCTGATGAATCTTAATTTTTAAGTTAAGGATTGAATAAGCTCATAGCAAGTTGTATGACAATAAAATATCCATAGAAATTCCCCTATCGCATTGTTAAATATTTGAGCTTAACAATTTTAACAAAATGTAACAATCATAAATATGAATGCTGGTTGTTATTTTAAGAAGTAAGTGGATACAAATGAAAAGATTTGAAATTTACATGTTTTTCCATTTCACTTAAACAGCTCTTAAACCCTTTTTTCTTCCCTTTCTTTCTTTCATTCATTTTCTCACTGAAACCAAGTAGCATCTCTGAGATATGTTATGGTTTTCCATGCAATCAAAACAGAATAGTTCATTATTTATGAAGTATTAGCAGGAGACATTAAATACTTTTATCTTCCCTTTTTTCTTTCATTTTCTGGCTGAAACCAAATAGTGTCTTTGATAGCTTTTATCTTCTCAAGCAATCAAAATGTCTGAGGTATTAACAGAAGACATTAAAAACTTCTATCTCACCTCTTTTCACATGATCAAAGCAGAATAGTTTATTATTTATGAGGTACTGGCAGGACATAATGGTCGTGCAAACTAATGAAGGGTAGGACAAGCACAATTATTATATGATAATGATTCCATTTTGACTAATCTTTACATTAATTCCTTACCAATGGCAAGGTCTTCTTTCTTTTCAATTTATTTCTATAGTACAATAATTTATAATGTATATGTTTAGTAATATACTGCCACAAAATAATACTCATTTATTCAGTAAAGTTCCATAGACTCTACTGAAGAGTATTGAACCATAGCCTCACTACACTAGTCGTTGAAGACATCATTTCTGCAGCAAGTGGGTTTTTATGGAATGGAGTTGCTAGCCCCATGCTCAAAGTGGTTTTGAATTCAAATTCTTGATAAAATCCAAAGAAGAATCAACAATATTATTGGTCCTTTTTTTATTGCTGTTTAACAGTGCCATTTAACAATGTCTTGGCAAGTCTAGCAAAGCCATGAGGAGGTAAACTGCAATAAGATAGATAGATAAATAGAGAGATAGATTAGAGGGTCTTGATAAAATCCAAAGAAGAATCAACAATATTATTGGTTCTGACCTGGCATCTCAGCTCGAATTACTTTCCCACGGCTGTAATGTTGCTTCATTGTTCCTTTTCTATAAATGCTTTCATGGTAATTATTTGAATGAATTCTCTGCTATGGCACCTAGATTTTACAAATTTAAATGCTGCACTAGATTGGCTACTAGGTCTCTTCAATATCTGTCTATATCTCTGAGATGAGGCTGGAGCATACAACAGCTGAAATGTTGTGAATATGGCAATCAAGATGAGGCTAACAGTCTAAATAATGTAAATAATACAAGTAGGTCTCCTCAAATTACAGTTGAATTAGCTAAAAGTAATTGTATGTTCTATTCTAACAGTTTCTTTTCTCACACTTCTCACTTGTGGAACTTTCTTCTGGCTCCTTGCTCCAGCCAACTTTCAAAACTTTAAGTGCTATGTCAACCATTATCTTCATTATTACTTTTCTATTGTTATCACTCCTTAATAATGTTTCTGTTTTCTGTTTCACACACAGTATGTCTTAGTGTCATTATTGCTTTGTTTGGGGTAAATTTGATTAAAAAAAAGATTGATATACATCTGAGGAAGACCAGAGTGCACAATGGCTGAAATATGACAACTACAACAAAGGCAAGGACAATAGTGCAAATATCAAATAGATTTTACTTGACTCTCTGGAGACAACAGATTTGGTAATCTAGCAAGTCTTTAGAACCAACAATCTGAGAAAATTGGCATTGTATTTTTACCAATAGAGAAAGAAATTTATATTTATTCTGATGATGATATAAATAAACTTTGAAATATTCAACAAAATCAGCTCCACTTAGCTGTTTATTGTTGAAATATTGATTATCAGCAAGTCATCCTAGCTGAGAAACAGTGAATGCCAACCAAGCCCAAATTACTTGCAAATGCATCAACAAATAGCATAGATGGGTGCTCAGTAGGCATGTCCTAGTTTGACTGAACTATAATGGACCAGGGAATTCTGCAGCAATTCATTTTGAGGACCAATGGGTCAGAGAAGAGAAAGTAAGTTGTTTGGCAGACAAGTGTTGATTGAAACATCAGTTTTGAAAAAGATGCAAAGTGATGGAGCAGTCATCTTTGAAATTAAAAGGATGTCAGAAGTCATGCATGTCAATATAGCAATATGCATATATTGTACATGTTTAATGTATCCTGCTAATATATATATATATATATATATATATATATATATATATGAGTGTGTGTAATGTGTACATATATATGTGAGTGTGTGTAAGGTGTACATATATATATATATATATATATATATATGTGTGTGTGTGTGCACATCATATACATTACTGATCAGAAGTATTTTTAATATATAAATGTGTGTGTGTGTGTGTGTGTGTGTGTGTGTGTGTGTGTGTGTGTGTGTGTGTGTACATCATATACATTTCTGATCAGAAGTATTTTAATATATAAATATATGTTTGTGTGTGTATATATATATATATATATATATATATATATATATATATATATATATATATATATATGTGTGTGTGTGTGTATGTAAGGTGTATATATATATATATATATATATATACTAGCAGTAGAACCGGCGTTGCCGGGGATGTAACAGGAAGAGATAAATCAAGTATCGACCATCATAAAGACTGAAAAATAAAATTGACAAAGATTATTGTTTAAGGTTGATGGACACGCATGTCTTAATTATTTTTTTTTTTACGAATTGTTCAAACCCAAACTCAAACAAAAACATTGTTTTCAATCGTTATGAGTCTACCGATTGAATAGAATTTTATTATAAACAATTGTCTTGTAAATGGAATTTTTAAAGCATTCTGAATGTAAAAATAAAGAAAAAAGTGTGCAAGACAATAAGAAACACTACCTGCCAAAAAAAGTGAAGTTTTGTTGAAATCGGTTGAAAAATGTAGGAAATCCTATCCCATATATAAACGAACACACACACACACACACACACACAAACAACCAACTTGGGTTTTATAATAAGTATAACTCGATAACTCGATATTAATAAGTATAACTCGATATGAGTTGTCCCCCTTTCATTAATGCCTCTTAATCGTGTTTTCAAATTGATTTTGTGCAAAAACAATTGTGTTTTTCCAACTTTTAGCACTGTCAGAACCACGGCAAGGTAATTTTATGTAGTCCTGTGAAGTTTTGTTGAAATCAGTTGAAAAATGTAGGAAATCCGATCCAATATATAAACGTACAGACACACACACACACACACACACACAATTTGCGTTTTATAATAAGTAAGATATATATATATATATATATATATATATATATATATATATAATCAACTCCATGCACATGGGTGCATGCACACACACACACTATGAAAAAAAACTTGCACCAGTAATAAGTGCATATAAAAAAAGAAAATCCAGTATAAGCAGCCAATTGCTGATAACTCCTGATGAGTGGATGGATGGGTCCATCTACAAAAATCTAGACCCAAGATGACGAAGGTAGGATCAATTAGCTAAGTGACAAACCTTTTTACTTCTTCTTATTATTATATATATATATGTATGTATATATGTGTGTGTGTGTGTATATATATATATATATATATATATATATATATATATATATATATATATATATACACTCTATGCTCATACATACATATTTATATATGAATTGGGATCAAATGCAGATCAAATATGAATCAGAATCTGACAGAATGAAAAGATAACAAATAGGGAACATTTATCAATCTAACATGTTTCCCTTTTATTAAAGCTTCATCAGGGAATGAGGTAACAGAAATGCAAAAATACCAGAATTTCTTTCTTCTTTTTCTCCATATCTCAATCTTGAATTAAGCTTTAATAAAAGGGAAACATAAATTGATAAATGCTTCTTATTTGCTCTTAATCTTATCATATATATATATGTGTGTGTGTGTGTGTCTATAGTGTGTATAAGTGCTCCTGAGTGAATATATTTTTAATATATATATATGTAAAATATATGTAAATCATAGACACACAGATACATATAAGAATTTGTGTAAAAGTTATCAAGGTAACCCACTTTCCAAAACTTGATGAAATGCCCAAATATCATAATAAATTTCAAAATTCTTTTTTTGTTAATCATTTCACCCCAAGAAAGGCAATAAAGTCCCTAAGATGAAAAAGGTTACTGAATGTGAAAGAATATAAGCAAAAGAAAAACAAAAGCAAAACAATAATTAAGAAGACAGAAGCATTACCATTAAAGTGTTTAGAGAAAAGTCATAAGAAAGCTATGTTACAGAGATGGGAAAGTGATTGAAGCCAAGATGCCAGGTGAGGACCAATAACATTGCAGATTCTTCTTTGGATTTTATCACTGATTTGTAATAAGTCAACAAATCTTCATAATTTTATCTGTTATTTGGCAGAGGTTTTGTTTGAACTCGCCTTTTTTATGGGATTTACAGAAGAAACATCAGCTTCTTTCTACACTGTTACTGTTTCCATGCCATGTGTTCTGATGAGTTATATTCAATGAATGCTTATATGTAGAGAAAATAAATAAATAATACAATTGAAGATTTATTTTCCAAGTCAAATTTTTTCAGAGGTAAAAATTTAATATGTTACATTAAAAGACATTAATTTAAAAAAAGCAAATTCCAAATCGTCTTTTATATAAATATATAAATATATATATATATATATATATATATATATGTATGTATGTATGTATGTATGTATGTATGTATGTATGTATGTGTGTCATTTTAGTGAAATTACTGTATTTTAGTATATAAATAGCTTTGGACATACATTGAATACACACACACATATATATATAAATGTAGATATTGAAGTCAATACCCAGAGGCAAGAGTCTGTTTCATGCTAAACGCACTTGTCAGACAATATACATTGTGTATACATATATATATATATATATGAAGAAAAATATATACGGAAAAAACAAACAAAAATCCTTATATACAATTATGCTGTTTTAATGTTAACATTAAAACAGCATAATTGTATATAAGGATTTTTGTTTGTTTTTTCCGTATATATTTTTCTTCATACTGTCGGATCTATATCCATATATTTGCTTACATATATATATATATATATATATATATATACATATATGTGTATGTGCGTGCATGTGTTTTAAAAAAATACTCACATCTTTATATAAATAAAATCCAGAAAAAAAATGATGTTTTGTGCTGATTTAAATATACATTTCTATTTCTCTCTCTCTCTCTATATATATATATATATATATATATATATATATATATATATATATATATATATATATATATATATATATATATACCAATTTGTAATTGGTAGGGATAATTCAAAGGTTAGTTTGCATTTAAGAAAAAGATATATGTATCTTTGCATAGGTACAAAATCATACACAGATTTGTTAAAAAGTATTCACTTTTATGTATATGTGTGGGTTTTAAGCTACTATCAAGCCTTTTATGTCTTCTTGTAGTAAGTAATGCCTGGCCTCTCATATCTAAGTACGCCTGTCTACTTGGGCCTTCTTGTAAATACCAGATGAAACCACAATCTTTTTGTGCTCAGCTGCTATAGCCAATGAGAATCACTTTTTCCAGCTATACCAGTGTGATAGCTCTGACCAGAACAGACTTTGTATCTGCTCCTAATAAGTGTAAGCGTGTTCTCAAAGTGGATAAATCATTGTTCATTGATAGGGTGAGGCACTGTAGAGACTCTCACAAGTTTGATTCCCATGACTATTGGCAGATATTTAAGAATGTATTAAATAACTGTAAGTCTTTTATCCCTCCCCTTTTCACTCAATTTGCTGTGTTATCATCTACCAATACAGCAGAATGCTTTGCCTGCAAATTCTCTTCCAATTCTACTCCCACTTCATCAAGAGTCCTTTTGCCTGTGTTTCCATTTGAAACAGAGTTTCTACTGTATAATATGCACCCAGTTAATTACTAAGTGTAACTTAGTCTGGTACAAGGCCACAATTCTGGATAACAAAGTTGAGATTGAATGCATTATAGTAATAATATTCTGTTAATAATGTTCTTGCTAACCATGCTCCATTGTGAGATTTAAGATATTTACTACATTTAGGTTTTTCTGGCACAATGTCACAAATGTGGAGCATACAGTGAAAGTCAAACTCACTCAAGCCTGCTAACCATTGTTCCCCGGTGGGACACTCTTTTGAATTTTTTTAATGTTTTTAAAATTACTTTTCGTTCAAATTTGGCATAGGTCTCTTCAGAGTTCATCCATTTTTGTGACTTCTGCATCAGTTTGAAGATGATAGACCTCAGATAAAATCTCCGTGACAACAGTCTGCTCTCACCTCGACCCTGGCAGTGTTTGTGATCTGGCTCATTTCTTTTGAGGGGAAGGCAAAAGAGACTAAACAGAAACAACTCCCTGAATCAGTCTCCCGAAACAACTCTTGCCTCACCCTCTTCTCACTTCTAGAAAGCTGAGCCAACTTCATGCTTGAAATTGTCAATCAAGAAAACGAAAACAAGTAAAAAACGAAAAAAGAAAAATTTCTCAGCAAAAAAGGAGTTAAGTAATTGTAATTGGCAGTTATGTTCTTCCTGAATAAATGTCAGAGTTTATAAAATTTGAGGAATTCATTTTATTTTTTTTTATTTTATTTTTCATAATTTTTTTCTTTTATCTGAGTCTGATGGAGTTTTGGATGGTTTGCCAAATCGCTTGCTGTCATATCTAATGAGCTTTTCTGACTATGCTTCAGTTATTCCATGAACAGAAAAATGCTGACTACAGATGAAATTATAACCCTCACCAATGGTTATTACTCCCTTGCAAAAGGTTCTGATACATGAAAATTACTTTTTAAGTCATAAATACATTCCAACACATGTTTTCATCAGAACAAATAATGGCAATCTTCTCATATTCTCAGATAGCTCTTCAGAATCACAACTCAACTGGCACAATGATTCCCACAAAATTATTCTGTTGTCATTATCAAGAATTTATTAATCATTTTAATTTTTTTAGTTTATATATAAATTGAATTTATGTTTATCTTAGTCTGTTTAAATCTATCTGTCTTTTTTATCTATCTATTTATCTACCTATCTATCTCAGTCTTTTCTTATCTATCTATCTACTCATATCTCTCTCTATATATCTGTCTATCTATCTCAGTCTGTTCTTATCTAGCTAGCTAGCTATCCAGTCATATCTCTCTATCTATATCAGTCTATTTCTATCTATCTATCTATCTATCTATCTATCTATCTATCTATCTATCTATCTATCTCAGTCTGTTCATATCTCTCTACCTATCTATCTTCAAAGCTTATGGCCATAACACTTTGAAACACCAGTTCTCATAATGTTGTAGCATACCTTCAGACAATAATGGGTATGTCCCCTATACGCATAAATACACTAGTAAATACTGTATGTTGGTCTGCAGTTTGGGATTCATTGTAGAATTCACAACTCACTTCTAGCAGTTGACTACTTCTTCTACACAGCACTGGCGAATCTTATATGTGTTGTTCTTGTCCTAAGTATTATCATTCATGACCAACCTTCATGTGATTATTCTTTTCAGTAACTTTCCCTAGGTTACAACACATGAAATCAATAAATTTAAGCAACAATGAGCCTGGTCAGTATCTAGATGGATGACCACTTGGGAATACCAGGTGTTGTAAACTTGGATCTGTGGGTGGTGTAATGGTGAATAATGGCCTGGAATTGGAACTCAGCTCTCTGAGTTCCAATTCCAGTTGGGTTCATCATATTCAGTTATGCACAAATAACCTTGGGAAAGTAATGAATCCACCTCTTCTCCCACCAGCTGTGGGTTAATTCATAGGATTTGTATGAATAAATCATTTTCTCCAAAAACACTTTTACACTCCAAAATTTTTTTATGTCTTTAAATATCCTGCAAAAGGTTGATAAGCTGTAAAAAACAAATCAGTCAGTCAATCAGTGTTCCGATCCATCCCTCAAAAATAACTCTGAAAAACATGCCACAATTGTGCCACAATTGTTTAGTTAATATTCTGATGGGTGATGGTTAACAAGCAAGATCTCTAAACTGCTATCTTTCTTATTGTTTTGAAATATCCTACATTGTATATACAATAGTATTGTTAGGAATAGAGATATGTTGCATGATCCTGGACATAAATTTACCATGGAGAGATTCAGAAATTAGTACACTTTCAATACACTTCCACCTTAATAAATTATTTTCTGTATTCTTTATGTTGAAATTATGGTGGGACTTATTACAATGAACTACTAATGCACTGAATTCATTCTTTCAAAAAATATCATTTTTGTGTTTATATAACCTTTTATTTAAATTTCTACGTTTTTTACTTACGTATTTCTTGGGTTCATCATATTCAGTTACATGTAAATATCCTTGGAAAGAGTATGAATCTACTTCTTCTGCTCCCACCAATTGTTTTATGTTAATATATATATATATATATATATATATATATATATATATATATATATATATATCATCAAGGTAAATTTGCCTTGATGAAGTCCCTCAGAGAACAAAATGTGTCAGCTAAGATAAGTTTTCCTTTTGTATTTATTCATATTGTCCTTTTACAGATATACTCTATCTGAAATTTCTACATATATTTTATTTTTAATCCAACATTTTTATTATTTCAAATGTTATTTTTAGTTTAAACCCATATTTGAGTAGCCCCATTTTTAAACAGCCAATGGGCACATTTTCTTTATTAAGTTTTCTTAAGTGCACAGGCTAGTAGATATAATATACACTGTTTAAAAACAAGAAGTTTTTGAAAATCAAAGCTGACTAGAAGGCAAGTAACCGGAAGACAGTTTCACAAGCAAGAAGTGCAAGAAAAGAAACTGTTAGCTTAAAACTTATGGTTACAAAGGTTAAACCTTTACTCCTGTTCAAAAGATGTGGATAGAAGTGAATCAGGTTTCAACATTAAATAATCCATAAGGGTGTTGACATGTCATTAAACAAATAAACCAACTCAAACTCAAATCTGGTGGTTGGTCATTTTGACAGATTTTGAAAGTGGGTGTAGTCATTAAAATTTTCTTGACCCACACCAAAAAAAGAAATTACATAAGTAACTAGATAACTGGATACAGTTTCTGTCTATATTTCTGAGATGAGTTATTATGTACACTATTTACATTATTCAGACTATTTTCCTCATCTTTGTTGCCATATTGATTGCAATGTTTCAGCCATTGTGTGCTTCAGCCTTCTTCAGGTGGTTGGAATGTTGAACTGAACCTTTTATTTCACTCACTGGGGTAGACTTAAGGACACATGGCACAGTGGATAAAGGTGTTAGTTAGATCAAGTGACAGGACCCAAAGAGTTGTGAGTTCAATACGGGGTTAAGGCAGGGGAGAACTTGGGAGGTGAATTAACAGGAGATAACTGATAACTGGCATCCATTAGACATGGCAGATGGAACTAGAACAGTCTACCTCAGCGAGCGAAATAAAGGGTTCAGTTCGACATTCTAACCACCCGAAGAAGGCCAGAGTGTACAACAGTCAAAATGTTGTGATAAATATGGCAACAAAGATGAGGACAGTCATCTGAATAATGTAAATAGTGTTGGATAAAGTTCTTTGATCATTTTTTTTTTGTCATTTCACCCCAAGCAAGGCAATAAAGCCATTGTCACAAGAATTACTGAGTGTTATAGAATATAAGAAAAAGAAAACATTACTGACAAGAGAGAACAATAAAAGAGCAGGAATTAAGAAGACAGAAGATAACAATTGACATTGTATTTAAATTTTTTGAGAATCACTGACTGGGAAGCAATAAGCCAGGAACAAATTCCTCAAGTGAGAAATGTGATAGAAGAAACTATTAGCATAGAACTTACGGTTGTACTCTAGCCAGTTCAAGTGTAAAATGATGAGACTTTATCACCAATCTAGTACTGTGCTTAAATTCATAAAGTCTAAGTAACATCAAGGAACAAGAGAGAACAATAAAAGAATATGAATTAAGAAGACAGAAAATAATGGTTGGCATTACATTTACATTTGTGAAGATCAAAGTTGACTGGGAAGTGAGAAGCCGGAAGTTTCACAACCGAGAAGTGCAAGAGAAGAAACTGTTAGCATAGAACTTATGGTTACATCTAGCCATTTCAAGTGTAAAATAATGAGACCTTGCCCATAGATTATTTTTCTTTAATGATGAACAATTAATGCACTGTATGCTTCATATTTTTCTCATTTCTATTTTATTTTTCAGGTAAATATATTTTCCCATTGTTTATTTTCACCTGGTTCTGATGTTTTTGAACTGCAGTGTCAGGTAAGAAAATAGTTAAATATTTTTCATCTTGCTTTTAAAATCTCCTTCTCATGTATTTTCTTACAAATGAAAAGATATAACTACTTCTCCTGAAATCTGATGTGTCTTCATATTTCACTCTATCTTAAATCAGTTGGCATTATTATTTGCATGTCTTGGACTATCATAGACTTATAAATGTGTAAGATAGATTCTGGCAAGAAAAATTGTCTAGCATGACACAGGGAACCAACCTTACCAGCAGCGGACCTAACAACTGATTCAATATAATCTTTCCACATGATGTTAGCAGAAAACATTAGTTCGAGAAGACACAATGAGTCACTCTCCTGGAGGTTAGCATCAGCCATGCTAATGGAAGGTAAAAATAGCTTCTCTCAGACCAGGTAAGACTTTTCTGGATAAGCTTGTGTCAAAGATATTCAACTACCCAGGCTGCCAATCTAAATCACTTATATACAGACGAACATAAATGACTTATTTTCTCTTTAGAAATAGCTGTATTAAAGACAAGATGCTTGATGAAAAAAAATATATAATAATAAAAATGTTCCAATAGTTGAAGTTGTTGTAGTAACAGCAGTGAAGGGTGTAACCATGATTTAAAGCTAATTTACAAGCAAGGCATAAATTCTTGTAGCTTTTCAGTACAACTCAAAACATTCAAAGAAAATCACATTTATTTTTTTTTCAGAGAGGAGAAAGAATTATTTACTTTCTTTGGCTAGCATAACATTTAAAAGAACAATACTCTCATCTTTAAAAAACTGTCAGGGTGTGTTTCGGTTGTTAGAAGAGGAATTTTCTTTACATATCAGTGTATGTTGCCTAAATATATATATATTTAGTAATATAGTAATTTAGTGTTGTTTTAGTAACATTTTAGTAATGGCTCATTATTCAACCTCCACATTTACCATTTTCAGTTTCACTGTTTTGATTACTGTTGTTGCAACAAATCTTACTGAAGAAGTGTTGGATGAAAAATGTTCCTTTAAAAGAATGCTTCGACATTTTCAAAGAGTGCTGCTGATGCAAGACTTTCATTAAGACGAATCAAGTTCTCTAGTCATTGGTGTGTTTATCTAAAAATAAATATGTCTAAATTCACCTTCATCCCTGCTGTGCACCAATGGCTTAGAGGTAGAATCTCTGACTGATACTAAACCAGTCGATTTTGATCCTGGCTTGAGGCAATCGGATGTCTAGCCACACTGATGACCTGCAAAACAGTCTGTCTATGGATGACAATATATATATATATATATATATATATAGTTTTAAGGTATACTATATTTAGCAGGGCTGGTGCAAGGGTCTTGTGCCTTCCCCAAATATGTGATATGGAGACCCCCCCACTACTCTACTAAATCTCTATTTCCAAAAGTAGAAAAATTGAAAATAAATACAATATATATAAATACAAATTAGAGACCTGTCATAATCATTCCATCTTAAATAAGTCAATAATGTTTTGTGGTAAATTTTAACATCAACTTGAGATTTTTCTTGTTAAAACTGAATAATTTTACCACATTCAACATTATGGGTAAAAAATAGCAAATTTTATATAGTGTTTTTTCAAGACTTAGCATGAACAAAACAAATTCACGGATTTGGCTGAAAAAAAAGAACCTAGAACGATGTCAAAATCCATAAAAAATTTTTATCCTTTAATAGTCAAGTTGTATTTAGTTTAATTTGTAATGTATATAAATTTAGGTAGGAAAGAACAAATGTTAATAAGTTAGCAAGAGTTACGAAACACTGCCTGAGGACCCCAATCAGTCTTAAGACACAATCATCATACAATACGCCATGTGCAGTTCTTGTGAAGACGTTTTCTGGGTGAAATAAGCCTTCTTACTAAAGGAATATGTAGAGAATGAGGCTGATTCAACCCTGTAGACATAGCAAGGTGGGTCTTGGCTGTAAAGGTTTCAGCTGGTGGCAGTAGAGAATGAAGCTTGGTAGTAGCAGGGATTAAGCTTGCAATATTGCATTGGTGGACAATGTAGGGTGGAAATATGTTATCGTTCACAAAGCAGTCCAAAGGATCTGTCAAGGCTGGAAAATGAGGATTGGACAGCTCCAATTTCTTTTGCCAGACCAAATATGGAAACACGATGGAGTAACAGATAGCAGCTCGGATTGAGGAATCAGAGAGACAAGTTCGAATTCTAGTCAAATCCATTATATTCCCTTACGTGCTAATACCCTTGGGAAAGGTGTGAATCCTCTTCTTCTCCCACCAGCTATCGGTATAGCAGGACAGATCGGGTTCTATAGACTTGGTCTACCACAGAAAGAAATGGCAACCTACTGTGGGAAAAAATCTGCCTTGTCAGTCATGTATCAAAAGATACATGATTGCCTAAGCGTCTATCTTGGTTGGCACATAATTCATTGACTGATATTTGGTCTGATCTGATTTTTGTAAAGATGAAGCTTGATAGAAGTTGTTGTTAATATGTCTTCCTCCTCCAGCTTCTTATCTGTGAATTGTAATGCTTTATGAATTGTCATAGATTTTCCAAGTTTCTCAGTTCATATTCAGTTTTTATACAAGTAGCGTAATGGTTAGCAGCTCAGAACAAGGAATCAGTCTACTGAGTTCAAATTCCAGTCATGTTTTTTACATTCATTTTTGCATAGATACTCTTTGGAAAAGTATGAATCCATCTCTTCTCACTCCAGCTATGGGTTAAATAGAGCTGACTGGGCTCCATAGCCATGATTGGCAACCAGTCTAGAAGAAGGACAGCTCTGAATTCAAAACTTTACCACCTGAGGTTATACAAAGATATAGATTATGTCTGTGAAGCAAATAGATGATAAATTTCAACAGCTGTTGATTGATCACACTGGAGAGCCATTATCCAGAATACTGCTGACACCCACTAGCAATTGGCCCAAGGAAATGTGTATCCAGTTTAGGAAGTGCCTTGAGTATCTCAGTTTCTACATTTATGCTATTGAGTCTTATTTATAGAATCTTCCTTGTTCTTCTGAGGTGTCCTTTTTCCCTTAATTTAGCTTAATTTAACTTACCTTATTATGGTTAATATTCCAAATGAAACTTCTTATCATATAATTACATTGTGATACGTCATTTAACTTTAACGACAAAACACTACCAAAAATTTCAAGAAATTTGACCATGAAAAATTATTCTAGTTGTGACCATCTTCTTCAAAGGAAAGCATGAACACTGATTTGCCTTTCTTACACTGTGTGAAGGTTACTGCTCACAAAGGGTTGCAGCAAATGTCTGTACTATATTTGCTTTTATGCAAACGGTTCAAATCAATAAAATTTTGGGTAACACTTTGAACTTAAAATTATTTTTTGGAAAACAATATCAAGTGGGATCCATATCAGTAGAAAGTAGAAGAATTTTCTATGCTTTTTGTTTGGAGTCAAATTAATTTGCAAACCAGTGTCAACTAAAAAACAGAAAATATTGGTATTATGGTTTTGGATATAATATAAACAAGTTCAGTCATTGTCTTTACAAAAGATTAAATTCTTAAGGAAATACATTAAACAACGTAATAACAAAAGATTTTGTTAGAAACAAAGAAAAGAGTACTGAACTGTTATGTGATATATGTCCTCCTATTTAGCAGCAAATCTACTCAAAGATGAAGATACTCAAAGCAACATAAATGTGGTTCTACAGAAGGATGCTGAACATCTGAGAAATGATAAGGTTTTGGAGTAAATGGAAACAAAAAGGAACCTCATACTTAACATCAGGAAGAGGTAGTTGAAATTTTTGGGGCACGTAATGAGGAAGGAGGGCTTAGAAAATCTGATACTTACAGGACCGATTGAGGGAAAGAGGGACAGAGGAAAGCATTGTGAAAGATACTTGATGAGCTTGAGTAAATGGATGGTAGAACAGGGTTTGGGAGGAATAACAAAAAGACAAAACTTATTAAGAGCTATAATGGACAAGAAGATGTGGAGGACCATAATCGCCTGCATTATGAAGTGACACAGCACATAAAAAAAGAAGAAGAACAATGTCCAACAGAGAAATGACTGTTGTTGGAAAAGGTTTTTTAAAATAGTCTGTATTATATCCAAGATCATAATACCAATTTGAGTTGACACCATTTCTAGGATTTTATATGTACCTGTGATATCATTAGATATCACATTATCATTAGATTATGTCAGGTTTGACAGAGAGCCATATTTCCTGAGCAACTGGTGAAGCATTTTGCATTATTCCATTGTACTATTTCCTATTACATTGAATATGGCAACTTCCCAACTGTAGTCAGCTCATTTTTTATTTCAAATAAGATTTTGTTAACTGTTGCTATAGCAGAACATAACACGACCATGAAATGTAAATGCATTTTCATTTAATGAACAAAGTTGCTGCCAAAGTGCAAAAGATGGACATCTTTCTCATAGTGGCTTGCATGATAATCACTTGGCTGACACCTCTAAACTCACACATTATTAAGTTTTTTTTTAAATAATGTCTTTTTTATTATTGTGTCCATATCCATTTGCATAAGTTTTCAAGAAAACAATTGATGATTATCTGAATTCACATTTGCTCAAGATAATTGATTGAGAAAGAAAGATTATATGATTAAGAAAGAAAGAAAGAAAGAAAGATTATATGGTTAAGAAAAAAGGGAGAAAGTAATATATGGTTAAGAAAGAGAGAAAGGAAGATTATAAGTTTTCAAGAAAACAGTTGATGATTATCTGAATTCACATTTGCTCAAGATAATTGATTGAGAAAGAAAAACTATATGATTAAAAAAGAAAGAGAGAAAGAAAGATTATATCGTTAAGGGAGAAAGTAATATAGGGTTAAGAAAGAAAGGGAGAAAGAAAGATTACATGATTAAGAAAGAAAAAGATAGAGAAAGATTACATGATTAAGAAAGAAAAAGATAGAGAAAGATTACATAGTTAAGAAAGAAAGAGAGAATGTAATATATGGTTAAGAAAGAAAAAGAGAAATAAAGATTATATGAATTAGAAAGAAAGGGAGAAAGATTAATGATTTCAAAGGAAAAATACAGAAAAATTATTAAAAAAGAAATATTAAATCATTTGAGAAAGAAAGAAAAGATTATTTTTTGAGAAAGATTAAATGATTTGAAAAGATAGAAATAGAGAAAGAAAGAAAAATTAGATTATTGAAAATAAAAGAAAGGTTAAATGATGAAAAAGGAAAGAAACATTAAATGATGAAGAAAGATTAAATGATTGGGAAAGAAAGGAAAAGGAAATATTCAATGACAGAGTAAGAAAGAAGAAAGATTAAATGGTTGGGAAAGAAAGGAAAAGGAAATATTCAATGACAGAGTAAGAAAGAAGAAAGATTAAATGATTGGGAAAGAAAGGAAAAGGAAATATTCAATGACAGAGGAAAGAAGAAAGATTAAATGGTTGGGAAAGAAAGAAAAGGAAATATTCAATGACAGAGTAAGAAAGAAGAAAGATTAAATGATTGGGAAAGAAAGGAAAAGGAAATATTTAATGACAGAGTAAGAAAGAAGAAAGATTAAATGATTGAGAAAGAAAGGAAAAGGAAATATTCAATGACAGAGTAAGAAAGAAGAAAGATTAAATGATTGGGAAAGAAAGGAAAAGGAAATATTCAATGACAGAGTAAGAAAGAAGAAAGATTAAATGATTGGGAAAGAAAGGAAAAGGAAAGACAGAAAAAAAGAAGAAAAGATTAAATGATTGGGAAAGAAAGAAAAGGAAATATTCAATGACAGAAGAAAGAAGAAAGATTAAATGATTGGGAAAGAAAGGAAAAGGAAATATTTAATGACAGAGTAAGAAAGAAGAAAGATTAAATGATTGAGAAAGAAAGGAAAAGGAAATATTCAATGACAATTAAATGATTGGGAAAGAAAGGAAAAGGAAATATTCAATGACAGAGTAAGAAAGAAGAAAGATTAAATTATTGGGAAAGAAAGGAAAAAAAGGAAATATTTAATGACAGAGTAAGAAAGAAGAAAGATTAAATGATTGGGAAAGAAAGGAAAAGGAAATATTCAATGACAGAGTAAGAAAGAAGAAAGATTAAATGATTGGGAAAGAAAGGAAAAGGAAATATTCAATGACAGAGTAAGAAAGAAGAAAGATTAAATTATTGGGAAAGAAAGAAACATTAAATGTTTGAGAAAGAAAGGAAAAAGTAAATGATATAAAAAAAATGTAATATTATTAAATGATTAATAAATAAATAAATAAAGAAAGAAAGATTAAATATTTATATCCTGGCAAGACTTGCAAACTCACTCCAATGAGAAAATCAGTCTTGTATAGCATGTGTGCTGGTTTATTGTCATTGTGCAAATCAAGCCCACAGTTTTTTTGAGATCTATGTACACAGATGTCACAACGTATGCAAATTCTCTGAGCCGACCAGTGGCTGATACCCTTAGGGAAGAAACACACTATGCTGTTTACTGAAGGGTGAGTTGCAATCCATCAGATTTCTGACAAGACAAATGAATTTCAGTGATTTATAGACATAAAAAGATAATCTGTTAAACCATTCATTTTTAGGATAGGGACAATGTAGAGGATGAATTGTTATCTTAAGTTTACTTTTAGTTTAATATTTACAAAGTCTTGAAAATAAACAAGAAAATGCAGAACAACATAAAGTTTTTAATAGTAGTCATCATCATCCTCCATGGGACACATACCTTCAGGGAGTGGGTGATGTTGGCTCTCCACAACTTCTTATCTTTAACAATATTTGCCTTTTCATCACTCACTGTTCGGCCATCGCTATACACAAGTTCATTAGATATGTTACTCATCCTCTTCCTCTTTTTGTTTCCAAATGACCCATCTCAGGTTTTGAATTCAAAGTTAGCCTTCTCCTAAACTGATTACCAACCAAGGCTATAAGACCCAGTCTGCTCTGCTATTTACCCATAGCTGGATGGAGAAGAGATGGATTCATACCTTTCCCAAGGATAATTGTGCATAAGTGACTTAAACAAACTTGATTGGAATTCGAACTTGGCTCTCCAATCTGGCCATTATCCATTTATATATATATATATATAACCGAACGTCAGACATTATGAAATGGACAAAGTCTGACAATTATTTTTTTAAGACATTTTTTATGTTTATACGTTCTTTTTATAAAAAACAGAGCATTTACTTAAATATTTCTATCTATAAAAAGAACGTATAAACATAAAAAATGTCTTAAAAAATAATTGTCAGACTTTTTCCATTTCATAATATGTGATGTCATCTGTTTACATTTGGATACGCTTTGAGCAGATATGAATGTATGAGAGAAAATCATGGAAAATTATGTTTAAATACAGTGAAATTGACCTTGCTAACCGAACACTCCTCTGTGTCCCAATCGGTAAAGGCACATCAGGCTATATGACGGTTCCGTATAGGATACAGGTTCGATTCCTGTCGGAGGATGCATATGTTCTATGAAAATTTCTCGGACATTCAGGCCAGTAAATGTTGTTAATACTGTTTATTATAAGCAGAGCATTTACTTAAATATTTTTATCTATAAAAAAAATGTATAAACATAAAAAATGTCTTAAAATATATATATATCAGGGATGTTCCATCTAGGTAGACAATGTAGGCAGTATCTACTCTGTATAAAATAGATCAGAAGCCAAATTTTCCTTCTGTGACACAATATGCACCTAATCCAACAAAATTATGAAGGTTACTCTGATTATTATGCATAAACTGCAAAATATTTCATTTTTTTGTACATTTACTACATAAACTTCACAAGCTGCCTACCCTGAATAATTACTGATAACACATACCTAATATACATATACATATATGTGTGTGTGTGTTCAATATTAAAATCCTATACCTGATTAACACTTACAGGTGTAAAATAAATTGATTGAAATTAACTTTTCCTTATGTACCAGTGAAATCCTGGGTTTTTTATTTAAACCATTTGTATAGAAAACAGCATTCATTTCAGTTGCGTTCCCAGTTCTTTTTCAAAAAAAATAACCTTTTTTCTCATTTTGAGATACTTACATTAAATGACATCCATATTTGATTTTCACATCATCAATCCTGAAAAATGGACAAAAAGAAAATTAAAAAATAATTTCTTGTAAATGCACAATAAAAAGAGAAAATAAAACATCATACCTGGCAAATCTCTAGGAATGGTCATTGGTTCCAGCTGGAAATATTCACCTTGATGATGCATTCACATCATAAGAGACTCAATGAAAAGAAGCCATTATTCATTTTTATTGCATAGACACTAATCTTATATGCTTCTTTCCCATGAGCAATACGTGTCTTTTGATGTGAGAATTAAGTGCCATCCCCTGACATTATTGGTTACAAGTAATTCTATTCAGATAAACATATGAAGACCTCAGGCTACAAAGAAGAAAACAGTTGTAGTCTACACACACACAGACATATATATATATGTGTGTGTGTGTGTGTGTGTGTGTGTGTGTGTGTATTTTGGTAGCATGTTTTCATTAAGACATGTTTCGTTGAATAAATTAGACAAGTTCTATCTACTTATTTTCAATTGGATCCTTTCATATTCACGGATAAGCTTTTTGGTGTCATTATTGAAGGATGAGAGAAAATTGCCATGTTGATACATATTTCTTTTATTCTGATTACTTTCGGCATAGCACAATGTCATCATCAGGGTATTGTTTACTGCAAGACAAATATTGTAGTGTTCATTACTACTTATTTCATAAAAAACTCTCCACAACCATACTTAGTTACCTCCCTTTAAACAGTGTCAGCAATCATGCACTAACTCAGTGTTCTTCACTCCACAAGTAAGAAATTTAACTTTCAGATGTAGACAACAATTATTTCTTTGACAATAATGAACACTACAACTCAAAATAGATCTGTGAAAGATTAAAAAACATAAGCAGCAAAAAAGAAAAAGAAAAAATTGATGAAAAAGAAAACGTTGGGGAAATAATGTAAAAAGATTTGAATGAAAAATAAAGGAAAAAGAAAAGTAAAAATGAGAAAAAGAAAGTGGAATAAAAAAAATGGCAATGAAAAGAAAGAAAATATTTGAAATTTGAAGTGTTTCTTACTAAAAATTTCATTTTTCTTACTTTCTTCATTCTTTCTATCCTCCATTCTTTCTTTCTTTCTTGTTATTCCTTTTTTCTTTTTTTGCTTTCGTTTCTGGATATTTATTTTTTTAATCCCGTTATAAACCCAAAAATTTTTTGTTTGTTTTTTTTTCTTTTTCTCTTTCATTGCTAGATTTTTTTATTTCTTTTAATTCTTTTATAGACTCAAAAGTTTTTGTAGTTTTTCCTTTCTTTCTTTCTAGCTATCCTTTTTTTTTTTCCTCTGACATTTCTAGATTTTATTTTTATTATTTTATAACCCCCAACATTTTTTTGTTCTTTCTTTTCATTCTTTTTTTTCTTTTCTTCTTTTTCATGAAGCTTCTTTTAATTCTTTGTTTTCTTTTTTCTATACTTTCCAATTTTATTTTTTCTGCTTTAATCAGTTTTCAGACTCTATTTCTTTCTCCATCTGGTCTTCTTTTCATATATATTTTCCTTATTTTAAATTTAAACAAAATTATTCCTTGCTCATTCATATTTTTATTTTTAAATTTTTTTCATTCCAGTACATTAACATTATTTTTCCAAATTTTTTTCTGCAGTTATTCATTTTTAAATTTTTTTCCTTCATCTTTTTTCTTTCTTTTCATTCTCATTTTTTTTTCACTTTCTGCTTCTCATTTTTACTTTTCTTTTTCCTTTTTCTTTATTTTTCATTCAAATGTCTTTACATTATTTCCCCAACATTTTCTTTTTCATCATTCATTTAAAATTTCTTTCTTTTCCCTAATCTTTTATCTTTCATTTTACTCTTTTCTATTCCACTTTATTTTCCCTCCTTTTTTTTTCCTTTTTTTTTCTATTCTTTTACTTTTTTCTTTATTCTCTTTTTCATTTTTTTCATTTTCTCTTTCTGAATGTGTTTTGTTCAGTTTTTTTTCTTCCCATACAACTTTTTTCTTTCTTTCCTTTTTCTTCTCTTGCCATTTTTCGTAATCTTTATTGTTATTTACTATCATTTTCTTTTGATTTCTCCATTTACCCTCTCCAAATTCTGCTCCAGGATCTCACCTCCTTCCAGGGAATAAACATGTTTGGAAGAATGCAAACAAGATTTCTTCTTGAAATGTTCCGTGTATTGGGCTCAACCTTGCTTACATCCATTGTTCCTGGTTGTTACAGCTGTTCTTCTCTCAATAGCCTCACATCTTGCATCATAAGTTCACAGATTATTCCTCTTACAATCAACTCAGGGAGTTCTTGTCAGAAACCCTCGCAGAAATATCCTTGAAGAAATCCAGATTCTTGTCCCTGATCTACCTGGGAAATACCAAGTTTCTCTGAGACAAATGATTTAATATTCTTTCGTTTGAAACAGACCAGAAGTGGCAGCTCTGTGAATGGTGTAAGTGATCCAAATTCTTCTGCATTCAGTCAGTTATGTGCCTTGTGTGATACATGCTTAGGTGACCATGTATCTTTCGATACATGACCAATGAGGCAGATTTTCTCCCGCAAAAGGTTGCCATTTCTTTCTGCGATAGACCAGTTGCCATCCAATGCTATAGAACTCAGCCTTTTCTGCTATTTATCCATAGCTGGGGTGTGGAGGGAGAAGAAAAGGATTCATACCTTTCCCAAGGGTATTAGCACGTAAGCGAATGTAATGGATTTGACTGGAATTTGAACTCGGCTCTCCGATTCCTCAATCTGAGCCATTATCCATTACTCCACCATGTCTCCTCTCCTGCATTAGACTATTTATATTACTTTCAGTTAATGCTCTTGGGAAAGGCATGAATTCTATTCTCCCTGAGCTCTCTTCCATTTATATTAGACAGAAAAATATTTATTTGGGAATTCTTACTAAGGTGTATAAAATGCATTTTCATGTCTTGTAGCCTTTTACCCCAAAGCTCATTTCATGTACACATCGAAAGATCAATGAATCCACAATTTTTTAAAAAATCATTTCACCCCAAGCAAGGCACTAATGCCACTAAGATGCAAGATTTTACTGAGAGTGAAAGAAAATGAGAAAACTTTAGTAAAAAGAACTGGAAACCCAATCCTGATATGGAAACAGGGAATAAACCTCTACTCCTGTTCAAAAGATGTGGAAGGAGTGGGAACAAGGCAAACCTATCTATTCATATTTTCTGTTATTAATATCATTATTGGTGTCGAAAGCAGAATTGACTTGCTAAGTTCAAATTCTGTCTTTCATTGCATTTAATTTTGCATAAATGCCCTTGAACAGTATTATTCTGTCTCATCTCCCAACAGCTATGATTTAAATAGTAGGGCAGACTGGGTTCTGTAGACTTGGTTGGCAACCAGTTGAAGAGAGGTACAGTTCTGAATTGAAAACCAGTTGGTCTGGTGCTGGCAACACCACCCCATAAAAAGTTATTTGCAATGGAAACCACATCAGCAACACAGAGTGTGGTGAGGCTGTGGCCCTGTACACCCCAGTGGAGTCTAACAGTTCTAAAGATGAGAGATCATTATATATTAGGATGTATCAAAAGTATTTTCGTTTTTTTTTTGTTTTTTTTTACTGCCCTTTACTCTAAGGCTTATTACATGTACACATCTAAAAATTATGATTCAAGCATTATTATTATTTTCTTCCACCTGGATTTTTGTTTTCAATCAGAGATCCTGTGTTATGTATGTTCTCCATCAAGTCATTTTGTAAAATATTGATACTGCCAAGCAATGCAGACTTTTGAAGCAATGGGATACTAAGTTTTATTTCAATTTTCTTAATATAAGTCTTTATTATTTACATTATTCAGACTGTTATCCTCATCTTCATTGCCATATTCAGTATCTGTCTGAGATATTATGATTATTTAAATTATTTGAACTGTTATCCTCATCTTCATTGACATATTCACAACATTTCGGCCATTGTATGCTTCAGCCTTCTTCGGGTGATAAGAATTTCAAACCCTTTATTTCATCTATCGAAGTAGATTGTTCTAGTTCCACGTGCCATGTCTCTTCCACATATCTCAGTTATTTTGCTTTAACTAAACTCTCCAAGTTTTTTTGCTCCACCACTGCTGTAGCCTGGTACTGAACTCACAACTTTTTGGGTCTAGTAACTGGATCTAACCATCGCTTTTAATCATAATACCTCATTTCAGAGATATAGACAGATAAGACTTTATGTTCAGTGATATATACCCCAACATGTCAGTGGTAACTGGGATAACAGTGGCCTGATTGTCCCACATTTTGGAAAACTTACTTTATAAGCTTGTCAGTGGACAGTCATATTGATGAGGGTATCCCTGGTGACCATAATATCTGGATATTTTTTTCTTTTTCATTGATGGTCATGCCTGGTTTGTGGCCATCAAGGATGTAGTTTATTTGGATGTTGAAATCCCACAAGATCATAACTTAGTCATTATCTATCTATCTTGTTTGGTCAATATCTATCTATCTATCTATCTATCTATCTATCTATCTATCTATCTATCTTGTTTGGTCAATATCTATATATCTATCTTAGCTTGGTCATTATCTATCTATCTATCTATCTTATTATTAGGGGTATCAAAAATATTTTCATTTTTTACAGGCTCTTATCCCAAGGTTTTTTTCATGATTATTTCATTTTATTATTATTACATATTAGTGTGCTTCAAAAGTATTATAATTTTTGACAGTCCTTCTTTCTTCTTCCATGTCACTTCAGGACAAGAGTGATCACAGCTCTCCACAACTTCTTACTCTTTGCAGCTTTTTTTAAAGTTTGTCTTTTCACCATCACTCCCTAATCTGGCATCCATTTTCTTTTTTAATAATTTCACCCCAAGCAATGTGGTAATGCCACTAGTATGCAGGGAGTTACAAGGAATAAAACAGTAAAAGGGTGGGACCTAGATGCTAATCTAGTAGCACACTTAAATTCATGTATGCAGGGTATCAGGGATAAAAACTATTGCCATGAAAATATTTGTAGAAAAGACAGAGGGAAGCCAGGTCATGTCGGTGAGAAAGTGACTGAAGTCAAAATGCTTGGTCAGGATGATTACATTACAAATCCTTCTTTGGATTTTGTCTAGAATCACACATATACAGTTGGAACACCAAACCAGATATGGTAACAGTATTCAATGCATAGATGAATGGTGGATTTGTAGATGTGCAATGTGATGAGTAAAATTTTCTGGCACAACACAATCCTTGCAGTAGTTTGAATCAATATAGTGGCCAAGAAGCCAAGAAGATGCAGTGTGCTGTTTTACACAAGCTTATTAGGTAGGTTACTCATTATTTTCTTCTGATTCTTTTGCTTCAATATGTCCTTCTTCAAGCTCTCTTTCTTATCCTAGAAATTTCAACTGTCTCCTTCTGATACAAGCATCCTTTTTCTTTCCATATTTTCCTTAAAAGAGAATGACATATCTGTTGCCTAAAGCTTTCTGTTCATCCATGAAGAAATGTCTTTTTGAATTACTGGTATGAGGAGTTATCATTATCTACAGTATTTACATGCAGACTAATATCCTTATCTTTGTTGTTGTTATCACAATGTTTCGTCTGTTGTGCCCTTCAGCCTTTATCGGGTGTGCAGTGAGTTTGTATTGAAACAAAGTACACCCTCTCAGATGGGGAGAGCTTGAGGACCTTGATGAGAAGAAACAGTGGTTCCAGTAGGATGGTGTTCCTCCTCATACTTCTAATGTTAACATGGCATGGCTCCATAAAAAATTTGGTGAGGGGGGTCGTCTCATCAGCTTCAAAGCTGAAGTGGAATGGGCACCTCACTTGCCTGACCTGAACCCCCCAGATTTCTTCCGCTGAGGGTTACTCAAGGACAACATCTACCAGGGAAACCCTCACACCATTGCTGCATTGAAGGCAGCCATCACTGAGAAGATTCAAGTGATCATCCAGAAGGAATGTGCATGTGTTATCAACAACTTTGCATTCAACAGTGCCTTCAACAGAATGGCAGATATCTGAAGCATGTACTTTTGGGCTTCTCTTGACATTTTTGGTTCATGTTTGAGACTAAATGGTTGCAGATCCTAAAATGTTATCCATTTTCCTTTCAATAAATGTAATTTCTATTACTCTATAATTTGTGGTCTTTGATTTGTACCTGATCATTTTGTTTCAAAAATTGTGAAACACCCTGTATGTCAATCCAAGTAACCTATAAGAAATTCCAAACTGAAATCATTATTAATATACAGAGGTAGACTGTTCTTGTTTCACTGCCCATGTCTAGGGATATTTCATTTAGTTTTTAGTTATTGCTCACTGTTTCCACTTAGTCCAAGTGCACACTGCCCAGCCCAGGGATTGAACTTACAATCACTATATCACCAATTTCACAAACCAATAGGCTATTGTTCTGTGGATTATTTTGTAAGGCACACTCTTCCCTGGTCTTTTGTTTGCTGTTTAGGATTGAGTTTCCAGTTCCTTCTAAAGTTTAAATCAACTCCATACTTCTAGTGTCTCTGCCTAATCTCTGAAATTTTATTTGCCATTTATTTTTTTTCCTCAATAGCAGATAATTTTGCCTGTCATCTGGTTCACACGCTTCACTGGTCTTTTGAACGAAAGTAAAGGTTTATCCCTTGTTTCCAGTTTAGGATTGGGTTTCTGGTTCCTTCTAAAGTCTTTTTATCCTCTTCCACTCCCAGTAGCCTCTTATATCTTCGTGGCATTATTGCCTTATTTGGGGCTAATTGATTAAATTAAATATACTTATAAATAGTAGTAAAGTGGAAAAAATATTAAATGTTAACAAAATTTTAAAATTTAAGACCACTCTAAAATATTCTTAAAACTGTATATAAAAGTAAACTATGGCAGACTCTAAGTGATGTAATTTAATGCCTAATAAACCTAAGTAGGTAAATGTTGTTACTGAATTTTTATTTTTTTTATTTGTTTCTATATATATACATAAATATATATATACTGTAATAACAAAAGAGAGCAAGAGTAGGCTCAAGGAAGCTTTATTCCTCTTAGAATAATTGATGCCAGCATAGTGACTATTTATAGTCCTCTACAAAGAAAAGAATTCTCCAAAGGGAGATAATCATAAAACAAGGGAGATTACTCCCAGTTATTTTATCACACACAGAGACATACTTTTTTTTTTAATTGGCAAAGCAGTACAGCTACTAAAATGCAAGTGGTTACAGAGTGTGGAGGAATTAGGAACAGAAACATTAATGATGAGCAGAAATAGAAAAGAGTAATCAGGAGGACAGTAGACAGTGTACACACACACACACTCACACAGGTTTTGGGTTTTTGCTTAGATTTTTGAATCCAGATACATATGATTTGAGAAAGGCTCATACATTCTCAATAAAGCTCGTACTTTTGTTTTGAGTGAAGGCATAGATAGTTTCAAGAAAGTCCTTAGATTTTGAATATCCCTGTAAATGCCGATAATTGTAATGAAAAAGAAGTACAAGAACAAGAAATTAAAAGAATTTAAAAAATAAGTGTTTGTTCCCCTCAAGTGCGAAAGAATTGAGTTACTTGTAATTTGAATTCTTCTCACCATTTTCACACACTCTAAAATTTTCTCTTGCCCTTTTTAATTAAATTACAAAGTTGCTTTCAAAGTTTTCCTTCGTGGTCTCTTACTAACACATACAAGCTCACAGCAACTCAAATCTGAAAGATTCATACAAACATGCATACACACACACACACATATAGATTCTTTCCTTTGCTTGATCACATTCACATATGCATGTTAATGCATTTCAAAACATATGAAGTTATGTAGATTCTTTTCATTGGTTATTAAGTCTTAGCCATTCTTTTTTAGTTTATGAATAAAATTTTATCTATAGTCATTGACATTATGCTGTTCTAATAGAAAACAGTAACCAATTGTAATGGCATTTGTTATAATATTTCAACATTTTTCAATGCTCATTAGATGTGTAAATGAAATAAGCATTGGATTAAAAGTCTTCTTTTTTACTTTTTTTTAATCATTTTACCCTAATCGAGGCAATAAAGCCACTAAGATACATGGGGTTATTGAGTGTTAAAGAAAAAGAATATCAGAAAAACATTATTAATGAGCAAGGACAATAAAAGAACAGGAATTAAGGAAACAGAAGATAACAATTGACATTATCTGTCTATATTTCTGAGATGAAGTATTATGTACATTATTTACATTATTCAGACTATTGTCCTCATCTTTGTCATATTTATTACAATGTTTCAGCCGTTGTACACTTTGGCCTTCTTCAGGTGGTTGGAATGTCAAACTGAACCCTTTATTTCGCTCACTGGGGTAGACTGTTCTAGTTCCATGTGCCATGTTTGATGGATGTCAGTTATCTGTTATCCCCAGTTAATTTCCCTCTGAAAGTTCTGCACTGCCTTAACCGGGTATTGAACTCACACTCTTTGGGTCCTATCAGTGGATCTAACCAACGCCTTTATCCACTGGCACAGTGGATAAAGGCGTTGTCCTTGAGGACACATGGGACAGTAAATAATGTAAATAATGAACAATTGACATTGCTTTTAAATTTTTGACGATCAAAGTTGATTGTGATATTAAACATCTTTTTTTTTCTTAATCATTTTAACCCAAGCAAGGCAATAATGTTACTAGGATGCAGCGATTTACAGGGAGTGAATGAGAATGAGAAAACTTTAAAGAGGAGAAGGACAGGAAAATATTCAGGAATGCAGAAGATGGTTCTGTTTTGTTCACTAATACCCTTCTTCCAACTATAGGTAAAATAGCAGGGTAGACTAAGTTCTCTTGCTTTGAAGTGACAACCAGTCTATGAAATCTAAAACTGTAAATTCAAAATCAGCCTGGAGGGATGGACTCCTTCAGGCTATTTTACCCTAGACACACCACTGCTGCTACAGCTGCAGTACATATAGTATCTTTAAAACTCTATTGGGTTATAGGACTCATGATAAAGTTCTAATATCAAATAATGTCCTTTGCCAAAGAAATTAGTTGGACAAGTATCTTAATTCTTGTTATTTAGATAATGACATTTTGGAATATTTATTCCCCAAATATTTTTGTATTCTGTGAATCTCTGAGATAAAATATTGACCTTTTTCCAGAAATTATTTGGGTTAGCACTTTTGCTTTTGTTAATTTGATCATTACATTTTTGCATTAGCATTCTTTAAAATACATCTATAAAAGTACAGTACTAATAAAGAAAAAAGGGAGATATATTTTAGCAGGCATGTTTCACTCTCTGATGGACTTTATCAAGAAAAATGTAAGGATCTTATTTTGCAACAAGTATTTATAAACAAAAGTAAAAATGTTAGTATTTTCAAAATTTTTTATTTTAAAAGATGCTGATAAATATTAATCAAGTTAACAGAAAAGTCAAGGTAAATTATGGAAGATACTAAAGGATTAATTCTTTCAGAAATGGAGAGATTTAAAAATTAATTTTTTAAGTTCGATAATTTTGTGAATATATATATATATATATATATATATATATATATATATATATATATATCAAATATGTGGTGCAGTTCAATTTATATTACAATGAATCATTCATACAAAAAGTAGATTAGTAAAGTTAATGATATAAAATGGCGAAATCCCTTCACAAACAAAATTTTAAAGTTGCATTAACCTACGAACCACTCGATGAATGTTATGATCCTTGTTTTTAATAACTACAAGCTGTATAAGGTCTTTTTTAATCTGCAAGAACTTTCAACTGTACATTCAGTCATCCTCAGGCATGGAAATCATTTTGTTTTTAGTAAAATCCAGGTAGCATCAGAGACAAAAAATTAAATGCGAATTGAAATGATGTTGAATTTTTTAAAATTGTTTTATGCAATTAATATTTAAATTATTTTAGTATGGGAGAAATTTCTGTATTATATATTTTAAATTATGATATTATGAATTTCTGTTAATTTTTTTAACATTTTTATGATCATGTATGTTGGCTTGGGAAAAGAGTAATTCTTTCAGGAATGGAAAGATTTAAAAAATTCAAGGTGCAGATTTTGTATTTTGGTAAGATTTAATAATGGCACTTTCAATAATTTTCCACCTACGCAAATTACCTTCTCTTTTAATAAGTGTAGCATACTTTAGATCAAAGTTGTGGTTGAATTTATTTCTATGTATAACTAATTCATTTGATAAATTGTTGTGTATAAGATCCATTTTGTGTTCATAGATAAAATATTTAAAATTTCTGCAAGTTTCTCCCATGTATTGTGAAGAGCAGTTGTTACAGTTTATTTTATATATACATGCTACAGAATTATTATTGTTTTGAGTATTTTTGGTTTTTATATATATATATATATATAGATAGATAGATATAGATATTAATATATATATTATCCCTCAACGATAGCACAATTCAGAGTTTCATCCACAATGCAATCTTCAGGTTTTGAATGTAGACTTAATAGCTCAGTTGCCTTACATCAAGCATTTTTTTTATTAACACCAGCCCTATCTTTGCTATATATATATATATATATATATATATATATATATATATTAATACACAATAAAATCCCAAATCACCTCATATGGGGAATAAGTTTATTTCAACCAACGAAAATATTCTAGGATCCACTTGGATTATATGCCAATGGATTTATTACCTTTACTATCTATCTATCTATCTATCTATCTATCTATCTATCTATATCTATATATATATATATATAAACATCATCCACAGACAGACTGTTTCGCTGTTTCACAGCTCATCAGTGTATATATATATATATATATATATATATATATATATACAGTATATTTATTTTCATCTACCAGCCTGAATGTTTGGGAAATCTTATTACATTCAGGCTAATAGATGAAAATAAATAAATATATATAGTTTAATAATAAATAGATCACCTACTCAAATATGTGTATCCACTAAAATTAACATTTAAATTGATAAATATATATATATATATAAGCATAGATTATTAGAAAATAAAATACACTGTCCTTGGGATGGACAAAGTAAATATTTTCAACATGACACACACACACACATGAATTTTTTCTATCAAAAATTTTTTAATGAATACAGAGCATCGTCATATTTGCTGGACATTCAAAATACAAATATGCATTCCTCAAATTTCTTTAGTCTTTCTCTTTTGATATCTCTTTTACACATGCACGCATGCACACACACACACACAGTTTATCTTTCCTTTTCAGCTTCATATTTGTCGGTAACTCAGAAACAGCTGGCTACATAGGCTTGCTAATTCCACTCTCCTCATCACTTCAACACTCTGACATGTACACAGTGTCTTTCAGTAGACTCACAAACACATTTAAAAAAAAAAAAAGAATCACTCACTCTCACACAACCTTTTCCTCCCCCACCTCCAATTCCCCACCAGCAGATAAATTAATTAAATAGTTTATTAGATTTTTCACCAGGTCCATCCACTATCAGAGTTAGCGTGATTTGTACCCAGCCTCGGTGTGTCATTACTGAAATGCATTAAGCCAGGCAATGCCTGCCACATGCCTGGCCATGGGGTAGGGGAGAGTGAAAGGCGTAAAGGGTTTGAGGATAACAAATGGCAGATCTGTTATTTCTTTTGTTTCTTTGACAAACACAAAACTTTTGTAGCATTGACGCCTCAGGCAGCTCTTTAATTACGTACGCTGGAATTTTAATATTAAGATGAACCCTTTTCAATCAATGCCAATTGTTGGCTAATGTTCTGCATCTGATGTGGAATTGTCAGAGTTTTTCTTTTCTGTAACCAAATAAATGAATTAACTTTTGGCATATTTGATTGGCCAGCATGAACACCCCCATCCCAAGCAGAAGAGAGACGTCAAATGCCACAAGTTTTCATAATTTGGCAATCAAAGGAAAAGTTATTGAAAGGATAAAAACCTCTGTCTATATTTCTGAGATGAGGTATTGTAACTATTTACACTATTTACATTGTTCAAACTGTTGCCCTCATTTTTATAGCCATATTTATGATGCTTCATCCATTGTACACTCTGGCCTTCTTCAGGATCTATCTATGTTTCTGAGATGAAGTAACTTTTAACTATTTACATTGTTCAAACTATTTTATAGCCATTGTTCAAACTTGTTGCCCTTCAGGATCTATCTATATTTTATATTATAACTATTTACACTATTTACATTGTTCAAACTTATGATGATTCATCCATTGTACACTCTGGCCTTCTTCAGGATCTATCTATATTTCTGAGATGCGGTTATAACTATTTATAATTTTATAGCTATTTACACTATTTTCTTTCACATTTACACTATTTACATTGTTCAAACTGTTGCCCTCATTTTTATAGCCATATTTATGATGCTTCATCCATTGTACACTCTTCAGGATCTTCTTCAGGATCTATCTATATTTCTTGAAATGTTGCCCCCATTTTTATAGCCATATTATAACTATTTACACTATTTACATTGTTCAAACTGTATTATAACTATTTGCCCTCATTTTTCATAGCCATTTTATAGCCATATTTATGATGCTTCATCCATTGTACACTCTAGCCTTATTCAGGATCTATCTATATTTCTGAGATGAGGTATTATAACTATTTACACTATTTACATTGTTCAAACTGTTGCCCTCATTTTTATAGCCATATTTATGATGCTTCATCCATTGTACACTCTGGCCTTCTTCAGGATCTATCTATATTTCTGAGATGAGGTATTATAACTATTTACACTATTTACATTGTTCAAACTGTTGCCCTCATTTTATAGCCATATTTATGATGCTTCATCCATTGTATCTATCTATATTTCTGAGATGAAGTATTGCCTTTTACTTTTACATTGTTCAGATCTTTTATCTATTTATTTTCATCCATTGTACACTCTGGCCTTCTTCAGGATCTATCTATATTTCTGAGATGAGGTATTGTAACTATTTACACTATTTACATTGTTCAAACTGTTGCCCTCATTTTTATAGCCATATTTATGATGCTTCATCCATTGTACACTCTGGCCTTCTTCAGGATCTATCTATATTTTTGAGATGAGGTATTGTAACTATTTACACTATTTACATTGTTCAAACTGTTGCCCTCATTTTTATGGCCATATTTATGATGCTTCATCCATTGTACACTCTGGCCTTCTTCAGGATCTATCTATATTTCTGAGATGAAGTATTGTAACTATTTACACTATTTACATTGTTCAGACTGTTCATTTTTATAGCCATATTTATGATGCTTCATCCATTGTATAGGATCTATCTATATTTCTGAGATGCGGTATTATAACTATTTACACTATTTACATTGTTCAAACTGTTGCCCTCATTTTTATAGCCATATTTATGATGTTTCAGCCATTGTACACTCTGGCCTTCTTCAGGATCTATCTATATTTCTGAGATGAGGTATTGTAACTATTTACACTATTTACATTGTTCAAACTGTTGCCCTCATTTTTATAGCCATATTTATGATGCTTCATCCATTGTACACTCTGGCCTTCTTCAGGATCTATCTATATTTCTGAGATGAGGTATTGTAACTATTTACACTATTTACATTGTTCAAACTGTTGCCCTCATTTTTATAGCCATATTTATGATGCTTCATCCATTGTACACTCTGGCCTTCTTCAGGATCTATCTATATTTCTGAGATGCGGTATTATAACTATTTACACTATTTACATTGTTCAAACTGTTGCCCTCATTTTTATAGCCATATTTATGATGTTTCCCATTGTATTTGGCCTTCTTCATGATTTCTGAGATGAAGTATTGTAACCATTTACACTTTGTTCAGACTGTTCATTTTTATAGCCATATTTATGATGCTTCATCCATTGTCTTCAGGATCTATCTATATTTCTGAGATGAGGTATTATAACTATTTACACTATTTACATTGTTCAAACTGTTGCCCTTTTTTATAGCCATATTTATGATGTTTCAGCCATTGTATTTCTATCTATATTTCTGAGATGAAGTATTGTAACTATTTACACTATTTACATTGTTCAGACTGTTCATTTTTATAGCCATATTTATGATGCTTCATCCATTGTACACTCTGGCCTTCTTCAGGATCTATCTATATTTCTGAGATGCAGTATTATAACTATTTACACTATTTACATTGTTCAAACTGTTGCCCTCATTTTTATAGCCATATTTATGATGTTTCAGCCATTGTACACTCTGGCCTAGTTAATTTCCTTTTTAGTAACTCTTCAAGTTTTTGTTTACCTCTGCTTTGGCAAGATATTGAACTCATAATGAGACATGGCCTAGTGGATAAAAGCATTAGTTGAAGTAATCCAGTGACTTGACCCAGAGTTGTGAGTTCAATACCTGGCCACAGCAGAGGAAAACAAAACTTTGGGAGCTGAGTTACTAAAAAGATGACTAACTGGACCTGAGATATCCAGAAAAGGCATAGCACATGGATCTAGAACAATCTACTCACATGAACTAAATTAAGGGTTCTGTTTGAAATTCTTACATGCATAACCTGAAGACTGGAGCATACAATGGCCGAAATGTTGTGAATATGACAATGAAGATGAGGACCGTCATAACTGCATAGCAAACTTCTATGTAAAGGATGTCATCTTTGATTGGGAACATCTCCATTTTAATGTCTATATAACCACTCTGATGATGGCTCATGTGAGTCAAAACTTAGATAGACAACCAATATAATAAAGAAATATCCAAATATTGAACAGTTTTTGTCTTTATTTTCACTTGAAACTAAAGCCATTATATGATGCATAGAAAGGCTCATGATAAAACATAATAGACATTCATTGTCTGTTAGCAATATATGTTTGAACAATGATCTGCTGCACCTATATACTAAATATGTATGTATATATATATATATATATATATATATGTGTGTGTGTGTGTGTGTGTGTGTGTGTGTGTATATATATCTATCGATCTATCTATCTATAAATATATATATATATACACATACACACACACACACACACACACACACATATATGTTAGGAAAATTAATGACAAAGTGGAAATAGTTTTTTGCATGATGCATTTTGTCCCTTAATTCCTCAGGTCTTCCTTGTTGTGCCAAGAAGGGGTGGAGTTGCTGAAATTTTAAACTTTTAATTTAAATTTTCTTTTTTTTAATTTTGTTTTTTTATGGATATTTTTTTTTTGTCTATCTTTTTATCCCTTTTGTTATTACGTATCCCACATTGAAATTGGTTAGACTATATAGTCAAAACATAAAAATATATAAAAAGAAAAAATAATTTATATCTGAAAGTATATAATTTCAGTGACCCTCTCCTTCATGCAGATGTGTAGTTATATCAATGTAAATATTACTCTAGTCTGGCGATATCCTAGATGGTAAAATATGGTGCACAAAATTTTTTTCCACTTTGTCATTAAGTTACCCGACATTGTTTTGGTATGTAAAAAGTTTTATATCATTTTCTCAATATATATATATATATATATATATATATATATATATATATATATATATATATATGAACATCGAAGTGAACACTCAGAAGTGACAGGCTGTTTCATACTGGATGCAATAGTCAGGCCATGAGTATTGTATTTTTCCTCAGCTATTTATATATATATGGGTCATTGGTGCATTGTGGGTAATTCATTCTGACAGTTATTTTGGCAGGAGTGGCTTGTTTATTTATTTATTTATCTATTAATTTTGGTTAATTTATTTTACTTGATTTTTATTTCCATTTTTTATTTTATATATTTATTTATTCTTTCCAGTTTTCTATGTTTTATTAACGGGTAAAAAATTTGGTGGGTGATTTGCGTAGGTCGCTTATTTTACTTGTTCTTGTGGGAGTGATCTGTAATTTGTTCAAATTGAACAAATTACAAACTGCTCCCACTAAAATAACAGTTAAAACTAATAAAAATAAACATAAATAAGCAGAAACAAGTAAAATAAGCAAATCCCCACCAAATTTTTTACCACATTAATAAAACATAGAAAACTGAAAAGAATAAATAAATATATAAAAAATAAATTAACCCAAATAAATAAACAAGTCACTCCTGCCAAAATAACTGCCAGAATGAATTACCCACAATGTATGACTGACCCTTATATATAAATAGCCGAGGAAAAACCCAACACTCATGGCCTGATGATTGCATCTAGCATGAAACAGCCTGTTGCCTCTGAGTGTTGACTTCAATGTTCACTTTTATATTTATATTTACATATGCTCTATCTCTGATATTGTGAACTTCATCCCATAAATATAGCACACCTTAAAACTATATTTCTTTATATATATATATATATATATATATATATATATATATATATATCATTAAAGATGACTGATAAGTTACTGTGATTAAATTTTTTATTTAATTGTTCTTGTGTTCACAAAAGTGTTTTCTTTTGTGTAAAAATTGTCCAAATGTGCTGTATATCTGATTACTTTTGACTATTTCTTTAGACACTATCAAGGATGATTTTTATTTTTAACTGAATGTATAGATTGTTTTACAGAAATGTTTTTTTTTTTCAAAAGTGTTCATAGCTGATGTTACTGAGTGTTGGTTTTTTCCTTTTTTATTAGTGCCTCCATTATTTTTGTCTTTCTTTACATGTGGCTGAGGCTATTATGCATATATTTTCTACAAGTATGTTTCAGGTAGAGTTTGGTAGGTTTCCATGTGTACTTAAATGAATCCTAATTGAGCTATGGTCAGAGAGGTGTTATGTGAGTCTTCTTGATAGGCATTTAGTGGTATGTCCAATAAAATTATTCATGAATTTGGATTTGGTTTGATCAAGGACATAGTTCCTTTAGGAGTCTGTGAATTCATAAATAATATTGGTTCTCTGTAAACTTATCTCTTCCAGCTGTGTTATATATATATATATATTTATATATATACAGATAAAGAAAGCATAGAAATCAACACTGCAATGTGGCTTAGTTTCCCAATATTCAAACCATGTATACATCTATAAATACACTATCTCTGATAGTGAGCACTCTTCCCCCATTAATATACCAAATTTTAGACATATATATCTATCTATCTATCTATCTATCTATATATATATATATATATATATATATATATATATAGATAGATAGATATAAATATATGTTTTTAAAATAATATATAGAATCCCAACAAAGTTTTAAAGAAATCTAACAAATGTAAAACACTTCATTAAAATAGATTCAATTATATGTTTCACCTTTTTAGGTTTTATCAGATCCCAAAAATGAAAGAAAGCAAGTTGTGTATGTGTATTTGTGTGTATGTTAAAATAATGAATCATTAGTACTTTTTCCCTAACCTGATGTTTCTCGTGATTAAAGAATACAGAAAATAAGTGACTTTTAGAAAATGCTCTTAATATTTATTCTGTATCTTTTCTTTATAATTCTTCGTTCAGGTCTAAAGTTGTTAATCCATTTTTCCCAGTTTTTTTTGTATTGAATTAAAAATAAATTCTCATCTCATCATCAGAATGGCTTGAAAGCAAGAAATTCATACAGCCTTTTCTGAAATGAATCCAAGGCAAATCCTCATCCAATCCTTCAGAATGCGTTGAAAGTAAAAGATTTATATGTTTTTAGGTGTGTCCATGTGTTTTCCATGTTGACAGTATATGTTTTTAAAATAGTATTTAGAAAGCTGACAAAGTTTTTAAGAAATTTGACAAATGGAAAACTGTTTATTGAAAATAGATTTGATTATGTGTTTTGGAATCAAATCTTCTTTTACAAACATATATATATATATATATATATATATATATATATATATATATATATATATATAAAAAAGTATATAAATATAAATAAATATATATATGTATAATTATTTATATATTATATACGGTACTTATATTAGAAAAGCACTCAATATCAGAGATAGAGCTAACATACTTGGTTGGATAGATGTGAGTTTGTGACCCTGGGTTTCACGCTTTAGCTTTATCGTCAGACAAACACTGACGATCGCTAAAGCGAAACCCAGGGTCACAAACTCACATCTATCCAACCAAATATATATATATATATATATTTTTTTATAATTTTTACATCTGAACAAAACCACTTACTCACTACAAAGATGCATTCTTGTTTTGACACGCATGCATCTTGACTGGTGAGAACTAATTAGCGCATCAAAACAAGAACGCATCTTTGTAGTGAGTAAGTTGTTTTGTCCGTATGTAAAAATTATAACAAATAATTATTGCTCTACTCTTGGTATTGAGCCCTCTTTTGAATTAATGCTGTGAACATTAGAATTTATATTATTTTCGTTCTCATTACATTCAGATATATATACAATTTTATTGTTTACATAGCAATTTAAAAACTTCATTATTATCTTATTCAATAATTCTGATTTTTTTCACTAAACAATTGGACTTTTTTACTTTTACTGTTTTTGTTTTTATTTTTTGTATCTTTCAACCATCCAAAATATAGTTGGAATAAAACAGTAAATCAGTAAATGAAGCCAGTCCAAAAATTTCTTTGAATATGTGCAAGAGCTCATCTGAAAGTCTCAGACAAAAATAAAATGAAATAAAATATTTCCTTCATTCTCAAAGGCCATTATCTAAACAAAGATCGCCTGGTGCGATTATAACAATGCAAGAAGCATGGAACTCTCCAGAACAATAAAGTTACTCTTTTCTTTTTCTGTAAAAAATGATTGCATATGAACAATGACACTTTTGCTTTCCAGTAATTCACTCATAAGAGAAGCTTAATCCTAGATATCAATGAGGAATTCCAAATTTGCAATTTTTCATTAATTTTCTACAGAAGAGATTTATTTTGTTCTGTTTTCAAGCAGCATCATTAGAAATTGCATGCATTCTTCACAATCTTTTTTGTGCATAAACTTTGCAAGTGAAACCAGCAGACTAGGCAAAAAATAAAAATCGGTGAAAATATAGAAATCCTACCGTATAACATAGATGGACATATTAAACATTCCTACAGTTTGATAAGGATAACCAGCAATTATAACACTATGTAATTACATTTTTTCTTTATTTTTTTTTAATCGGTATCACTCCAATCAAGGCAGTAAAATCCCCCACACTCAAGGTGTTACAGGGTGTAAGAGAATTAGGAGCAGAAACATTAATAATAAAAAAGAGAAGAGCAATCAGGAGGACAGTAAATAGCGATTGACATTGCCTTTAAAATTTTTGCAGATTAAAGTTGGTGGGAATGTATGGAGTCAGGACAAAGTTCCACATGCAAGAAGTGCATGATAAAAACTGTTAGCATAGAAGTTGTGGCTACATCTAGCCAGCTAAACTGTAAATTGATGAGATCTCGCCCCAGTCTAGTATTGTGCTTAAATTCATAGTCTAGGTATCATAGCAAAGAGCTCATCCGATCAATTATCATGAAAGTATTTATAAAAAGAAACACAGAGAGGTAACCTTACAGCAGTGGGCAAGTGACTGAAGCCGAGCCACCAGATGAAGACCAATAATATTGCTGATTCTTCTTTCGATCTTATGAAGGAGCTCCAGGAAAATAGGAGGGGAAGTGGACCTTATATGGCAGCAATATTCTAAGCATGGATGAATGGTAGACTTATAGATATGCAAGATAGAATTCAGAGAGAAAAATTGTCTTACCCAGCACAGTGAACTGACTTTCTTAGCAGCTAACCTAGCAGGGGATTCAATATAGTCTTTCCACTTCATATCAACTGAGAACGTTAGCCTGAGTAGGTGAAATGAATCACTTTCTTGGTGGATAGCATCAGCCATGCTGATGGATGGCAGAGAGGAGCCTCTCAGATGATTAATGGAGAGAAGTTTATTTTTAGAGGCGTTAAAATTGACAAGCCATCTTTTGCCCCAGTTAACAATGACTTGAAGTTGTTTTGTCCATTGGCTGCCATTTGACCTTGTCTGACTGATAAGCCTTACTATTGAGGCAGGAGTAAATGGTAGTGTCGTCAGTGTAGATGCCAAGTTGAGAGCTGATGTTATCTAGAAGGTCGTTAATGAAGATTAAAAATAGTGTATGACCAAGGATGGAGCCCTGGAGGACATCCACATAAGTATGAAAGGACATAGATGAGTGGCTGTTTAGGACAACTTTCAAAAAGAAAATTGGACCCGGAGATACCATAGCTTTTCAGCTTGTGGAAAAAACCTGAATATAAATATATTAAGTTACAAAATAAAAAAAAGATGCATATCAGGATCAAAATTGTGGTTAAGCTGTTGATAATATTCTGAAATCTTCTGTGGCCTCTTCACTTTGGACTAATTTCTTTCTATAAAATACCAGGATATAGCCAACAGGATATATACCACATCGCTTTTTTATAGTGACTGAGACATGTTACTAGTGCAATAACAAAGAAACCAAGTACTCCCAGTGAGGCAGAAAAGAAAGAAAACAAGAATTGTTAAGATAAAAATTATTTGTATTGCCAATACAGAGGATCATGGTGGAATGTCTCTTGGTGGGCAAGGGAGCAATCTGTGGTTGATGTGCGTGGCAGTTTGTTTTATCTGAGGTCACTGATTGGCAGCTTCCCCACTCACCTGAAGGTCTGCTCACAGTGTTGTGAGCATCATCCTTAAAAGCAGACAGGGTGGATCATGACTCTGTGTTTTTTGTATCATGCTTTTGCTTTAGTGGCAACATTCATGATTGAGTCATTTTATGTTTTATTTTTTTTTTTGATGGGGTTAATTATGTAAGGCAGATATGGTGCTTGGAGCCTCTGTGCAGAGGGCGACCTTTTATTTTTAGTTTTTCTTTCACATCAGTCCAACAACACATACAGTGAATCAGAAAGAGATCTCATTTGAAGCAGAGTATAACAGAAAGATGAAAGTACAAAATGACAAAACAATCATGAACTACGTGTTCACAATTTCAATCCTAGAGTATCTTTTTTGAAATTGGAAAAATACAATAAAAAATTTAATGGACGGTTGAATTTAATTAAACTTTTTTTGTGCATATATATATATATATATATATACAGTAAGCTGTACAAGGCTTGGGGGTTACTCGGGGTAGAGGGTTATGTTAAGAGGTAGTTTTTATGGATAGCAGGGGAAGATAATGGTTAACTGTAGACTTGAACAGGTTAAGATTGTAGTGATCAGGGAAACATCATCCACAGTGCACTATGAAATAATTATTTTTTATATATATATATATATATATATATATATATATATATATATATATATAAAACCAGCCTAAAGATGAAACATGTACTCAGTAAAAATAATGTTTATAGTCATGAGAAATATATATGGTCTGGTGCTCCAGTTATTTCTGTATTTAGAATTTCTTGATAGATTCCAAAGATGAATCTGCAATGTTATTGGTCCTGACCAGGCATCTCAGCTTCAGTCACTTTCCAACTGCCATAATGTTGTTTCCTTGTGTCTTTTCTATAAATACTTTCATGGTAATAATTCTGATGAATTTTTCTCTATTGTAAATATTCATTGGGGTTTCATTTTTAATAAATTATTATTTTTATCACCCCCCACCCCGCTCTGCACATCAGATAAATTGTACACACGGGGAGTGGTTAGGATTTCATAGAGACTCTGAAGTATTGTGGTGACTGTAGTAAGAATGGAAAGTAAGAGTGTGTTGTTTTGGTGCAAGGAATATTGTAGTTCCTTTGGATCAGTTTTTGTGGCTAGCTAAGTATAAGATAAGACAGATTGAAGACCAACCTTTCCCCATCTCCACTTGTGCCAAATCTTTTGTATTCAACAAAAATAAATATTACTTTCCGTTATGGACCTAGAATGAATTTAAGATTGGCCACATTTTACACTGGAAATGGCTAGATGTAACCATAAGTTCTATGCTAGCAGTTTCTTCTATCATACTTTTCGCCTAAGGAACACTTTTTCAGCTTTTTGCTTTCCAGTCAATTTTGATCTTCAAAAATTTAAATGCAATGTCAATCATTATCTTCTGTTTCCTTAATTCCCATTCTTTTATTGCTCTCACTCCTCAATGAGGTTTGTCTTTTTCTTATTTTTTCACACTTAGTAATCCTTTATGTCTGAGTGGCCTTATTGCCTTGCTTGGGGTGAAGTGATTAAAAATATATGAAGAAATATAGTCTTAAGGTGTGCTATATTTATGGGATAAAGTGCTCAATATCAGAGATAGAGTGTGTGTAAATATAAAAGTGAACATTGGAGTCAATACTTAGAGGCGACAGGCTGTTTCATGCTAGACGCAATCGTCAGGCCACATATATATATATATATATATATATATATATATTAACTGATTTAAAACGTTTTTTTTGCTTCACAGTAATAACCATGTTTCAAAAATGGAAGCTAAAAACTTTAAATTTAATTTTGTAATTAAATTAAAAACATTAGTTCCATTTCATCCTCAAGTGAATTTTGGAGTCTTTTATTTAAATATACATATATATATATACAGGTAAAAATCCATGGGTAAATATCCCAAGTAAATCCTTATAATAAAAATATTAAAACTGATCCCCAAAGAGAGCTCAATATATTTATTACAGAGCATATATAGATAATTTACATTTAATGAAACTCAGTAACCCATATGCATGGCCATTTCACCTCCTAAAGAAAAATTCCTTACCGAGGCATTTCAACAAAAAAGTTTTTAAGATGAAAAAACCAAAAGGAAGCTCGTAGATTTAATAATTTTAATGAAGCAGGAAAACAAAATCAAAAAGTAGGAGAAAAAGTAAGAGAACAAGAATTTTCTCTTTCCCCTTCATTTTTTTTTATCTTTTTCCTTTTTTCTCTTTCCCCCCTTTTAATTGTTTCCTATTATTATTATTATTATTTTTTCTCTTACCTTTTTTTCCTCTTACTTTTTCTATTCTTGTTCTAAGATGTTTGATAAATTTATTGTCAGATTTCATATTTATGCACCCTGGAATGAGTGCTAATTTTAAATTTCAAATATAGTTTAAATATTGCATTTTTCTGAATCTTATTAAAAAATTTTGTGCATATGCATAAGTAAATGTTTCATAGTGATAGAACTGATTGTTAAATGCTTAAAATTCTATGTGTCTGACAATTGGTTTTATCAATGAAACTTTTACTAGCATGTATGCTAGTATAATAAGATCTAAAAATGCAATATTTACACTGTATATGGCTCTGCCTTAAAAAAAATTGTATTAAAGAAATCAATGAAAACCTGAATTTGATTGAATTGAACTTCAGTTGAATAATATATATATATATATATATATATATATATATATATATATATATATATATAAATATAAATACAAATATATAACTATACTCGTTTCGAAAAACCTACGAGTTTTTGATTTGCCAATAATCAAATCAATCTCGAGGGAAAAAAGGTTTTAAAAAAAGAAAGAGCTAGAAACATGAAAGTCTGTCGAAAAAAATCGCACAGATACAGGTCTGAAGCCCAAAGAAAAAACCCTGACACGAGTAAATAACTAACTAACAATACAACCATAGAGCAGACCTAGATAAACCTAGTGTGCCAGACAAACCTACCCAGGTTTCACCTAAGCCAGTTCCCTGACGATCCGCTTAGGTGAAGCCTGGGTAGGTTTGTCTGGGTCACTAGGTTTATCTATCTATCTATCTATATATATATATGTATATATATATATATATATATATTTTCAAACATATATTGTTAAATATAACAGACAATGAATGTCTATTATGTTTGATCATAAGCTGTTCTAAGCTTCAGATGGTGGCTTTAGAAAATAAAGACAAAAACTGTCCAATATTAGGATATTTATTATTATGCTGTTCCTCAATCTAAGCTTTCGGCTCCAATGAGCCATCATCAGAGTGTTTATATGGATATTTCAACTGAGATTTTCACCATAAAAGATGACATCTTGTTAGTTTGCTATGCAGTGATAACAGTCCTGGAATAACAGACACAGGTCATAAATTCGTAATGTGGTTTTATGACGTCATACATGACCACATAAGAAAAAGAAATGTTCTCAACAGAACCATCTGTTTAAATGCATTGTATATGTTGTGGTTTGAAATTTAATATATATATATATATATATATATATACACACACACACACACACACACACACATATATATATATATATATATATATATATATATATATATATATAATTAATACAAGTCACTTAGCTCGGAGATTGTTTTTTGATGAAATGTGTGAACTTGGGTCAAGGTGCCATCCAAACTGCCGAATGTCCCTTTCATGGGTTTTTATGTCATTTTTGAGGCTCAAATCTTCTCTAGTTTTCATTTTTGTTTCTTTAGGTTGGGAGATGCTATTGGATGGAAATTCTGGATTGAATTGCTTTTTTTTTTCTTTGAGCGTTTGAGTAAAAATGAAAGATATGTGCAGAGCCTTGCAGAGCCAACTAATTTTTAGTTGAGTTTTGGTCATTTGAAGCATTCATATCTGGCTAGTGGTCAAAATTAGTATAGCATGAATCAGAAGATCTGATTTAGGGAAAAATGTAACAAAGTGTAGAAGAAACTTTTAGTCTCTGTCTATATTTCTAAGATGAGGTATTATGTACACTATTTACATTATTCGGACTATTATCCTTATCTTTGTTGCCATATTTATCATGTTTTGGCCGTTGTACACTCTGGCCTTCTTCAGGTGGTTGGAATGAACTGAACCATTTATTTTGTTGTAGACTGTTCTAGTTCCATGTGCCATGTCTAATGGATGTCATTTATCACTTATCTCCTGTTAATTCACCTTCTCCACTGCCTTAAACAGGTATTGAACTCACAACTCTTTGGGTCCTGTCACTGGATCTAACCAACACCTTTATCCACTATGCTAGGTGTCTTTTTAGTGGTGAACTTAAAGTTAAAACTAGCAATTTGAAATTATGTGACCGAGCTGACAAGTTAGTAGTGTACTTAAATTCATGAAGTTGAGGTACCAATGAGAAAAACTCATCAGAACAATTACTATGAAAACGTTTATAGAGAAGGCACAGAAAGGCTACATTGGGAAAGCAACTGAATCTAAGAATAATATTGCAGATTCTTCTTTGGATTTTGTCAAGAATCTCTAGATATATAGCAGAAGCTCCAGAGCAGATGTGACAGCAATATTTGATGTATGGATAAATATAAATATATATATATATATTTATTAAAGACATTTTTATGTTTAACGTTCTTTTTTATAGATACAAGTATTTAAGTAAATGCTCTGTTTATAATAAACAGTATTAAATAACATTTACCGGCCTGAATGTCCGAGAAATTTTCATAGAAAATATTCGTCCTTTGACAGGATTCGAACCTGCATCCTATACGGAACCGTCATTTACGCTGACGTGCCTTACCGTATCAAATGTAAACAAATGACGTCATATATTAAGAAATGTACGAGATTCATGGAAGATTGAAGTTTATAAGCAGTAAATTCGACCTTGTCTACCGAACGCTCCTTTGTGGCCAGTCGGTAAGGCACGTCAGCATAAATGACGGTTCCGTATAGGATGCAGGTTCGAAAAATTATTAAGAAATGGTCCCACACGTGACACCATCTGCGGAGATTTGTTAAACTTGTATGTGGGCATTGAGAAATTCGAGTATGCAAATTTTGAGCTTGTTGGTGCCCAAAATGAAAAAAAATTAAAATGTTCCATTTAAATTTGAGTCAGAGTTTTTAGCAAGAGAATAGCTGAAAGGAAAAGTAAAAAAATATATTAATTCAAGAAATATTCTGCAGAACTAATAAGTATAAAAATTATGAAGATAAAATAGAAGACACTCAGACTATTATCTTTATCTTTGTTGTTGCTATCACAATGTTTCAGCCATTATGCTCTTTGGCCTTCTTCTGACTTGTCAATTCAGATAATCTTCAGGTAATTTTGAACTGAACCCTTTACTTAATCTATAAGAGAAAATTGTTCTCATTGTACTGTTTCAGCCATTGTGCTCTTAGGCCTTCTTCTGACTTGTTCATTCAGATAGCCTGCAGTTAATTTTTGACTGAACCTTTTACTTAATCTGCTGTCCATATCTAGGGATAATTGATTTTGTTCTTATTTAGTACAGCTCAGATATTGCTCATCTCATTTCCAAGCCTGGCCAAGCGATTGAACTCACAATTACATCATCACCAGAGTTGTTTCAACTTGAAAGCACATGGTAAATCAATATGATTTCTCATTTTCAGCATGGCTGCATGTTTCTGACAATACCCATCTGCTCAAGTCCATTTGGGTTTGTTCAACACCCACAGAGCCAACCTGTGTTTTATATTGTAACTGAGCAGACCTTAATTACAGTTCGATACAGCCCCACCATACAGTTTTGAATTTAGAGTTGTCCCTCTTCTATACTAGTTGCCAACCATGGCTAGAGAATCCAGGCTGCATCCTGGGTATGACGATAAACTACATCCGCATCATGGCTAAGGCAATAAACTATGTTCAAAAACAGCAAGGCCTCTGTTCAGGAGGTTTTGAGGAGCGTGGAACCACCTCTTAATTGCTGGTGTTTCAAGGTCCACCCTGACCCGGGGTGGTAGCACCTGTTAGGGTTCCAGCTATGGAGAAATAGTTAACCCCAAACTGGGATCTATGAAAGTGTAACAGTAGGTTTTAATACCATCAGTACATTTTTGTAATAAATTATTACCAGCAATGAATTTTTGAAGAAAATAATTATTACCAGCAATGAATTTTTAGGAAAAAATATTACCATCAATACATTTTTTGAAAAAATATTACCAGCAATAAAAATCTTGTCAGCATTAAATAACCAATTGAGTTTGATATGCCACTGCAAAACAAATCAAACCAAACCTAAAACTACAAAGAGAAAAAAAAACAGATTTCTTTAAAACCAAACCAAAGTAATTCAAATGTTTTTTTATACTTCTAAAATATATATTGATTCATTATCAGTATGGTCACTTATTTTTGTTAAACATTTTTAACATTTAACCATGTCAAAATGAAAGATTCTTAACCGATTATAGTGACCCCTGTCTGTGTGTGTGTGCGTGTATGTGTGATTAGCATTAAGTGATGGAATGTCAGACTAAGGTCTAATTGAGCTTTGCCCATCAGTAATTTGGGTACCTCATCCCTAGACTTCAAATTCAGAAGATATAATCAGACATTAACATGGTAAAGTGACTGAAACAATCTTCTCAGTCTGTCATCATTATATAATGTCGAAAGGGGCTTGGGTCTGAATCCCTTCCGCTTCTCTCCCTTTCTCTCTCTCTCTCAGCTCCTTAACCACAATCTTGAGTCACTTATCAATGACTACATGACTGGCAGAGAATCCCTTGGCTTTGTCCTCTTAAAAGAAAATCCATTTGATCAGCTGCTTGGTCATACATTCTCTGAGACCAATCCCAAGAAATGAACATGGTCACATCTTACTTTACATCCCAAGAATCAAAGAAATATCGGTATTAAGGATTGGCTCTGATATTCAGAGAACTTAAAATGATTACATGGTTACTTATTTTAGGGCATCCTTTTACTTGCAATTAATACCATGTGACATAGACAATAGTCAGTGCATTATTTAAACAAATTAACTATAAATAATCAGCAGTGTTTTTTTATAGCCATCATTCACCTGTATTATATCCAGCTATTTTTTTTTACATTTACATAAGTAGCAAAGTAATCATTCTAAGTAACATGATTAATTGAACTTTAAGGATGATAGTAGATGATGATAGTAGATTGATTTGTTTAATGGCACATCAACTCCCTATGGGTCATTTAATGCTGAAATTTAATTTTCTTTGGTGTTTTGAAGCAGTAGAAATATGATATATGTTATTCTGCTTTCACATTTGAATACATTGTAGAGGATACATTTGTTTTATGTTGTAGGTTTGTCAAAGTTATATTTTGAACTACAGTTAGATTTCTTTAAAAAATGTATGACATTATATGGATTAATGTCATGAAAGTTCTTTCTTGTTAGTTGCTTGGTTTTGTTTAGTGGCATATCAACCTCTATGGTTTATTTAATGCCGAAATCTAAATATTTTGAACGCAACTCCAGATAAAATGTATTGAGTCATTTTGCTTTATTGTTAGTAATTCTACTATAAATATGTATTGCTTTTTATTTTATTATAAGAAGGTATTTTTATACTTTCACAGTGTTTCGTTTTTGTTTGGTGGGGTCACTATTTGCTCATAGCTGGGGCCCTAACAGATGCTACTACTCAAGATCAGTGTAATCCTGGGAACAAGAGCAAATAAGAATGGTGATTCCATGCTGCTCAAAACCTCTATTCTCCTGGTCAGAGGCCTTGCTGCCAGATATAGTTTACTGTTATATCCAGGACTAGATGGTGGTGGTGGTGTTGATGGAGTTTGGATGCACATTTGAAATAAGCTTTAGAGTACAGGTCCATAATCAAATAAAAATACTTTTAATTTATGCTTGCAAGATCAGTGAATCCAATAACATGCTATTATAAATTGAGTCAGTAACAGAAATATGTTTACAATTAAAAAAAAAAACAAATGCTTGTAGAATGAGAGAAAAGGTTCACAACCATGATTTTATTTGGCTCTTCATTTTTACTCATCAAATAAATTAATTTGTTTAACTTTGTTTTTAAGTCATATTTTAAACTAACATTTTTGACAACACTCTAAAGCAACATGGCTACCTTCCTCAGTTGTACAATGAACGGAAAATTAAATTTGAAAGCAGAAGCAAAAATGTGAACTGGAAATATGAAGAAGCATAAAGCAAAATTAGATTGAAAAGTGAAAAAAGAGGCAATGAGAATTTTGATGGGTTTATTGCATTTGGAAGAATATTTCTTTTCAAAATAATTTTGAAAGCCATTTTGGAGAAAGCCATTTCCTTTTAAGGTTTAATGTTTTATTTATAATTGGATGTTGCAATGATATTCCTGATTTATTTACAAGGATATTTTTAACTGAGTTTTGAAAATATTTTGACTGCCATGATCGATCGATAAATTTTATTGATAAAAGAAAGAATTAAAATTTATTTATCTGATCCCCAAATATGAAAATTCTTTCCTTTGTAAAATGATTTAAAAGTGTTCATTAAAATGAGTTACCTCATCTTGACTACTTTTATCAACTTTTAATAACTTACTTTTTTTTTATAAGGTTAGTTGTGAGCAAAAGGGACAACACAAGATATGAGCTAAACACTGGGGACATCAAAATTAAACAATGGAGAAATTCAGCTCTCTGAGTAGATGATGGGAAATGTGATACAGAAATTTGAATACGTATACAAAAAAGCAAAAGACAATTTTCAGAAACTGAATACATTATTAAGGAATTTAAAAATGATAATAGAAACAAAGAAAAGAGCGCTTAACTGCTATATAATGTTTCCTCTCCTGGTAGTGAAAACCGGCAGTTTTATCACAAATGAAGGGAAACTTATAAAAAGATGTATATCCCAAACTAAGATAGGTTTCTCTTTGTAAATGTTAAGGATACCATAGATGGAGCATATGACAAATGAGGAAGTTCTAAGAATAATAAGAATTACAAAGAAGATGCTTCTAACAATCAGGAAAATGCTGAAATTTAATGTGTGGGGTCGGGTAATGAGAAAAGAATGTTTGGAGAATTTAAAACTGAAATAGTGCATTGAAGGCTAGAGGAAGAGAGTGAGTAACTTTGTGAAAATGAATGAAAGAATGAGTAGCAGAAAACGAGAAGATAATAATCATAAAGTGCATTGGGATAGCAAAAGATGCCTTTCAAAAGCTAAACAAAGTATTAAAGAACAGGAAAATTTCATTAGCGACAAAGAAAAGAGTACTGAAGTGTTATGTAGTATCAGTCCACCTAAATGGCAGTGAATGCCAGACAATGTCTTCAGTGAACAACAAAAACAAAAGAATTGTCTTTGCCATTCCAATACTTTTGGAGGGGACTGTATACAAAGTGCAATGGGTAAATTTTCATCATTTTATGTTTTTAATATCACGCATACATGTTGTTTATTTTTTATTTTGTCAACTACATAGTATAGTAGGATCATTTGGGCACTGTCTGTGAGAAAAGAAGCACCATGACACACTTCACTATAGAAAATTGGAAATTTGGAAACAGCATGCTGTACTGCTTGGCATTCACACCAGAAGCTCCAATACAAACATTTCAGAGTGTTTGGGTGTCAATCTGAGGATAGTGCAGAGGATTTGGAAAGAGTTGGATGAGTCTAATGGTGATTATGAAGGTGTTTGGAATGATCACTTGTGATGGTGACATTATACATCTGACATCTGTTCATCTTCCCACAGAGGCCTACATCAAGTGTCTTGAGGAGGTAGTTCTTCCCTGGGTCAAGAGGGTGGATGCTGGAAGACCCTATGTCTGACAACAGGACTCTGCACCATGCCACACAAGCAGGAGACTGTAGTCATGGCTGTCAGACAATTTCTGTGGCCACATCACCCTTTACATCTTTACACCTAACTTCACAGACTGCAACCCCCTTGATTATTATGTGTAGGCTGCAGTTGAGCGAGAGACCAACAAAACTCCTTGTATCACCAAAGATGTACTGAAGGCAAGGATTATGGCAGCATTCACCACCTTAAACAAGGAGACAGTCCAGAAGAGTTACAGGAAATTCCAAAGTTGTCTGAAGGCTGTGGTTGAAGGAAATGGTGATTTTATTGAATAAGTTTACTCTTTAGTATTTCAAGATATTTTTGTGTAATTTTGGTAAATATATCTGTTTAAATGAAAAATGTCAGTGTTATTTTCGTTTTTGCATAGTCTAGACGACAATTTATCCATCGCAGTCTGTATATCTGTTAAAATGAGATGTCAGCGTTATTCTCATACTTGTATAAATCAGACGACAATTTATCCATCGCATCTGCAATCCCCTTAATTATTAAGTGTGGGGTGCAGTTGAATGAGAGACCAAAAAAACTCCCTGTAACACCAAAGATGAACTGAAAGTAAGGATTATGGCAACATTCATCAACTTAAACAAGAAGACTGTCCAGAAGAGATGCAGGAGGTTCAGTCTTTGGTATTTCAAGATATGGTTGAATTTTTGGTGATGTTATTTTCATTTCTGCATAATTTAGACAATTTATCCATCGCACCCTGTATATATGGATCAAATAATTTTAATTGGATGTAAATGTAGCATACCTGTTACCAGCATGAAATGTGGGATTGGTGTGTAGAGTTCAAGTTCTAGCCAAGGTCATTCACTTTCAGAAAGGTATGAACTCATCTCTTCATCCACTAATTAAGGGTTAATAGCAGGGCAGACGGAGCTCTTTAGCTTTGGTTGGCCACCTGTCTATCTAAAGGATAATTCTTAATTCAAAAGCATTTAAGCATATGGCAACTCCCCCACCAAAAAAACCTCCCTGTTAATCTTCATGAGTTGCTTTCCTTAGGCACCCTCCTACTTAAGAAAGGACAGCTATCTTTCATGGAAAATGCATGTGGTGAATGAGGTGGTTCAAATAAATCATTCACTGTCTTTTCTATAAGTACTTTCATGGTAATTGTTTGAATGAGCTCTTTTCAATGCATATCGTAAATACTCATTGGGGTTAACTTTTAGAATTGTTGTTTTATTCCCCTCTCCCCCCACAGACAACGATTTGTAAATATGGGGACTAGTTAGTATTTTCATAGAGACAAAGTGGTATTCTGGTGGTTGAAGTAAGAAAGGTACGAATGAATGTGTTGTTTTGGTGTAAGGAATATTGTTTCGTAAGATTGGGTCAGTGTTTGCGGCTAGCTAAGTTATATTTAAGACAGAAGAAGACCGTCCTTTCCCCAATCCCCTTTTCGGCCTTGTGCCACATTTCTGTATTAAACAGAATAAATATCGCTCTTTTCAATGGTGCCTAAACTTCATGAATTTAGGCACAATACTAAACTAGTGGTGAGATCACATCAATTTACAGTTAAGCTGGCTAGATTTTGCCATAAGTTCTGTGCTAACAGTTTTTTTCTCTCACACTTCTCACTTGTGGAACTACCTTCCAGCTCCATGCTTTCCATCTGCAAAAATTTAAATGCATTGTCAATCGCTATCTACTGTCTACCTGATTACTCTTTTCTCTTTCTGTTCATCATTAATGTTTCTGTTCCTAATTATTCCACTCCCTGTAAAACCTTGTGGTTTAGTGGCATTACTGCCTTGCTTGAGGTTATCCCAATAAAAATAAAAATGAAAACCGTTTCACCCCCATCCCCCCACTTTTGGTCTTATGCCACAATTTTTTGTATTCAATAAAAATAAATATTACTTTCCTCTATGTTACCTAGATTTTATGTATTTAAGCACAGTACTAAAACCAATGACAAGGTCTCATCATTTTATGGCTCAAATGGCAAGATGCAACCATAAGTTCCATGTTAGCAGTTTCTTCAATCACACTTCTTGCTTGTGGAACACTCTTCTTGTTTCTTCCTTTGCAGTCAACTTTGATCTTCAAAAATTTAAATGCAATCTCAATTGTTATCTTCTGTCTTCTTAATTCTTATTCTTTTATTGTTCTCTCTCCTTAATCATAGTTTTTCCTTTTTTCACATATTCTCTAACCTTCAGTAACTTCTTGCATCTTAGTGACTTTATTGCTTTACTTGGGGTGAAATGATTAAAAAACAGATATATATTCCAATTAAAAATAAGTACATCACTTGTCCAAGTTCCTTAATATAATTTACATTAGTCTCAGGAATAGAACAGCGATAAGTCCTTTTCTTAAAATCAGTTAAAATCTTAAAGTTTGCTTGCAGAAGTGCTTTGCTTTCCTCTTTCAGATTTCACTTCTAGAATCAAAAAGCTAGAAATCTCTTTGATTCCATCTCTAGATTCCTATACTCTCAGTGAAATATTCATTTTCTTCAGTATCCATAAACAATGACGTTGTTTTGTGCTCTTCAAAATTCTTCCTCCCCCTCATTTCCACTACCTTTACGTCATTCACTTGTCTCTTTTGATTTCAAATGGTATGATACCATTGTGAATGATTTCCTCTGGTCTTCTTTCAGCTAAATTTAATTTGCCATCAATATTTATTTCTCAGAATAGTTGGGTGCCATTTTTAGCAAAATTTGTTTGTTTTTGCTTATGGTCTTTGTTTGGAAAATTAAGTGAAGGAAATGTTCAAAAAATTGAAGTTGCAGCCTTGCATAATTTGACATCAAAGAAATAGTAGAAGAAATGTTATATTTAATTATGTGAAGCAGTTCAAGATATACAGAAACAGGAGCAAGATTTTAGCACACTACATGCAATATCTTATAAAGGTGAGGTATCTTTTTTCAAAATTATAGATGCAAATATATTATAGTAAGATCTATCTATATTTCTGAGATGTGGTATTGAAGATATTTATACTATTTACTGTTGTCCTCATTTTTGCTGTCATGTTCACAATGTTTCGACCTTCTTCAGGTGATTGGAATTTCAAGCTGAAACCATTATTTTATCCACTGGGGTAGATTGTTCTAGTTCATCTAGATATTTTAGTTATTTCCCTTTAGTAACTTAGCTCTTTTTGTTCTCTTCTGCTGTGGCCAGGTATTGAACTCACAACTCTTTGTGTCAAGTCTCTGGATTACTTCAACTTCTGCTGGGCCATGTGTCCTTGGGCACATCAATGTCTGAATTTTTGGGACTTATATCTCAGTAACTATTTTTTTACCAGAGGTAATATTACAGTTTGTTGTTGCTATTGTTTTTCTCTGGCACTCAATATTACTGGTTCCCATATTGAAGGAGGATGGAGCGTACAATGTCCAGAGCATACAATGGCCAAAACATTGTGAATATGACAGCAAAGATGAGGACAATAGTCCGAACAATGTAAATAGTGTGAATAGTATAGTTATAGTAAGAGTTGTCCAGTATTATTGTTTATAAAATTATATATACGAACATAAATATATATGCAGTAACATACATATAATATACTGTCCTTTTAAGTTGTCATGGTAATGGAGAAATTAACTGTTTCCATACCTGAAATATTAGGCATTCATTGACCAAAGAGTTAGCCTCATTGTCTGTTGAAATTTCTAAAATCTTTCTCGTAAAACAGTTTTTCATGAAAATAGAAAACTAGATAAGATATTTATTTACACTATTTAAATTGTTTGGACTGTTGTCTGTATCTTTATTGCCATATTCACGACATTTCAGCCGTTGTACACTCTGACTTTCTTCAGGTGATATACCTGATTTCGAACCAAACCCTTAATCTAGTCCATAGGGGTAGGTTGTTCTAGTTCTCCAAGGATTCATGGCCTAGTGGATAAAAGTGTTGTTTGAGTAATCCAAAATGTGACTTGACCCAAAGAATTGTGAGTTCAATACCTGGCCACAGCAGAGGGAACAGAAATTTGGAGAGGGAATCAACTGATACTGAGATATCCAAAAAAAGGCATGGTATGTGGAAGTAGAACAATCTACCCCCGTGGACTAAATAAAAGATTTGGTCTGAAATTCCAAAGAAGGTCAAAGTATACAATGGTTGAAACATTGTGAATATGATAATAAAGATGAGCACAACAGTCCAAACGATGTAAATAATTACAATCTCAGAAATATGGACAGATAGAAAAGATAGATTTTGAGGAAGCTCAAGGAATGAAAATAAAGACAGAACAAAAATTTTGCAATTATAAAAGAATTAAATAAAAAAAAAAAAGAATATAGAAATGAAAGAGAAAAAAAGAAAAAAATGAGGAAAATCTAATGATAATGGGGACATTAACCATTTTCTTATAATGGTGAGATTAACTATTCTCATACTATCATAAGTAAGTGATTGAATTCAACCACACATGACCAAAATTTGTCATTTAATAACTTGGCACAAAAAAAAAAAAAAAATCAATGATCATTGATAGCACCATCAAACAAACAAGAAAGAAAGTGTGTTATTGCTCATACCCACCAAAGGAGCATTTGTCAATATTCCAAGACACAAATGATACCTATAATAATGGTAATGGTGAAATAGTCATTTCCATATAGAATAGATTTGGCATTCATTGACTGAACAGTTAGTATTACTGTCAGTTGAAATTTATAAAATCTTTCTCTTAAAACAGGAAAATAGACTTTTGATGTCCGCTAACTGTTATCATTCTTTCTAGTACTGATAGGAGTTTCCTTCCAAACATTTTGTTTGTGGTAATGTGGAAGGTCGACATTTTTTTATTATATAATTATTTTCCCTTATAATATTAGAAAACTGGCCAACTTCTACAAAATAAAGAGAAAGATCTGAATTACAGAAAATTACTTTGATTTAATCTCATTTGCAGACAAAAAAATGGAACAAAATATGAAGCTGGAAAAATATATTTATTTAAAAATAATTTGGAAAAAAAAATTTTAATAAATGAAATAATTTAGGATAAAATGCTACTATATTCACGATATAGATGATATGAAAAAATCCCCTAACAGTGACCCATTGGTTAACCCTCAAAGTAAATGCCCAGTGTTTTATTTAGCCATAAAGTGAATTGAGGTAAAAAATGTACACAAGTGGAATGAAAAGAAAAAATGGTACAACTAATTTTGCATGTCACTTTATAATAATATGGCTTCATTGTAATAATTCATCGAAATGTCATCTAAAAATTTCCACCCAGGGCATACAGACACTCTTAGCCTCATCTAGGTCTACCAACATATATATGTATAAACAATGTATATATAAAGAAAATATTAAGACTTCAAAGATAAAGGTAACTTATATAAAAAAAATGTTAAAAATCATAATTTTCAAGGACACATTTGAAAATTCTGATTTTTAACATCTTTCATCATGCTTCCATTTGGTCATAAGGCCTACTAATATACAATCAATATTATTAGTCTTATTATCAATATTATTATTTTTGTTGTTTTTTATCTCTCAAATTTCTTTCATCAGCCTATTATATCTACATATATATATATATATATATATATATATACACATAAAATAATCTCATAGCATTTTATGTATCTATTTATACATTTGTGTATATATATTGGTTCTTTGTATATTTTCACTCGTGTTTCTGATATGTGTTTTGTCATGAAAATGTTTGGGTGCAAAAGAGACAGGAAATGAATTTCTTAAAAGTGTCTTGCGGGGAGGGGAAGATAGGAAGTTCAGGAGACCAACACTTTGTTTTGTTAACTGGAAAATACCGGAAGTTGAGCTGATTGCTGACAATAGTCTGGCTTCACTAAGACTTCCTCAGCAGGCAAAATAAGCTAAAAAATCAGCCAGGGTACTGTTTCAAGTTTTATCAATTTAAGATGTGATAATCTAATTCGTGACAATGCAAATTAATGACCTCAGGAATAAAGCAAGTAGCAATAAGAAAAAGGAAAAGAAAAAAATATTGAAAAAGAGATTCAAAAATCAAAAGAAAGAATAAAATGCAGCAAGATAGGAAGGGTAAAATAAAATAAGAATAACACATGAAAGATAAAAACAAAGGAAATTTAAAAATGAATGAAAAAGGAAAGAAAATTGCCTCTATAAAAATAGAAAAAAAATGAATTCAAAGAATGTACAAATCAAAGGATAAACAAGTAAACTAAAAATGAATGAAAAAAGAAAGAAAACTTTATGAAAAAAAGAACAGTAAACCAAGTGTGTATGAATTGAAAGATCAACAAGAAGGAAACAAAAATAAATGAAAAAAAAATCTTTACAAAAATTGAAGGGAAATAATGTGTGAATGAAAATGTAAAAATGAAGGAAAGTAAAAATTAATAGAAAAAGAAATTTGCCTTAACAAAAATAAAAGGAAAATGAAATAAGGGTGTGCAAATCAGAAGAATAAAAAAAGAATTAAATTAAAAGGGAATAAAGAAGAAATAGAATGAACAAAAGAAGAAGGAAACTGAAAGCCAAGTTTTTGTGAAGTGAAAGATAAGCTAAAATTGAATGAAAAAAAAAGAGCAAAAAAGAAGAAAAATAACAATAAAGAGTGTGTGAATCTAAAAGATAAAAATGAATTAAATACAAAATGAATGAAAAACTTTTAAATATTACCTTTAAAAAATGGAAGAAATATGAAAGCAAGGGGGATATGAATTGAACGATAAAAAAGAAGTAAACTAAAAAAAGGAAATGAAGAAAGAAAATTGTTTTTACAAAAAATAAAAGAAAAATGATAAACAGAAAGAAATAAAAAATGAATGCATGAACAAGAGAAGAAAACTGAAAGTCAAGAGTGTGTGAATTGAAAGATAAACAAGACAGAAACTAAGAATGAAGAAAAAAGAAAAAATGAAGAAAAATTACAATAAAGAAAATGAATGAAAAAATAAAAAAGAAGAAAATGAAACATGAATGAAAAATTTAAAAAATAATTTTACAAAAATAGAAGAAAAATGAAAGCAAAGTGTGATTGAGATGAAAGATAAACAAGAAGGAAACTAAAACTGAATGAAAAAAGTAGACAATAAGAAGAAAAATAATGATAAAGTGTCCATGAATCAAAAGATAAAAATGAAGGAAATGAAAAATAAAGAATGAATGAATGTTGCTTTTGCAAAAATAGAAGGAAAATGAAAGCTGAGTGTGTGCAAATCAAAATATAAACAAGAAGAAAACTAAAAAGGAAAGAAAAAAGTAAAAATAAATAACAACAAAGAATGCATGAATAAAAAGAGAAAAATGAAGGAATGAAACATGAATGAAAAATAATAAAAATTGCTATGACAAAAATTGAAGAAAAATGAAAATAAAGAGTGTGTGAATCAAAATGTACTCAAGAAGGAAACTAAAAATGAATGAAAAAAAAAGAAAATTGCCTGAACAATTGAATGAAAATGAAGGGTATGTGTGTATCAAAAGATAAAAAATAAGAAAGTAACCGAAGAAAATTGATGTATGACTGAAATGACATGACCAACCAACTCATTTTCCTATCATCTAAAATTTTGTCTTGTTTTTTTCTTTATTTCATCCTCTACCCGATTCTCTGAGGGGCATGGAAGCGTTGACTTGCAGACAGTCTCTAGTCAAGAGACGCCTGCACATTCTTATGTGTATTGGCAACCATGCATGCATTTAATTAAATGACATTCTTGCATTATTTCATCTTTTTTTTCCTTTACTTTTTCATTTGCTTATTAAACATTTTTGGGGTCTCATTCTTTAAATATGAAGGGGAGATTGGGTTCAGTTGTTGCCTAATAATAAATTTGGCAACTTGAGAGATAGTTCATATAAAGAATATTGTAGCTAAATTTCAACAAAAGCGCAGATACTATTTTTGCTGTTTCTTTCTTAATCCTTTCATACCAAGCAAGGTGATAGAGCCACTAAGACGCATTGGGGGGATATTGAGTTTTAGAGAATATGAGAAAAACTACTATTAAGGAGAGAGGACAATAAAAGAACAGTAATTAAGAAAACAGAAGATAACAATTGACAATGAATTTAAATTTTTGAAGATCAGACATGACTGGGAAGCAAGAATCAAGTATGAGAAAAGAAATTGTTTGCAGAGAACATTCAATTGTCTCAAAGATATTCAAAATTGTTAAATTTCTTATTTTTAGGATTAGGAAATCTGTGTGCTCCATGAAAGATCAAAATGTCACTTCCTTTTTATAATGGATCAAAGTGTAGTATCTGTATTTCTATGTAAAAAATTACCCACATACACACGCACACAGAAAACTTATAGTAATACGAAATAATATCAAATTAAAATAAATTAATTACTGTGTTACTGTTTTATATTTTAAACAATTAAGCAACATAAAAAAACACTTATCAACAAAATTGCCCCAATTGTGTGTGTGTGTGTATATATATATATATATGTATATATATATATGAATATAATGAGAACGAAAATAATATATAAATTCTAATGTTCACAGCATTAATTCAGAAGAGGGCTTAATACCGATAGTAGAGCAATAATTATTTATTATAATTTTTTGATATAGACAAAAACATTTTACTCACTACAAAGATGCAACTTCGTTTCAGTGTATTTAAAATTGCATTTCGACTGGTGAGAGCCAAAATAGTTATCAACAATTCTGTTTGTAAGCAAGCTGCATTTGAAATGTCACATCCTTTTTTGCATTTGTTTGAAAAAAAATTGAAAATAAAAAAAATGCATAAAGGCAAAAAGGTGATAGAGTGAAACAATAGTTGTTGATAGCAGTTTGGTGAAAGGATGGTTGAAGTGGTAAAATAATGGCTAGATTTGAAAAATTTCTTTTTGACAACAATGGCCAAGGGTGTAAGCACAGCATTTCCAAGCCTTCTAAGAGTGAGGGTGTGGGTGAGAGTAGAAGATATTAATATGATGAAAGAGGAAGGAAGGAAAAAGGTTATAGTAGTAATTGGGAAGGTTTTTTGGGGGTTATTTTAAAAATTAAGCCAGAGCTGTTTGGTTCTCACCAGTCAAAGTGCAATTTTAAATGCACTGAAACGAAGTTGCATCTTTGTAGTGAGTAAATTCTTTTTGTCTATATGAAAAAATTATAATATATATATATATATATATTTATTATACACTGTTACATTAGAACATGTTAGTTACTACTACAAAATTGTACATTTTGTTTCGGCATTTAAAAAACTACGTCTCATCAGGTAGTTAACAACGATGGTAATAAACGATTTTATTTAGAATTGCAATTTATGATATATCACTTCATTTTCCGTTTTGGGACAATTTCCCGTACAAGGTAAAAAAGATTTTTATAAAGGAGAATTGAAGCATCTATTTCCAATATGAAGTATCCACTATAATAATGGCGAAAGTAATAACAATAAAATAAATCTATTAATTCTTTATGAATTGGTTCTGTTTATGATTCTCATAGGAAACTGAGCAGATATGAAGTTTCTGGCTGAAGATGTGCTTTCCTTAAAAAGGGAAAATAGAAACTTGCTTGCACTGTTGTTTTTCGTGACTTAGCAGTAAAGCACACTGGATCAAATGGTAGTTCCTCCTGCTTTTGTCAGAATAAATAATATTCATCACAGAAAACCCTCCTTCAACCTCTGCAGAACTTACAGCAATGGTATTAATTGTATTTTCAGCTCTCTGGAATCAACATGTTTATGTTAATTTCTTGTTACATTTTCAACATAATCATAGAAATCATTAACAGTGATCTCAAGGCAAAATACTTTACAAAGTCCAGTACCTTCTCTTCAACATCTTTTCAGGGAACTACAGCTTCTTTCATATTCCAAGAATCTGGGTTCAGATATTAACTAATTCATAGATTTTATGATTTATGTGATGAGAGTTATTGCTTATAGGTGCACATATCTATTAGATTTTCACTTGGTATGCGCAAGTGTAGCATAACTAACATTTTACCTAGACCATCAGCTATTAATATATAAGATTATTTTAAGGTAATCGAACAACCAGTTCACTAAGCTTTTACAATTTTAAGAATCAGTTCATGCAAATTGGTAGGATGCCATCACTGTATATATGTCATAAATTTCAGTCACAGGTGAAATGATATCATATGTTCAAATGCCATCTACTGAAAAAGGTTGCAAACTTCTGTTCTGACCCAATATATAAAACATTAGAAAAACAGAACCAGCTTCCAACAACACCTCAAAACCATGTAATTTGTGCCTAAAGAAGAAAATTATGATAAATATGAATAGGAAACATGATGAGCTTCTAAACAAGAGATCAGACTTCATTTCCAAATAACTGACACCAAAATAAATTTCTACTATGCTACCTACAACCACATCATGATAAAAAAAAAAAATCCCATAATCTAAATCTAATGAATTTTATTCCAAATGACAAAACTTAGAACCAAAGAAAGACACATGAAAGGAAAAGTATAAAATATATATATGTAAATTAAATAATAAATAAACAGTACAGTGATCACATTAACTTTAACTTATCTATATAAACACTTTCTCCAACCATCCAATCAGCAGAAATAGGCAATCTAGTTTTCATGATCAAAAATAAACCAATTCATTAAACAAAAGAACTGAGAAAGGCCATTTTCTCTTTCCCTCCCACTCCCTGGTGTCCTATGTATACAGTCTGCTAAAGGCGTATTAGCCTTTTTTCTGAAGAATGCTGTGAGATGTGAATCTGACAGATAAAAGAAAGATAAGGAAAAAAAATGGAAACAAGTACTGTACAAAAAAGACATTACTAGAAGCTATTTGTTAGTTTCAATCCAATGGGGATGATCACTAAAACATCTCCCCTTCAAATTTATAGACAAATCATACAGATGCATGCTGGGATTTTTTCTTAAACAGTAAAAATTGACCACTTCTCAGTTTCATCTGCCATATTTTTGTTCTTTCTTTTCTTGAAGTGAAAACATTACAATCCTTTGACTGAATCTCTTTTGCATGCAAACACCATTTTTACTTTGTGAACTTTTTCTGTTATTACTGTTGTTTTGACGACTTTTGTCATGCATATAAATTGTTTGCTTAGTATTATTTTGCCCTATTCTTTTTCTTCCTTTTTTATTCTAAAGTTTATCAATTCCCTTTTTTAGCATTTTGCTGATTACACTTGCCCATTACCAATTAATCCACAAACTTTCAAATTAGAAATATTTTAATGAAAGGCAATCACAGTTTTTTTTATTATAAAACTTTTACATCTGATCATATAAAGGCAATTTATCACAAATAGAGGCACTTGTTGGTCAATATTAAAGGATTGATGTCCATTCAATAAAGTTTGTTAAAATCTTTACAAACAAACTAAAAAAAAAAAGAAACAGTGGATATCTTATTTGGAAGATTTTGAATCTGTTTGGCTGAAGCCCAAAGGAGAATGGGAAATGAATGTGATCAGATGGCTGCCAAAATTTCTATACCTGAGGATAAAAATGTCTCTTCTTTTGCCATTTGAAAATTCACCTAAATTGATTTGGATGCTGTCTCTTGATAGATGTCCAAAAAAAAGAAAAGAAAAAATGCCTGGAGAATTTTTATCAAGTTAGAGGAGTTATAATGAATGCAATAGCTGATAAAGGTTTTATGTGATACAAATCTAAAGGCATATTGGAAGAGTAAAAGATGTCTTCCAAAATCTAAGTAAAGTATTAAAAGACAGTCAAAAAAAAAAATGCAAGTTCAATCCTGGGCTGAGTAGTGTGTATTTGAACTCAGTGGAAACAGAGCAAGCAATAACTGAACAGTACTAAAAATAAGAACTATATGAGATATCCCTAGACATGGAGAGCAGAATAAAAACAGTCTATCTTCATAGATTAAACAAAGGATTCAGTTCTGAATTCACTATAGGTTACCTGGTTACACCTGATGTAAACTGGAGGGTACACTGGCTGAAACATTGTGATAACAACAACAAAGACATGGACAATAATCCACATGTAAATAGTATAAATAATAATAAATCCTCATCCCAGAAATGAAAAAAAAAATTAACAATTATCGTTTATTCTAAAAATTTTATTTAGTTCTTATCAAACTCCAGTGCTATACCTCTTTATTCTTGCTAATCTACACCTTGTGTCTGATACAACATTCCCAAAAGGGCTCTAAACACACTGTATCAAGTATTCATCTCTGTAAACTACTGACCTCCATTCGACCTTCTTTATTGCTTATCCTGATGAAGGCTAACGATTACTGAAACACTGTTACACAAGAGTATTTGACCAGCAAGCACAGAGGGAGTGGAGCAGTATGATTGATTTGATGAAAAAGAATTTTTCTGGGTTTATCGAAGAACTGGATCACTGGGGAGAGGGAATTTAATTATTTCTTTATCTTGTGGAATGGTTCACTTACAATCAACTCTATCAAGTGTTGCAAATATATTTTAACGATTGATTGCTCCCCAGTCGTGTATGCTTTATCCACACAGACATCTCTTTAACAAGTCGTATCTGATATGGGGGTTTTAGGAAAATGATTTGGTCACATTACAGTGCTGCTGTGTAAAAGCAGAAGAGGCAAAGGTGAGAAGGTGAACAAGAGGTCTGTGGGAGAAGGAAACAAAACCAATAAATAGATATAATAATAATGAAAAAAAAAAAAATTTTTCCCATGATGCAAGTTATAAAGAAACCGGAAAGGGTTTCTGGTCACATGCGCAATTTTATGAGCTCACTTCTGGAAAGGACACAATCTATCTCTTTTTACTTTCCAACAATATTATTTGGATATGTTTTGGCAGCTTTACTCATAAAGTAAGTGATTTGGTTGTCCCAACTCAGTGCAAGGCTGACATGAGCTTGATCATCAGTTCCGTTCCCATCCTTACTTCCCATAACTTGCTTCTGAACCAAAAAAGAAAACTGACATACTTAAGAAACATTGAGAACTTTATTTCACTACAATCTCCATAAATGGAATAAACATCTGTAGCAGAAACTCAAGTTTCTTTATGCTTTATATCGTAACTGTTTGCATATGGACATGCACCTTCACACAAAATGCATTCAAAACCTACAATCTTTCAACTTCCATAATTGGGGACCCTCATGGGTCTTTTGAGGTAGTATTTCTGATTTTCAATCTTGTGATTAACACATGAGAATATTGTTTTCAGATGCCTCTCTAATCAGGGAACAGGAAAAAGTACATCAGATTAAACAGAAGAGATTTCTAATAATCGTCTGACAGAACCCTTTTTCCTGATGCAAATTTCCAGGAGAGTGACTCATTGTGCCCTCTTGGATAAGCATGTTCTGCTAACATGAAGTGGAAAGATTATATTGAATCACTTGTTAGTTCTACTGCTAGGAAAGCTGGTTCTTTGTGTCATTATAGACAATTTTAATCTATCTTAGGTATTTATAAGTCTACCATTATCCATCCTTTGAATATTGCTGTCACATCTGGTTCTGCAATATATTTAGAGATTCTAGATAAATACCAAAGAAAAATCTGCAATATTATTGGTCACGACCTGGACCTGGTATCTTGGCTTCAGGCACTTTCTTACTGCTGTAACATAGCTACCCTGTACCTTTTCTATAAAAGATTTCATGGAAATTATTATGATGAACTTTATTGTGAGGGCTTTTATTACTAACACTATTTTGTTTAGTTTCTTGTATATAAATTGTATTCATTATAAATATTTATTGGGGTTTCACTTTTAAATCTTGTTATTTTTAACCTGCCACCTCCGACAATTTGTATATATGACAACTAGTTAGGAGTACATAGAGACTTTGAGGTATTATGATGGTTGTAGTAAGAATGGTAAATAAGCATGTGTTGTTTTGATGTAAGGAATACTGTGGTATGTTTTGATCAGTAATCATGGCTAGCTAAGTTAAAGGTAAGAAAGATTGAAGACCAGCCTTCCATATCCCCCCTTATGGCCTTGTGTCACATTTTGTATTTTTCAAAATAAATATTACTTTCTTATTTGGTACTGAGACTTCATGAATTTAGGTGCAGTAGTAAAGTGGCAGAAAGATCTCATCATTTTACCGTAGAAATAGCTCAATGTAACCATAATTTCTATGCTAACAATTTCTTTTCTTACATTTCTCGCTCGTGGAAATATCTTCCAACTTCTTGTTTAATATCCAACTTTGATCCTTAAAAAATTTAAATGTAATCTCCATTTTTATCTTTCTTCTTAATTCCTGTTTTATTGTTCTCTCTCCTTAATATTTTTTTCATATTCTTTCACACTCAGAAACTGCTTGCATCTCAGTGGCTTTATTACTTTGCTTGTGGTGAAATGATTAAAAAAATACCTTAAACAGTGAGCATCATCAATTATACATTGCAGTCTCTGGATTTATATGTTATAAGAATGCAGGATTCTGGTTTCATACAGCATTTGGATTACAGGCCTGGATTTATATATAATTAGGATGTGATGATTTAGCTTTCAAATTAAGTTTAGTCTTTTAGATTAAACATATTAGGATATCTGGATTGAAACAGCATTAAGTTTATGGTCCTTGATTCATACAGTCTTATGAAGTGGGGATAAGGATTTTAACAGCATTGTGATTAGGGCAGTGGATTTATAAAGTATTAAGATCTGGAGATCTGGATTCAAATAGCATAAAGATGAGGGTCTTGTATTTGCACACTATTAAATCATAAATTCAACATCAGTAGTCATGTTCTTCCAGACCTGTGAGATGAAACACCTTTGCACCTGTTTTTCTGTCTTATATTTGTGTACTGTTTAAATGAGTTCTCAGCACAATATTTTAAATTGTATATACTAGTATTTATTGTAGTCATATTTCATATTAACATTTCCTAAGCAAACTATAGCTGTAAGTTTTGTCTGCACTCTTTCAAATTTCAGAGTTCTTTTTATTGATATTAACCCTTAATCTCTATCTATAAAAGGCAGGATGTGTATGTGTGTGTAACGAATGTACGGCTGCAATTTTTGATGGATTTGCACCAAAATTTACATACACATGCTCCAAGTTAGTGGGAAGGCCAAGACCAACTTTGCATTTCCCAACTCCCATCAATAGTGGAAATAATCGATTTTTTCATGCTTCTACGGCAGTTTTCATGTAGTGTGCGGCCATTTTGTACTGGCCAGATTGAGAGCCAATAGCTGGCTGCCACGAATAGGCAGGAAGATTCTATTGGCCAGCGTGAGAGCCAACAGCTGACTGACACAAATGTTAACTAGCATGCTAGCATGCAAAATAATCAATAGCTACATTCGTCACAAGTGGGAAAAATTTAAATCTGCATGGCACTTTACTCCAATTGGCTCATTTGCTTGCTTAAACTCAATGTTGATTCTGATTCTGCAGAACTGGGTTGGGTGTGAAAAAGTATTTGTTGTTAACATTCTTTTTTCATTCGGTTTTTCCAGTTACAAGTCCTTTTTTAAAACTGATCATTTTGTGTTCATTTTGTTTAGTTCTTTTTTTGTAACAGATTTAATGTTTAGTATAGAGCTTAGAAAAAATTTGCAGTGTGAGATAGAAGTAAGTCATGTAGCAACATCAACACAGCAAAGGGCACTCCTTTAAAGGCAAGGAAGGGCAAAAATATTTTAAGTCGAGTGATAGCAATTGCTGTATGAGTTGTACGATTTTTTAATCATGCACGGGCAATGCCGGGCCATGCTGCTAGTTGACACTAATCATCATTTAATGTTTCCATCAGAGATCAGAGGATATCCAATATCCATATAACATTGACAGAGTATGTGAGTAGTGTAAAAGTTTAAAATAAAATAGAAACTGTAAGGAAGCATACTTACACTTAGAAAGAGGCTGTTGAAATTTCTGGTCCACATAATAAGGAAAGAAGGCCTGAAGAATATGAAGACATAATGGAAGCAAGAGAAACAGAGAGAAACAGCAAATAACCAATTAAATTAGCTTGTGTGAATGGATGACAGAAGAAGGACAAAGAAGGACAGTAAAAAGTCAAAAGTTACTTGGAGTAAAAAATGGCAGGATGTTGTGGAGAACCATGATCTCGCACTTAATGAGTTTGTGTGAATGGATGGCAGAAAAAGAACAAAAAAGGATGGTAAAAAATCAAAAGTTACCTGGAGTAAAAAATGGTAGGAAGTTGTGGAGAACAATGATTGTGCACTTTATGAGGTTGTGTGAATGAATGTTGTGGAGAACCATGATCCTACACTTAATGAGTTTGTGTGAAAGGATGGCAGAAAAAGGACAAAGAAAGATGGTAAAGAGTCAAAGGTTACTGAGAGAAACAAAAGGCAGGAAGTTGTGGTATTATGGTGGCTGTAGTAAGAATGGTTTACTTCCCCAACTGTTGACTTTGTATGAATAGATGGCAGAATAAGGATAAAAAAGGAAGGTAAAGACTCTAAAGTTACTTTGAGCAACAAAAATCAGGACGTTGTGGAGAGCTATGATTGCTAACATCCTGAAGGGATATGACACATATAAGAATTCCTGAGAGATTAGCAGGTTATGGATAGTCCCCAAGATAAACTGATCTGTGAAAAACGTATTCTTGTTTGAAGTTAGAAATCTCAGGATAGAAACTTAGGAAGATAATTTCAGAGGAGCTGAAAGAACCATCAGTTTAAAAAATGGAAAATAATTTAGTTAACTTGGAAATATATTCTTTCAGTTTTTTATTATTTCTTTTTATTTATCTACTTTCCTAAAATTCTGAAATGATAGGGAAATATTCTTAGAAACAAAGAAAAGTGTGCTGAACTGCTATGTAATATTGTCTATATGACTGTGAATGGAGAGCAGTAGAAGCAAAAAGGGAACTTATATTTGCAATTAGAAAGAGACAGTTGAGATTTCTGGGTCACATTATGAGGAAAGAAGGTCTGGAGAAATTAATACTCACAAGACATACTGACGGCAAGAAAAGCAGAGAGAAACAGCAAATAATCTACTTAATGAGTTTGAGTGAATAGTTTTGTCTACCACCTGGTTCATACCTCTCCTCAGTCTTTTGAACAGGAGTAGAGGTTTTATCCCTTGTTTCCTGTTTAGGATTGGGTTTCCAATTCCTTTGAATGTCTTTTCATTCTCTTTCACTACCAGTAGCCCTTTGCATCTTAGTTGCATTATTGCCTTGCTTTGGGTGAATTTATTAAAAAAACAAAAATACCAAGGACAAAAAGGCATAGTAAAGAGTCAATGGTTACTACATAAAGCAACAAGAGACTGGAAGCAGTGAAGAGTTATGATTGTCTAAATCTTGAAGGGATATGGCACAAAAAAATTCCTGAGGGGTTGGCTGGTTATGGAGGTTTTACTGAACTGATCAATGGGAGACATAATCTTATTGAAAGTTATAAATCTATGAAATTTGGTCTAGAAAAATCAATTTTAGTGGAATTGAAAGAACCATCTACCCAAAGAAATTTACAATAATTTAGAAATATATTCTTTCTATTTCTTTTTATTTCCCTCTCTGCCATTTATTTATAAGCCAGGTAATGCTGGATAATCTTGCTATGAGCTTTCAGAATAGTAAGTTTTTTAAAACTGATTTTTTATTGCAAATAGTAGATATGTTCACCTATCACCTAGTTCACACCACTTCTCTGACTATTGAACAAGAGTAGAGGTTTATCTTGTGTTTCCTGTTTAGTATTGGGTTTCCAGTTCCTTTTAAAGTCTTCTCATTCTCTTTCACTCCCAATAACCCCTTGTGGCTTAGTGGCATTATTGCCTTGCTTAGAGTGAAATGATTAAAATATATACAGTGGAAACTCAGTTCACAAATTTAATTCATTTCTGAAGGATGTTTGTAACCCGAATTGTCGTATAACAAAACTATTTTTCCAATAGGAATCAATGTAGAAAAAAAGTCACAGTTCGATGAAATTGGGAATAAAAAGCACATGAATGTATACAACATGGTGGTAGACTCAGAAATTATTCTCTTTGGATTAACTTGGTCCGACAATGTTGTTCAAGAACTGAAATTTTGTTTGATAACCAAGGCATTTTCATCTCAAATTTTCTGTTCGAAAACCAATTTGTTCGACATGTGAGACATTCAAGAACCAAAGTTTCACTGCATATATATATATATATATATATATATATATATATATATATATGTATATGTGTTTCAATTCAGTGTTTTGTCTCTGCTAAGTAATGAAAGCAAAACTTTGTTGCAGTTAATAAGTAATCAGAAAATAAATATTTCATTAAAGGCAATTATTGACTTGGCTTTAATTAGAGTAATTAAAACAAAATAGATTAACTGAATTGCAGCTCATACAGCAAGGTTTTTTATTACATAAGAGAATAGCATAGAAATTACGTTACTGTTAATAACTAATCCATACATAGGCTTATCAAAACAAAATATATAAGCTGGAATATATAAAAAACCGTTTGGATATTTCAGAATTTTATTTGGTTGCCAATGTTTCATTCAGTAAGGACATCATCAGAGCAACTTCTTTTTTTAAATCATTTCACCCCCAAGCAAAGGGATAATGGGTGTGAAAGACAATGAGAAGAATTTAGTGAGGAGAATGGACAATAAAAAAAACAAGAAGACAGAAACTGATGATTAGCATTAAATTTAAATTTTTCAAGATTGTAGGTGACAGGAAAGCAAGAAACCATAAGAAAGTTCCACAGGTGAGAAGTGTGAGAAAATAAACTATTTGAATAAAATTTATGGTTATATCTAGCTAATTCAACCCTAAAACAGTGAGACCGAGTTGCCAATCTAGTAGCATGCTTAAATTCATACAGTCTAGGCATCAAGGAGGAAACATCAGGACAATTGCCATGAAAAGATGGAAAAAAGCCATGTTACAGTGGTGGATAAGTGACTGAAGTTCACATGCCAGGTCAGGACCAATTACAATTGAAAAGACTAAGGAAAAATCATCACCATGACATCCTTGCTACTAAGAAACATTGTAGTTAATTTAAAGAATAATAAAATTAGAAATAAATATTTGTTAACAAATCAATGAGATTTTTAAATAAGAAAATGTTAAAATAAATGTAAAATATAGGGATTTGATATAAGAAAATAGAAGATTGTATTTGATGATATCAAATTGCACAGATCTGAAACCATCCACCTGATGTCCCCTCCAGGATCGTGTTGATACAATTTGTACTGAAGCTAATAACTTACGAAGAATTTTAATGGTATCAAAACTACGTACGTCAAATATGGACAAAAATTAGATGAGTACAAAAGTTGGGGTGCTGAAAAGAAATATCTTCATAACCTCATTCCAACTTGCAATAGCATTATAAATAACAATGAAAAAATATATGATAATTACAAGGTCTATATAGCTAGCTATCTGACAGAGCCAGACATAGAGCCAGCAAATAGCGTGAAACCCAGGATCACAAACTCACATCAATCCAACTAAACATATATGTATATAAAATTATTTATTCCAAAATTATAACATAAATATGTTATAAAATCACTAAAAAAATAACCATTTTTATCTTCTGATGTTTTATCAAGTGTTGAATATAGAATAAAGGGTTTTTTGATATGACACCAGAAGTGTTGATACAAAATGGCTATTTTTTTAGTGATTTTATAATATATTAGGGTTATAATTTTTGAATAAATAATTATATTTGATCTACTCTGTATTGAGCACTTTTTTAAGAATATTATGTTTTGCTTATTGGAATTTATTCCGTATACACCAATCCTATACTTGTTGTGTATATATATATATATATATATATATATATATATATATATATATATTTTTTGAATATATCTCACCCAGGTACAAATATATAAGAAAAAAGACGAAAATGCAAATGGAGTCTTTAAGTATATTTATTTAGATTAACTTTACCGGTTTCACAGTTTTATGATTTTCAAAATTTAAATCGAAATGGAGAGATGTGTGGTGATGCGGTAATCTGTTTCGCATCTGACTGGAGTTGGAGAATTCTTTCCATTTTCTGCAGAAAAAAAGGGGGCTCAGATTACTGTCTGTTTAAAATGTAATCTGATTATGATCATGATCATGTGATCAGGCACAAAAATTGATGATCGTAAGATTTTTTTGTCAAAAACTGGGAGTATCATGGCTAATGACAGCCAAGTGTTAAGTAGTTTATGACTACAAAGAGTTAAGTAGTTCAAACACACACACACACACACACACACACACACACACACATATATATATATATAAAAGGCTCAAACACTAATATTCCATGGTTATAATTTATTACATTGGAATCATAATCACAATCCAATTCATCAAACCTACAAATTCAAAAAGAAATTGAAAAATATGACTCCAGGTATAAAAACAAAATTTTAGTGAGAGTGTATGTGTGGGAGTGAGAAACAAGGGTGAGAGGGAAATGTATGAAAGCTCTAGAGAGAGGTGTAACAGAAGAAAGAAGAAAAGGAAGGCCTAAAGGTGAAGGTGGGGATTACAATTTAAAAGAGTGAAGTTTTAAAGAGAGAAGTTAAATAACGTTTTAAATGAGTGAGATAGAGATGAATATGAATTATTCTCAGATGTATAAAACACTACTGATTTGCTGACCTAAAATTAAAAAACAGACACTGGAAACATGTGGATACATTTCTGGTGACATTAGGCACAATAAAAGATTATATGATCTAAATTTAATATCCAGCCAATTCACATTGCCGATGTATATATGAAAATTTGTCGTCTGGTTTGAATTTACTAATCTTAGGTATACATGAAAAGAGATGAGAGAGAGGAAGAAAAGGTCCAAGGAAAAAGAATATATATATATATATATATATATATATAAAGAGATTCTTGATAAAATACAAAGAATCTGCAATGTTATTGGTCCTGAGCTGGCATTTCAGCTTCAGTCACTTTCCCACCACCATAACATAGTGTCCCTGTGCCTTTTCTATAAATATTTTCATGGTAATTGTTCTGATGAGCTTTCCTCTTTTTTTTACCTAGACTTTATGAATTTAAGTGCACTATTAGGTTGGCAGCAGGGACTCATCATTTTACTGTTGAAATGGCTTGATGTAACTGTAAGTTCTATGCTGACAGTTTCTTCTCTCTCATTTCTCAGTTGCAGAACACTCTTCTGGCTTCTTGCTTTCCAGACAATTTTGATCTTCAAAAAGTTAAATGCAATGTCAATCATTATCTACTGTCTTCTTAATTCTTATTCTTTTATTGTTCTTTCACATAAATAATGTTTTCTTTTTCTCATATTTTTTCACACTCAGTAGCCCAAAGAATATGTATGTATATATGTATATATGTATATATGTATGCACACACACACACACACACACACACACACACACACACATATATATATATATAAGATGGAATATGTGATGGTTATTTAAAATTTTATTCTGTTGTTAATTTTTCCTTCAGTCAAACATCATCAGAAAACAAAAAAGAAACTGGGAAAAATTGTTACCATGCCAACCTTGCTGTTTATAAATGCAGTTGTTAATTTGAAAATTTAAAAATCTGTAACAGTTAATAAAATTAAAAATAAATATCTGTGACAGTGAAATTTGTACGTTGGAGAATCTTAAAATATCAGTCAGGTTTGGGAAGCTTTTTTAAAAAAATTTCATACATTTCAACTCAGTGTTTTGTCACTTTGCCAAGTAATGAATGCAAAACTTTGTCGCAATTAATAATAAGTAATCAGAAAATAAATAATTGATACATCAAAGGCAATTATTGACTTAGCTTTAATTAGAGTAATTGATCTGATATAGGAAAGTAAGAGAAAGTTATCGTAAGAAAAATAGTCTATAACTCAAGAAAATATTGAATACATATAATTCAAATTATAATTTATGATAATCAAATTATCAATAAATCTATAGCTTCATGATTAAAAAAATGTTTATTCTAGGCAATATATTATTTATTTTTCATTATATCCACCAATTCTAAATTTCATGGCTAAGATCAGCTATGCCACACACATTGTAATGAAACACTGACATTGCCTTTGTATTCCATAAGTGAGATATAACTCTCTAAGGCCTTGTACAATGTAAACATTACTGAAAAAAATATTTTCTTTTCCTTTGTCGATGATCTTAACCCAACACTTCTTAATTTATATATGTAAGCACATCAATAAGTATATAACATAATAATAATTTTTTTCTTTATACTAAAGGTTGCATTATATATATAAATATATATATATATATGATATTCTTTGCAATTTATTTGTGATTGGAGAGTGTGTAATATTAAAGATACAGTGTTTGTTTGATGTATGTTTACACACACACACAAGCTTGTTAGAAACTGTTTTTTCTATCCCTTTTACCTTCAATATATCCCGTGAGTGTCAGATTTACTAAGCCCACCTTCCTCAATATGTGCCCCAGAAATTTCAACTGTCTCTTTCTGATGTCCTTTTTGTAAAATGCTGCTTTGGCATAGTTAAGTTCAAAGGATCCTCAGTTTTTCCAGGATTGCATAAATGGCTGATACAATTGCTTGCCATGAAGTTATGAAGTTGATGGAGACGATGTGGAAGAATAAAGCTTCAACTTAAAATGTTTTGGCTTTGATTCCATTTTCCACAAATTTTTTGAATACCCCTCATACATACATATATATATACATATATATATATATATATATATATATATATATATATATATATATATACCCAAATGTAAAAGAACAAAGAATAAAATTCCAACATTCAAAACATTAATTTAAAACAGGGCTCAATACAAGAGTGGATCAATAAATATTTATTATACACTGTTACATTAGAACATGTAAGTAATTACTACAAAATTGTACATTTTGTTTTGATGTTTAAATAAAACGTATCTTCAGGTAGTTAACAATGATGTTAACTAACAACTTGAAGATACGTTTTATTTAAATGTCAAAACAAAATGTACAATTTTGTAGTAATTACTTACATGTTCTAATGTAACAGTGTATCATATATATTATATAAAAAGATTACTTAACTTTTAAATATCAATTTTTTTGTTGTTTTCCCCAACTTTGAAGTTTCTTGGTAGATTTCAATTCTTCAGGGGGTTCTGGTTTTAAATGACATTTCCAGTTTTTTCAGTTTGTTTTTTACTCTGTTATATACATGTGCATATTCATGAATTTAACGTTCTTTTACACACACACACGTTGATGAATTTTTGTTTTTGTTTACCTCTTCATTTTATTCAGCTGGAGATCTTTCTTTCAGTCATAAATTAAATTTTTCTTTATGGTTTATATCAAAGTTATTATGTTACATTATTAATTAAATTTTAGTATTTTATGTTGTATTTATATTATTAATGAATATTTTATATGATATATTATGTTTTATTATTATTAAAGTAACAAAGTAAATATTTGTTAATATATCAGCATTGACCCATTATCTCATTCTTCTTATTTAATATTTTAATTTGATATATGTTTCTAAAGAAGTAATGGATTTATTTATTTTCGTCTCCCGGCCTGAATATTTGAGAAATCATATTAAAGAAAAACATGCTCTCTCCAGCAGGAATCAAACCTGCACCCCCTTTATTAAGAGAAACTGTCATCAGATCTGACATGATTACACTGACTCAGCTAAATTCTGCTTGCTAGACTATATTACTTTATAGCTTTTCTTTAATAAAATTTCTCAAATATTCAGACCAGTAGACAAAAATAAATAAATATGCTGTCTAATAAATAAACTGAACATTTACTCAAATATGTGTATCCATGAAAAATAATGTTTAAGTAATAAAATCTACCGGATTAATAAAAACATTCAATACTTCTTCAGAAACTGCTTGTTTGGTTTACCATATGAAACTGAGCACATATGACTGTTTTGAGACTTAGTGAGAGATTTGTATTTATAAGGCACTATTCAACGTTGCTTGATCAGTGATGCACTTTGTAACTGAATTGGTGGAAAGTAATTCAGATCTAATGACAGTTTCTCCTGAGAAGCAGGACTGCAGGCTTGGATCCTGCAGGAGAGTGAGCGTTTTTTTATTTCATAAAAATCTTGAATATTCAGGCCAGTAAAAATAAATAAAAATAGTGTTTAGTAAATAAATGGAGCCGCTAATCAAATATTGGTATCCACTAAAAGAAAAGAGGAATAATGTTTAAGTAATAAAAAAATACATACATACATACATATATATATATATATATATATATATATATATATATATATATATATGAGCATCTGTTCACCACAGTACGCACACATAATTTTGGGATTCTTTTTACTCAACGTCAGGTTTCTGTACTTTTTCCAGATCAAATTTTGATTTGGACTTTTAATCAAAAAACCTGCTAGGTGAATTTTTGCATCATGAAACAGAAAGTGAATGAACTTTTTTGTTTCTTTATTTATCCAATCTGATTTTCTTCTTGCTCTTTTGGGAGCTACCAATGTTTCTCGAACTGTTGACGTTACCATCCTAAAATTGGTTTGTAGCATGCATTTGTTTTTTGCTTTTTTTTATTTTCTATTTCTGCTGATTTGATCTTCAAGTTGCTACAAGTCAGGTTTTCTTGCCTTCCAAGATGCAATCAATAAGAACTTTGATTGTAACCGAACAAAAAACCAAAAAAACATTTAATTGAAATACAAAGTTTGTTTTTTTTCTTTCTTCCGAGTTTGCATTTAAAATTTACAAAAACACAATAGCCAACAACTCAGTTGTAGATATTTGGAATGTGTGGCTCTGTTTCTGATTATAAACTAAAGTAATTTAAATTAAAAACCAAAGTGAAAGGTGTACTCTTACATTGATATTCTTCTTCTATATGCTGTGTCCCTTCAGGACATTGGCGATCATGGCTCTCCACAGTTTCTTGTCCTCTCTCCCTAAGCCAGCTCTGCTATCCATTCACTCAAGTTCACTAATTTTGTTGTGTGTTGCTTTCCTCTGGTCCTCTTACCTTCAATGTATCCTGTGAGTATCAAATTTTCCAAGCCCTCTTTCCACTTTAAGTGCCCCAGAAATTTAAATTATGTTAAATATATGTCTTTTTTGCTGTCATTGTCTCTAGAACTTTAGCATTGATCACATGTTCGGTCCATGGTAGTCTCAGCATCCTTCTGTAGAACCACATTTCTGTTGCTTCAAGTCTGTTTTTCATCTGTGATGAGGTTAATACTTTGCTCAGCTTTTGGAAGGCATCTTTCACTATCCCAGTGCACCTTCGGATTTCCATGTTACACTTTCTGTCATCTGTTAGTATGCTTCTCATGATATCTAAATTTTTACACCGGTTTGATTTCAGCATCTTGAATTTGTAATTGACATGTTGGGCTGTTCCTTTTGCAGTCTTTTTGCAACTGATGTTTAGTCTTTTCTTCTCACTTTTCTTCATTATCTTCTGAAGGAATTATGCATACATATCTATAAGCATTAAAAAACTATACTATCAAGTACTTTCTTTATTATACCTTATTTTTTATTTTTTCTTTTGATATTTATTTGATATATGAAGTTTGTGAAAATGTTCCTCACACTTTTCTTTAAAAAAATACTAAAGACTGAACACTCCTATCCAAGTATACCCATCTGCTAGATTGACTAGATAATCTCTGTTGCAGATGCCTGTTCAGACATATCTGTGCTTGCTCAACATCCACAGAGCCAGTCTGTGGTTTATACTGCAACTATGTTGAGTTCCCTTAGTTACGGTTTCTGTGAGAGAATGCACAATCTAGTGTGTTCAACAGTCTGAACAAGGCCAGTGCACCCAAACCCTCAGTCACGATGACTTGTGACTTCATACTCACACAACCATTAGCAACATCTGAACAGTTCGGTTTGTGCAATTTTACTCATAAGAATTGGGTTAACTTGTGGTATGGTCTTCAGACACTTCCTAATGGTGTCACACTGGGATCATCTCTCCAGTTTGATATTATGAAGAAGTCACCATGCTAACAAATCAATCTTAGTGAAATTCAAACTTGGGTTTCATGATCAGAAGGTTAACATTCTAGCTACTCAGCCATTTACCTATAGAAACTGAATATGCATAGGAAAATAATATTTTGGCTTGAAAATTTTACACATCGATACTTAATCTCTTTTCTTAAGCAGTTAAATTAAATTGCAGATATTCAAAATAAAATATCTCTGGACAAGACTTGAACTCTTATCCCCATATTTAGAAAAGCCCCACCCAAATTTTTTTTCCACAGAAATGTATTTAACACTGTTAGTCATCTTGGATTTCTGAAAATGAGGTGTTTACACATCACAATACAAAAATGCTTATAGTGTTACAATTACGTAAAATATGGTCATACTGCTGAAAAAATAATATAACAGGCAATCTCTGTTACAATAGACATTAAATCAAAACTTGAACTGAAGATAAAATTATTCATTGAAATGAAAATTATAATAAATTTGTTGTATAAACATATGTTGTAAATTGTAGGTGGAACCCATCAATACAATAATAGAGAAAAGTTTTATTCATCAAAAATAGCCACAATATAGAAAGATATTACATTAAACAGATTCATAATTCCGTCAATTATATGCCATGCATGATACACACTTAGGCAATCATGTATCTTTCAATACATGAATGACAAGGCAGATTTTTTTCCTGCAGTAGGTTACCATTTCTTTCTGCAGTAGAGCAGTAGCTAACCAAGGCTGTAGAACCCAGTCTGTCCTGCTATTTACCCATAGCTAGGGGAAGAAGAAGAGGATTTATACCTTTCCCCAAGGTTATAAGCACATAAGTGAAAGTAATGGATTTGACTGGAATTCAAAATCGGCTCTCCAATTCCTCAATCCAAGCTGTTATCTATTACTATACCATATTTCCTCATAATTACAGAACTGAATGAGTAATACATACATAATGATTTATTATTGGAGATTTAAAACAAAAACATGTTAAAAATTGCTAAACAATAGCATTTATGCTTCAACAATAGAAATGTGTCTCCTTGGGTGATGGTAAATTACTGGTGAGTGAATGATTAATTTCAAAAGCAGAATACTTCCTCTTTATTTGAAAGAGAAAGAGAAAAAAAAAACAATTAAAATGAGGTGTTCAATGAAAGTTGAACATCATACCTCTCTATATTTTATGAAATAATACAATCATTTGCAAATTAGGTCTACTCTATATTGAGCCCTCTTTTAAATTAAACGTTATGGACAATGGAATTATACTCTATTTGTTCTTATCTTACCTGGATATATATATATATAGTCATCCACAGACAAACTGTTTTGCTGTATCACCAAAACCCAACTGAATTGGCATCAGTCAGGGATTCTACCACTAAGCTGTTGGCACACAACACGGATGAAGGTGAATTTAAGTGTATTTATTTTTAGATAACCACATAGTGACTGAGAGAACTCGATTTGATTTACCGAAGAGTCTTGCATTATTAGCCATAATAGTCACTGTTTACAAACCCATATTTGCTTCCCCAGAGAGCTCAACTGAAATAAATTTTTCAGGAGCATATATATTGTCATCCACAGACAGACTGTTTCACTGTATCACAGCTCATCAGTTTGGCTAGACGTCCAGTTGCCTTTCGCTAGGACTGAAACCCGACTGAATTGGCGTCAGTTGGGAATCTACCATTAAGCCATTGGCACGCAGCAGGGATGAAAGTGAATTTAAGTGTATTTATTTTTAGATAAACACACAGTGACTGAGAGAACCTGATTCGATTTACCAAAGAGTCTTGCTATATATATATATATATATATATATATATATATGAAAATATATAAATCATGAAAATTTTCCTTCATTAGTCAGGTGCAGTGACTGGACACTCCAAAGAAAATGTGCCTCCTGCAACAACTGAACAACTACAACTACACAACACTATAACCCCTCACTGAATCATGTGAGTAGTGGGAGAGAGCAAAAGAAACAAATTACCAACTACAAGTTTTTAAAAACATTTTGGGTAACAAAGTACCACATGTGACTAACAAAGGGTTAAGATACCTCCTGTGTCTTGTTGTCTCATGATTACCTAAATATGATAGATTTCCAATATGTATGTGTACCTGATCTAACTGGAAATAGGTTTGGTCTTATATATCATGAAACATGGTAATTCAATGGCAAAGCACAATCCAGTGAATGAATAGAACAGCCTCAACACATAAATCACCAATAATTGTTTCCAAGTCTCTATCGACAAATCCTTGATCAATAATATTAAAAGGATATTGGACATGTATAGCCCAAGGCTTGAAGAGATGTGGAAAAATGTAGTCTGTCCAACATTGAAAATCAGTTCTGCTTTCTTTCCATCCCAAATCCGGTTTTGCAAGAACAGCAAATCATAAGGAATTGAACATTTGCTTTTCTTCATTGAGAACCAACAATGCCTGTTCAAGTCTTTGATCCCAGTTCTGAAGAAGATGCCTTTCATTGATTTTTGATAATGTAGATAAATAGTAGATAGTTAAATAAAATGAATTTAAGGGCTTATCTTATTCTATGTGATATTATATTTAGACTATACAAAAACATTTGATAAAGTACAACACAAACATCCATTTGAAATGATAGGAAAACAGTGTTATTCCAATCACAGATTCTGTTATAGTTTCCATAGAAATAAATAGGAATCATTACAATTGGAATATCCCTTGTATTATTGTTATTATTATTATTATTATATTTCCTTTGATATCTAGTGTATACTCATTTCATTCCAGGTCCTGACCAGAGACCTAAGGTCAGAAATGGCATCATGAAATTTTCCACTGAGCAATTTTGAAAAAAAAAAACACATATATTTTACATAGATAAAGCCCTTCAGAAGGTTGTGGGCTGTACTCATGAAAACAATTTTTTGTATTTCTTTAAGGCATGGGTTTCCAGGAATCTCTTCAATGAATCTTTACCAATCAATCCGAGGGCTCCAACTACAACTGGACTTGCTGATGTTCTCATGTGCCACATTTTTGAGATTTCATTTTCAAGGTCCTTGTATTTTGATAGCTTTTTGAAGATCTTCAAAGATACTGTCATATCAACATGGAGGCACATTTTGTCTTTGCAGTCTCTAATCACGATGTCTGGGCAATTACCTTTGATTGTGAAGTCCTATAAAATTGTTACAGATCCTATCTTCATAACCAAGTCCGGGTGGTGTTCATACCTATTTCTTTCAGTTTCATTTTCGTAAAAGTTTCAGATTTTCCAGTGCAGATATTGGCACACTCTATCAAGTTTTATAGTCACTGGACACCAGTACTGCACAACCTGATACAAGATGGTCAATTGTTTCTGGATATTTATCACAGAATCTACATTTTGAGTGAACACAATTTTTCAGTATGTATACTTGATAATTTCTAGTTAGCAAGTATTGGTCCTATGCAGCAAGAATAAAACTTATAAAAAGTTTCAGCTTTTATCCCTGCACTATGTAGACACTAATGGGTATGGGGTTTGTCTACATCAACTTGTTTGGTACGGGCAAAGTATTGACCATGAAGCAGTTTATCTTGCCAATGTTTTTGTATCTGTTTGGTTGCATTTGACTTTGCTTTCTTTATTAAGTATTTTTTAGCTTCAGTCGATGTATTGTTCTTTACTTTATTTCTTCACCCATTCGAAACTCTTGGGTGATTAGCTTTGTTCTGTCTGTGTTTAGTGTGAAGTCCCATAAAATTGTTACAGGTCCTATCTTTGAACCAGGTCTGGGTGGTGTTCATACCAGTTTCTGTTGGTATTACTATTATATAAAAAAATGCATTTTATAAGGTACAACCCAAAGGTCTATTTGAACTGCTAGGATACTTGATTTATTTGGGAAAGACATTAGAATAATCCAGTACTTATACTGGGAGTAAACTACCTACATACAGATGGAAAATGAATTCAGTAAATATGTAAAAATAGAAGGGGCAAAAAGTAAGAATGTGTCTTTTCATCAGACTTATTCAGCTTTTATAGTGGAATGATCCTGAGAGAATTACAGGTCCTACCAGGATTTATTACTGGTGGGTACAATCTTAACAACAGAGATAAACAGATGACACTATACTGATAACAGGCACAAGGGTGGGGAGATTGTAGAAACTCCTAGACTAAAGTACTAAGGTAAGAAGAGAGGACTAAACATCAATTGAAACGAGAGCCAGATCAGACTAAAACTGGAGTAAGGGTGCCAGAAAAGACTAGAGTTGCCCAACCTGTCTTGATAGAGTTCAAAAGAATCTCCTCTGCTTTGTGGTTGATGGATTATTTTCCATATTTCAAAACCCCTTTCCCACAGATAAAACACTGCAAGTCTCTTACTATTCTATTGCTATTTCCAGGGAAAGTGTGTTAATGTGTTACATTCCTTAGGTCCACTAGCCCTGACATTTGCAACTGGCACCTGACATGCCACATACATGGTGGATGAATTATCCTTATTCTCTTTATATTCCATTAGTAAAATGTAATTTCCACTCCAGCAGCTTTTCCCTGCTGCTTTATGGAACTGACTCCTGGCAGAACGTTTTCTCTATCACAACAGCCATAACCACTTTAAGTCTAGGGTTGACTATTATTTTTCCCACATAACCATATAAACTGTATTTATTGTGTTCCCTTATGCTCATGCAACACTATACTGAAACCTTCTAACTTAAGTGGCTCTTAGGACTTAGTATAATTTTTTTTTAAATAAAAAAATGCAGAATAATAACAATATTGGCTGAAGGCATGAAAGCTTCTAAAGTATCATTTAAGTAAACAAATTACCAAAGTACCATAAATTACCAAAGAACCATCACAAAGAGAAACATGCAATTTGAGTAAAGATCTATATGAAATCTGATTTCTCAATAGTAATTTTTCATGATAAATTTGGAGCTACATCGGATGAACCTAATGAATGAGCTAGAGGTTGAGTTCTGCAATAAACATGAGGTAGAAAACAACTGAAAATGAAACCTGATCCAAACCTATGGACGTTTCACTATCAACACAGAGAAAAAAGACACTTTGATAAAGCTTTCAGAAGACATTGGGCAATTAGTGTTCAAATTCTTCCAAATAGAAAAAATAGTCCAAAGTGTATGTTATGGTAATTTACCCATGCACACATGGACTCTCCCAGCTATAAATAGGAGCAGGTACTGCCTTTTGGTGAGTGTAGTTTCCAGCAGTCAGCTCTGACAGTTTGACTGAATATTCTTGCTCGTTTGTATATATTTTGCATTACTGTCTCTGTTAATATATTTGTTTAACTCAATTCCTCTCTTTGGGTCTTTATTTCTGGCCCCAACAAGGCCACAAGAGTGTACAAAAATAAATAAAAAAAGCTCAAGGTAACCTTTCTCTAAAAAATTGGATGTCATGCATGAATGGGTTTCATAGTTTCAGTATTCTAGCTTATTAGGAATCAATTAAACTGAAGAAGGTATGAAACTTATTAATTATTAAGTCCAGAGAGAGAGAGAGAGAGAGAAAATGTGTGTATATATATATATATATATATATATATATATATATATATAAAGATTAATGGTCAGAGTTGAATCAGACCAGGAAACAGTGGTATTAAAAAGTGCTCAATAGACATGTGAAAAAAATAAAATAAAAATAACATGTAAAGCTTTTAACTTTAAAATCAGGAGATCAGTGGAATTCGCTACCTTGGTTTCAACTTTACAGTATAATCAGGTGATTTTTATCAAATGTCCTCATAAGGCTTACTTTCTTAAAAACTAATGAACACTAAAAAGAATTAGACAACATTCATTAGTTTTTTAAAAAAGTAAAGCGTTAAGATGTCATTTGATAAAAATCGCCTGAAAATGCCATAAGAGTGAAACCAAGGTAGCAGATTCAACTAATCTCCTGATTTTTAATATATATATATATATGGTCAGATGTCTATTGTTGTTTTTAGTAATTTATAAGTGCTTCTTGGAATGTCTTCAGGGAATAATTCAATAATAAGAGTTTTGTTTAGATGGATTAAATATTAGTGTCTTTTTGTTGCTGTTTTTATCACTAATCACAATAAACAGATGATTCAATTCATCAGACCGACAAATTTAAAAGTACTTTTGAATTTGTAGGTCTAATGAAGCATTGAAATAAAGTTCTAATATATATATATTATTCCAGGATCATTTTGCATCTTATTCAAGATGATCTTTACCCTCTCTAACCTTCTAACTTTCTATCCTGGAGTAACAAGGTGCCTCACAGGTTTGACATACAATTTCATTTTCAAGCCTTTTTTCACAGATCTCTGCAGTGGATAAAGGTGTTAGTTAGACCCAGTGGCGGGACTCAAAGAGTGTGAGTTCAATATCTGGTTAAGGCGGTGGAGAACTTGGAGAGGGAATGAAGCAGGAGATAACTGATAACTGACATCCATTAGACATGGCATGTGGAACTAGAATAGTCTATCCCAGTGAGCGAAATAAAGGGTTCAGTTCGACACTCCAACCACCTGAAGAAGGCCGGAGCATACAACAGCCGAAATGTTGTAATAAATATGGCGACAAAGATGAGGAGATGAGGACAATAGTCCGAATAATGTAAATAGTATATATATATATATATATATATATACACACACACACACACACATTGGTTGCATCCTCCATGCTACCAGTTCGCACAAACTGATTCTTAAAATTATAAAGGTTTAGTAAACCAGTTTTTGGATTATCTGAAAACAATTGTATATATTAATAGCCGGTATATAATAGCAAAAAATACCATTGCTTTAAGTTCTACTGTTTCATGTTAAACCCAGTCAATTGCGTTTAGCATGAAACAGACTGTTGTCTCTGGGTGTTGACTTCAATATCCACTTTTATATTGACATATGCTGTATCCCTGAAACTGAGCATTTTAACCCATAAATATACCATACTTTAAAACTATATTTTATCATATATATATATATATATATATATATATATATATATATATATATATATATATATATATATATATATATATATAAAAAAGGCTTAGACACTAATATTCCATGGTCATAATTTATTCCATTGAATCGTAAATACAATCCAATTCATCAGACCTACAAATTCAAAAAGAAAACTAAAAAAAACAACTCCGGAAATAAAAACAGTATTTAGAGAGAGTGCAAGTATGAGAGTGTGGGACAAATGTTAGAGCTAAAGAGAGGGGTAACAGACGAGAGAAGGAGAGAGATTAAACCATAACAGAGAGAATTTTAGGAGGAGTGAGTGGAAGGGGTTTAAGTAAGAGAAATATGAAATATTCAAAAAATATACATGTATGTGTATGCACCTATGTATATATATTTATATATTTTGCATATGTATGTGTATATTTACCACTAATATTATCTATCTATATATATATATATATATATATATAAGCAAATATATGGATATAGATCTGACAGTATGAAGAAAAATATACGGAAAAAACAAACAAAAATTGTAATATGCAATTATGCTTTTTTAATGTTAATATAATGTCAACGTCGGACGTTTTGGTCTAATAGACCATCTTCAGGACATATTCATAAAACATAATTAACATTAGATCATATTCAATTAAACATGAAAAAGACGATGGACATAAGAGCAAGACCAATCCAAACAGATGACTGAAATCTTTTATCAGTTATCAGCATAATTGCATATTAGGATTTTTGTTTGTTTTTTCCGTATATTTTTCTTCATAATATATATATATATATATATTGGATACCTTCACACCAATTGCCCCCATGAGTAAATACATGTACATACACTAACACCCATATATTGTGAACAACTTTACAAATTTATAGCCTGGCAATGAAAGAGATCTGAACACTAATGCGAAATGATGAAGTGAGCCTTGTAATTGTGATGGACTGTAATCCAGTCTCTCCCTTACCCAGGTTCATAGGCAAATATTCTGTTCTTTCAGTGTCATGTTAAAAACAAAAGCAATTGTAATCTTTAATGATATTTATGAGCTAGCATGAGTAACTGGGCAAACATGCACACTGATGTGTCTAATTCAATAACAAATCAACAGTAAGAAAAAGAACGAAATGAATAAATTTGCTGAAGGAAGAAGAGAGAAAGGAAGGACATGAAAAGAAATAAGTGACTTTATGAATAAAATAACACCTCAGTTACCTTCAGTAGGAAAGCAAATTTGCTGACTTGTTTTCTCACAGACAAAAAGAAAAAATAGATGATTTATGAATGAGAGAATTAGTTATACAAAGAAAGAATTAATGATTGAAATAAATTGAATAAATCGTTTTAATTGGTTTCAAGAATAAACAAGCAGGTGAAAGAAATCAAAATTAATTAAAATAATAGGTTAATAAAAAAAATTCCACAGAAAAACAAAATTAAAGTTAAAAAAACAGAGAATTAAAGAATGAAAAAAGGAGTAGAAAATGCAATATTTTATTCCAGAATAAAAGAATGAATAAAAAAAAGAACAGAATGAGTAATGCATTCCAGGATATTTATTCCAAAATAAAAGAAGACTAAAAGTCAGAATGAGTAATACTTAGTCTAGAATTAAAGAATGAAAAAAAGGAACAGAATACTCAACACTTATCCCAGAATGAGAGAATAAGAAAGGAAGCAATACATTTCCAGTTATTTATTTGGAAATAAAAGAATACTTATTCCAAAATACACAGGGCTATACTTATTCAAGAATAAAAGAATGCAAAAAAGAGCTGTAAAGAGAATTCAAACAAAAAGGAAACTCATACTAAACATCAAGAAAAGGGTTCAGGCTATATGTCAGTTACATGTAGAATACAGAATCAATTCCTGTCAGAGGAAACATAATTTCTATGAAATTTCTCGGACATTTAGGCCGGTAAATGTAGTTAATAGTTTGGTTTGTTTTGTTTTATGGCATATCAACCTCAATGGGTCATTTAATGCTGACAACATTTTTTTTCCTGCTAATAATTTTGTTTTGTCAAAAATCTATTTCTGGAAATATTTTTTCCACAAAATTGTAAAGCTGATAATATTATTTTCAAAAACATATTGCTGGTAATATTATTTTTACAAAAATGTATCGCTGGTAATAGTTTTTTAAAATTTATTTCTGGTAATAATTTTTACAAAGTATTTCTGGTATTAAAACCTATTTTTACACTTTTATAATGCTTTTTATCTTAGTTTCGGGGTTAACTATTTGCCCATAATTGGGACCCTAACAGGTGCTACCATCCTGGGTCATGGTGGACCTGGGAACACCAGCAATTAAGAGGTGGTTGCATGCTCCTCAAAACCTCCTGATCAGAGGCCTTGATGTTGGACATAGTTTATCATCTTACACAGGACCTGAATGTAGTTATTTGGCATACCTAGTATGCGGATGTAGTTTATCATCATACCCAGGACACATATGTAGTTTGTCGTCATACCCAGGACACAGATGTAGTTTATCGCCATAACCAGGATGCAGATGTAGTTTATTGTCATACCCAGGATGCGGGTGTAGTTTATTGTTATACCCAGGACATGGATGTAATTTATTGCCATACCCAGGGCGCGGATGTAGTTTATTGTCATACCCAGGAAGTAGATGTAATTTTTCATCATACCCAAGACATGGATGTAGTTTATCACCATACCCAGGGCGCGGATGTAGTTTATCGTCATACCCAGGGTGCAGATGTAGTTTATCATCATACCCAGGACTTGGATGTAGTTTATTGTCTTACCAAGGAAGCAGATGTAGTTTGTCGTCATAACCAGGACACGGATGTAATTTATCGTCATACCCAGGACGCGGATGTAGTTTATCGTCATACCCAGGATGCGGATGTAGTTTGTCATCATAACCAGGACACAGATGTAATTTATCATCATACCCAGGACACGGATGTAGTTTATCGCCATACCCAGGGCGTGGATATAGTTTATTGTCTTACCCAGGAAGCAGATGTAGTTTGTCATCATAACCATGATACGGATGTAATTTATCGTCATACCCAGGATGCGGATGTAGTTTATCGTCATACCCAGGACGCGGATGTAGTTTGTCATCATAACTAGGACACAGATGTAATTTATCGCCATACCCAGGACGCAGATATAGTTTATTGTCATACCCAGGATGCGGGTGTAGTTTATTGTTATACCCAGGACATGGATGTAATTTATAGTCATACCCAGGACACGGATGTAGTTTATCATCTTACCCAGGATGCGGATGTAGATGTCATACCCAGGAAGTTTATCATTCATCATACCAGGATGGATGTAGTTTATCACCATACCCAGTTATGTAGTTTATCGTAATTTTGTATTTATCGTCATACCCAAGACGCGGATGTAGTTTATTGTCTTACCAAGGAAGCAGATGTAGTTTGTCGGATAACCAGGACATCGGATGTAATTTATCGTCATACCAGGACGCGGATGTAGTTTATCGTCATACCCAGGACGCGGATGTAGTTTGTCATCATAACCAGGACACAGATGTAATTTATCGTCATACCCAGGACACGGATGAGTTTATCACCATGCCCAGGGCGTGGATGTAGTTTATTGTCATACCCAGGACCTGGATGTAGTTTATTGTCTTACCCAGGAAGCAGATGTAGTTTGTCATCATAACCATGATACGGATGTAATTTATCGTCATACCCAGGATGCGGATGTAGTTTGTCAGGACGCGGATGTAGTTTGTCATCATAACCAGGACACAGATGTGTAATTTATCGCCATACCCAGAATGCAGATGTAGTTTATTGTCATACCCAGGATGCAGATGTAGTTTATTGTTATACCCAGGACATGGATGTAATTTATAGTCATACCCAGGACATGGATGTAGTTTATCGCCATACCCAGGGCACGGATGTAGTTTATCATCTTACCCAGGATGCGGATGTAGTTTATTGTCATACCCAGGAAGTAGATGTAATTTTTCATCATACCCAAGATATGGATGTAGTTTATCGTCATACCCAGGGCGCGGATGTAGTTTATCGTCATACCCAGGGCGCGGATGTAGTTTATCGTCATACCCAGGACTTGGATGTAGTTTATTGTCTTACCCAGGAAGCAGATGTAGTTTGTTGTCATACCCAGGACACAGATGTAATTTATTGTCATACCCATGACGCGGATGTAGTTTGTCATCATAACCAGGACACAGATGTAATTTATCATCATACCCAGGACACGGATGTAGTTTATCGCCATACCCAGAGCGCGGATGTAGTTTATCATCATACTCAGGACTTGGATGTAGTTTATTGTCTTACCCAGGATGCGGATGTAGTTTGTCATCTTAACCAGGACACAGATGTAATTTATCGTCATACCCAGGACACGGATGTAGTTTATCGCCATACCCAGGACGCAGATGTAGTTTATTGTCTTACCCAGGATGCCGGTGTAGTTTATTGTTATACCCAGGACATGGATGTAATTTATAGTCATACCCAGGACATGGATGTAGTTTATCGCCATACCCAGGGCACGGATGTAGTTTATCATCTTACCCAGGATGCGGATGTAGTTTATTGTCATACCCAGGAAGTAGATGTAATTTTTCATCATACCCAAGACATGGATATAGTTTATCACCATACCCAGGGCATGGATGTAGTTTATCGCCATACCCAGGGCGCGGATGTAGTTTATCATCCTACCCATGAAGCAGATGTAGTTTGTCGTCATAATCAGGACACGGATGTAATTTATCGTCATACCCACGGCGCAGATGTTGTTTATTGTCATACTGAGGACAGGGATCTAGTTTATCGTCATACCCAGGACAGGGATGTAGTTTATCGTCATACCCATGACACAGATGTAGTTTATCGTCATACCCAGGATGCAGATGTAGTTTATCATCATACCCAGGATGCTGTAGTTAATACTGTTTATTATAAACAGAGCATTTACTTATATATTTGTATTTATAAAAATAACATATACAGAAAATATATTAAAATAGTTGTCAAATTCAGTCCATTTTATAATATATATCAGATATAAATAAAAGACAATGTATCAAGTCACTAGATGGAGATACATCATAGTAGATGGATGTAACAGTCCAAGTTGAAGTAGTAAGAAGAGCAATAAAGAAATATTCCTGCGTCTAGTTTATTTCGTGTTGTACAAAAACTTTCTTCAGAACAAAGTGGACTAAAATAAACAAAAAAAATTTTTTGTGAATTACCTCAACAATTTTTTAAATTTAAAAATTTTGGGATTTACATTTTGTGTCTTCTTTATCTTTCATTTTCTTTGTGACTGAGTCAAATGTTTCTTACAAGGCCAAATTTTCACCTACTAAACCTTCTAAATAAAAGAATGAAGAAATCAATTAAAAAAAAAAATTGAATACAGCCAAAAAGAAAGAAATAACTAAATCCAGAATATTTTTTTTTTAAAGCATTACACCCCAAGCAAGGCGGGAAGCCACTAGGAAGCAGGGGGTTGCAGAAGATTTGGAGTGAGAGCAGATGGGAGTGATAGAAGAAAGGATGAGGAGAAGGATAGTGGATAGATCAAGGTAACTGGAGATGTCGATTGACATTACATTTGAATAGTTGGAGATTATAGCTCTCAGGGAAACAGTAATAGGGAAGGGTGTTCCACAGGTGAGAGGTGTGAGATATGAAGCTATTGGAGTAGAAGAGACGGCTACATTTAAAAGTTTCTACAGTGAAAGGGTGAGAGTGGAATGCCAGCCTCATAGGGCGCTTGAATTCATGAAGTCTGGGAACCAGTGAAAGCAGCTCATCGGAGCAATTACCATGAAAGTATTTGTAAAAAAGACAGAGAGAGGTGATTAAAGGATGAAAAGAATACATAAATACTTGGGTTCACATAAGCAATCATAAAAATACTTCATTGAATATCACTCTTTTAAAACAAACAAGTGGCAAGAATAAAGGATTAAGAGAATAAAGAAATATTCATAAATATAAATAAAACAATGACAAGAATGAAGGATTAAGAGAATACATAAATACTTACAAATGAAACAAGTGATAAAATTGAAGGATTAAGAGAATATATAAATATTCATAAATATAAATAAAACAATAACAAGAATGAAGGATTAAGAGAATACATAAATACTTACAAATGAAACAAGTGATAAAATTGAAGGATTAAGAGAATATATAAATACTTATAAAAGAAGGGGTAAAAAGAAGAATGTGTTAGCAAATAAACAAATACAGTAAAATAAAAAAAAACAATACATAAATAAATCCAGTTTCAACTGTTTCAACATTGACATGAGTGTTCATAAATAATGATTAATTAACACTTTAATTCTCTCTTTGATGGGAGAAGACATTATTTGGATGGAAAATCCTGTGCATAATGGACTTCATCCATCATTTCTTTCTTTATCAAGTTTTCTAATGCATTTCACAATGTTTTTCCCACTCAACTTGCTATTTCCTTTAACATTTATTTATTCAAAATGGAGGTTTCATGTAATTTATTCTCGCTTTGTGTATTTTCCTTTTTTGTATGATACAGCATTTCTGCTGATGACTACATAATGAAATTAACTCCTATTTTCCATTTAAGATTGAAATATTTTAATAAATTTTCAAATTTTAACTTCAACAAACCCAATCATTAAAGCTCATAGAGTTGTCGTCCTCCTATTCACCACCCAAAGCTATAGGGTCCAGTCTGTTCTATTTACCCATAGCCGGGGTGGGGGAGAAGAGATGGATTCATACCTTTCCCAAGGGTATTAGCACATAAGTGAATTTAATGAACTTGACTGGAATTGGAACATGGCTCTTCAATGCCGCTATCCATTGCTCCACTGTGCTGCCACAATATATATATATATATATATATATATATATATATATATATATATATATTAAAAAGAAGCGAGAAACTGCAAACATTTTGGGTTGTAATGTGGATTCTTTTTTAAAAATATACTTTATTTTCCATAATTTTGCTACACATGTTTCCAGTCTGATGACCATATTATGACAAAGGGTGGAGATTTCCACATATTATTAAAAATAGTTAATTTTTTCTTATGTTTTTTGATGTTAAATATTCTTGATATGAGACATTTTCTTTTTTGTGTGTTAGTGACCCAAATGTCTATTGCACATTGAGTGCTGGTGTTAATAAAATAGAGGTTGATGTATAATAACAGAGCTATATAATTAATATTAAAAATAAATATACATTTGTTACTTCACCTGTAGCACAACTGACAATTGCATTGTGCATAAAACTCAGAGTTGTGCTACCAATGAGGAATATATATATGTATATATATATATATATATAACTTTGGGATCAAATATGCCCACATAGACAAACTAGACTAACATACATATAGAAATATTCACAGTTTTTCAGGGAGGCTTGGTATTCATTAATTTCTTGAAACTTCAGATGGATGTGGCATCTGTCCTTGTTATCGGAATGCCACAAACTATATTAACATTGGTTTAAAAGAGTCAAATGCATGTGATATATGATTAACCAATGAAAATCAAACAACACAAAACTAAGAATATCCGAATTTCTTTTTTTTCTCCATATCTCAGTCTCTGGTATATATATATATATATATATATAGGATATAACCTTTCTTTTAAACATGTTTCATTAAATATGAGACAAGGAAAATTAAATTAATTTTTTATTTATTTTTTTTTCTGCATTCTTAAATTTTTCTGTTTGATGGGAGTAAAAGTAAAATTGTCTGTATTATCCATTGTCCCTTGTGCTTTTGGCTACTTCTTTAACCATTTTCAGTGTATATATATATATATATATATATAGGCATGGTGGCGTAATGGATATTGGCTTGGATTGAGGAATCGGAGAGCTGAGTTCGAATTCCAGTTGAATCCATTACATTCACTTATATGCTAATACCCTTGGGAAAGGTATGAAATGAATCCTCTTCTTCTCCCTCCAGCTATGGGTAAATAGCAGGACAGACTGGGTTCTATAGCCTTGGATGGCAACTGGTCTAGGAGAAGGACAACTTTGAATTCACAACTTGTAGAGGGTTGTTTGGGGACCTTGTGGCACATAGTACACCAGGTCTCTGTATTCGGCCCTTCAAAAGTGTGGATGGTCCTGCATGAAACCTTCACCACTATAATCAAATCTCATGTGCTGTTGTCGGGCTGTCAGTTTCCTGGGAACTGATCTGCTTGACCCTCATATGTCAGATTCGACGGAAGAGTCAAGCAAAATATATATATATGTGTGTGTGTGTGTGTGTGTGTGTATTTTATGTATATGTAGTATGATAAATAGGGATGTGTAGGTACCAGTCACTTTAATCGATTGGCCAACCTCAAATTATAACTTAGGTAGGATAATGTGCAAGGTGATTTTTAAAACAGAATTGTAAAAAAAAATTGCACATTATTAAGTGGAAAATATTTTATTCAGCAACTTTTTTTTTTACAGCAGAATGATTTTATTTATTTTAATTTTACTTTTCACCATTTTTTTTTTTAAATTACCATCTTGAATTTTTCTTGGTGATCAATATCAGTTGTTTTTTTAGTGTCAATATTTTTAAGGCGGGAATGGTGAGCTGCACTGAAAATGGTTCAGCATTTAGATTTAAGGAAGAAGTCATTTTTTTAAAAAGAAAGAGAAAACATATAAAACCAATAAAGAAAGAGTGTCAAGAAATATAATGAAAAGAAGACATAACCACAATATTTTCAATGTATGCACATACGCAGAGGCGGGTGCATGAACATGTTCATGTATGAACACACACGCACTATGAAAGGAAAAAAATAAAAATCAACCTTACATAAAAAGTGCATATATCAAAAAGATGAGAAATATAAACAGCCAATTGCTGATACCCCCTGACAAGTGGACGGATGGGTCCATCCACAAAACTCTGGGATTGGTATGCTGAAGGTAACATCAATCGACTAAGTGACAAACTTTATATTTGTATATTGATTACATATATATATATATATATATATATATATATATATATGAGTATATGTTCAATCAGATGCTGAAAGCTATACTTAACATCTTTTAGTGACAACATCCAACTAAATCACAGTTATATGAACCCATCCTTGATATTTCTACAATCTTACATGAACACAGAATACATTTTGCAGGACACTGCTAGTGAGCAAAACAAGAACTTGCAATTGATCTACTGCTCTGGACACCGAGCCATAGATCAAAATGGGTTGGTCACCCAACAACCACCTACAGATTGCCACCCTAAATATCTTGTGACCTTGATGCAGAATTATGTTGAGTGGCATGATAGACTCATGATATCTGAGCTAGTTCAACTGAATAAAAAAATAATATATATATATATATATATATATATATATATATATATATATATTATTGTGAGTAGAATTGGCAAGACAAAGTTGTTATTTCTCTCTATCTCTACTTCCTTCTCTTTTTTAATTCTCATCATTTTCTTTTTCTCTCTTAACTCATATCTTCTTTCTCTCTTTGTTTTCTGTCTTCCTCTTTTTCTTTTTCTCTCTTTACCTTTTTATTTTCTTTCTTTCTTTTCCTTCTCTTAATTCTTATCTGTTTCTTTTTCTATATCTTCCTTTTTCCTTCTCTCAGTCTCTCATAATTCTTATTTTCTTTCTCTCTTTTTCTTACTCTTTCATTTTATTTCTCTCTTTCTTTTTTCCTACTTTTTCTCTTTTAATTCTTATTTCTCTTTCTCTTTCTTTCTCTTTGTCTTGGGTATGATGATAAACTACATCTGGCAGCAAGTTCTCTTATCAGGAGGAATTACTAAGGAAAAAATTACTAAATGACCCATAAGGAGTTGATAGACTGCTAAACAAAGAAAGAACCAATACATTCTTTCTCTCTCCCTCTTTTATTTTTATTTTCTTCCCTATTTTTACTTCTGTTTCTTTCTTATTCTTTTGCTTTCTTTTATTTGTTTCTTTTTTCTGTCTCTTTTACTTTTTCTCTCTCTCATTTTATCTTCTTTCTCTCTCTTCCTTTTTATCTTTCTCTTTTTTTCTTTTTCCTTCTCTTTCTCTCCAAATTTTTATCTTTCTCGTTCTTTATCTATATCTTTCTTTTCCTTTCTCTCAGTCTCTTGTAATTTTTATCTTCTTCCACATTTTTCTTTTCCTTTAAATTCTTATCTTCTTTCTCGTTCCTTCTCTCTTTCCCTTATTTCTTCTTTCTTGTCTAATGTTAACAAATACAGCCTTAAATTGGTAGCAAATAAGATTTCTTATCTTAGCCTTGAATGGCAACCATTTCTTATCAAATATCAGTAAAATACAAAATTAAGACGATTATATGAAAGATTTGCTTGTGCTTTCTAGAAGATAAGTATATCAATAATCCTTTAGTTGAATAAGGGAAACAGCAAACATAGAATTAAAAACAAATCTTGATCAAGATAAAAATCTGATTGAAAAAAAAAAACAATCTGAAATTCATTCAGATGATCTGACAAATGGTAATGGTCAAGGATGGTATCTATGATACAGTCCCCTCTTGAATCTATGATATTGGGCTCCTCACTCTACAAGACCTCAATAGTCATAAGATAGTAAGCATATAAAATACAAATTTTATTGTAACTTAATTATCTACAATAATAGGTTATATGTAGTACAGGTGAACAATTCAACTAGAAAAATTGAAAATAAATACAATGTAACTAAATACAAATTAGAGACATGTCATAATAAATCATTCAAACTTAAATAAATCAACAATGTTTTGTGGCAATTTAATACATTTAATAATTTTAATACATTCAACATTATAGATAAAATAGTGAATTTTATATAGTATTTTTTCAAGACTCGTCATGACCAAAACAAATTCACAGATTTGAACAAAAAATTCCCCCAGAATGACATCTCCCCATTTCAACTGTAAAATGCTAAGATTTTGCTGCCAATCTTGTATTGCACTTAAATTCATAGAGTCTAAGTACCATAGAGGAAAGTTCATCAGACCAATTACCATGAAAGTATTTATAGAAAAAGCACAGGGAAACTATATTATGACGGTAGAAAAGTGACTGAAACCGAGATGCCATGACAGGTATTAAATTCAGAGTAGTCCGACTAAAAGTATTTTTATCAGTTAGATAAGAAATAAACATTTGTGGCATTTTATAAAATTGCTGAAATAAAATATTTTAAGAGTTGCCAAAGACTTTTGATACTTTTCTATAAATTTTAAATACCATGTCCATTGAAAGCAGATTACTTTGCTTTAATATCTTTGAATTCTTATGGTGAGGTTCAAGCCCTGATGTCATGCCTAGCTAAATCCACAGTAAAATGTTGAGATTCAGTTGCCAATCTAGTAGTATGATTCAGTTCATTCAGTCAGATACAAAGGTGTAGAGCTCATCAGAATAACTGTCATGAAAATATTTATAGAAAAGAGTGAGGGAAGCCACATCACAATGGTTGGCAAGTGAATGAAGTCAAGATGCCAGGTCTGTACCGATAACATTGCAAATGCTTCTGTAATATCATTGGCCATGACACCAACAATCTTCAAAAATTTATATGCAATGCCAATCACTGTCTTCTGCTCTTCTATTGTCCTTCTTCTCCTTACTAAAGTCTTCTCTTTTTCATTCCCAGTAACCCCTTGCGTCTTAGTGACATTATCACCTTGCTCAGGTTGAAATGATTAAAAAAAGTATTAATATGTTGTAAATTTAATCAATTTTCACTCAATTTCACCCAGACAAATTGGGTTTTATGCAAACAGAGAAAATAAAAGGCTATTTTTCATGGATTTATTTTAAAAGGATAAATATTTAATTTTTTATTTTGTTGCAATTTGTTTGGCAAAAGGCTGTTTTCATTTCTACTAAGTAATACATTAAATAGATATTTAGCTTAGTTTAAGTTAGTCTTAATTATAATGTGTACAGTTCCTGAACTGCATATGCAGTGAGAGTCCTATTCAATGGAAATAGGTGTACAGCTGATATTCATGATTTACCATAATTTGCCAATAGTCTTTCTGCTATCTATTGATGTTCAGTTATTATGGAGGGATTTGTAATATTATATTGGAATGGCTCTGCAATCTTTACAATGGCTGACAAATCCAAGCAGGAGGCTTGAAACAAACTTTGTGCAAAATTCAGCAAATCGACCACAGTGACCTTCACAATGTTTTGTCAGGTGTCAACCATTCTTGAGATCAAACACAGGTTTTTGAGTGGACCACACATTTCAAGGACAGTTGAATTTCATTTCAAGCTGATGAGTGCCTATAGCAAACAATTGCCAGCAAAATGTATTGTAGTAATAGTTTACCTTGATGTTTTTAAGCATGAGCCCAGCAATGTTTTATTTTTAATCATTTCACCCCAAAGCAATAAAGTCACTAAAATGCTAGGGATTACTAAGTGTGAGAGAATCTGAAAGGAAAAACTATTAAGGAGAGAGAACAATAAAGAACATGAATTAAGAAAACAAAATAACAATTGACATTGCATTTAAATTTTGGAAGATCAAAGTTAACTGGGAAACAAGAAGCTGAGAGTTCTACAAGCAAGATTGCCCTAGAGAGGGCGGGAAAACACTGGTCAGGGGTTGCCATAGAGACAGAAGAGAAACCAAAACCTTCAAAATGTTTCATCAGGCTTTAAGCAAATATTCTTTATGTTAAACATTGATTTCTGTGGGACATTTGAAGCCTTTAAGATGATAAGCATTTAAAGTATCTGGCTGAACTCTTTAGGCCTGGGTGGCAACCAGTATTGGAGAAGGCAATGAAAAATCACTTCACTGTCTTTCTCCAAGAAATTATGGCAATTCACAGATAATAATAAAAGTAAAACCTATGGAGAGCTATGAACGTCTATGTCCTGAAGGGGCATGGAATTAAAAAAAAAAAAAAAGAAGTTATCAGCAAACTGTCAGGAAATGGGAATAAAATGTCATATAATTATCACCTATGGTCACATCACGAAACACTATCTCCAATGTTAAGCAATGTCGAGTCAAGACACTACCTAGATGGATGACCGTCTGAGAATCTAGGTACTGTAAGCTTGGATGTGCAGGTGGTGTAATAGATAATGGCTCAGAATGCAAAATCAGAAAGTCAAGTTTCAATTCCAGTTAGGTTCATTATATTCACTTCCATTTCTTGTTTGTCTATCAAATTCTGATTATGTATGAATCCACCTCTTTTCCCACACCTATGGGTTAATTAGTGAGACTTGTATCACTAAAACATTGTTATCTCAAAAAATATCTTACAATCTAAAAATATTTTCTGGCTTTAAATAATATGCATAGGCTTCATAAGCCATAGAAAATGAATGAAACAATCAACATAAATATATAATTATCTGGCAAAATGGTTAACTTTGTGTTGGTCTTAGTATAGGGATTTTCCAAAAATTGCTCCAATGATATTTCTTTTTGTTATATTTTCACAATCTTATAATAACAATGGAGTACCAATCTCTCAGGATTGAGAGTTCAATCTTTACACTAGCTATGTGCATTCTTTCTTTGCAGAAAAGTGCTGAGTATGAGGTCTACTCAGAAAAAATGTAACCATTTAATATTAGCAAAAAAAAATTGCACACTTCAGACAATGGCACTTTCATCCCTTTCAAAGTAATTTCCTTGGAACCTCACAGTCTTATTCCTGTGTTATGAGTAAGGAAAAATGGTTTTGGTTCTATTCATGATCTCTCTAGCAGCAAAAGATCTCTTTACAAAATTCGCTAGTGGAAATATCCCCTCAATCATTCATGGTCAAAAGATCATTTTTTCCTTTTGAAAATGAAATAAATATCAACTTTGATCTTACTCAGTAACCCCTTGTTTCTTAGTGGCTTTATTGCCTTGCTTGGCGGCAAATGATTTAAAAAAATTAAAACAAAGAAAACAAGAACACATAGCACAGTGGATAAAGGTGTTAGTTAGATCCAGTGACAGAACCCAAAGAGTGTGAGTTCAATACCTAGTTAAGGTGGTGGAGAACTTGGAGAGGGGAATTAACAGGAGATAACTGATAACTGACATCCATTAAACATGGCACATGAATCTAGAAAAGTCTACTCCAGTAAGCAAAATAAAGGGTTCAGTTTGACTTTCCAACCACCTGAAGAAGGCTGGAGAGTACAACGGCCGAAACGTGATAAATATGGCAATAAAGATGAGGACAATAGTCTGAATAATGTAAATAGTATACATAATACCACATCTCAGAAATATAGACCGAAACAAAAAAAATCATGGTAATATTCTTCTAGTGTTTTAAATAATTTATAGAATTTTAGGGGGCAAAGATTTTAATTGATCTACCAGAAATAATATAAAGCAAAACAAAGTTTTTTTCTTTGTCATTGGAGATTTCTTAACTGAAAGATGTAAGAAGCAAGAAGCCTGGCCAACTCCAAGAAAATTCCATTTGGAAAAAATGTGGAAATTCTTTATTCATTTTTGTTCCTTTTAGGTACCAAAAAATAATTTTTCTTTTTTTTTCAAGGAAAACAACACCTCAAATGCACATGGATTCTCAATATAACATCTACTTTGCTTGACAAAATCATATTACCTGTAGTTATTTTTATTATTATCTGCTTCTTATAATTCTTTTTACTACTCAAAATTCTTGTCATGTCAACCAATCATATAAATTCTTTTTTTATACAAAAAATTTTTCTTTTTCCATGTGCTATATCCCTTCAAGACGTTGGCAATCATGGCTCTCCGCAAACTTCCTGACATTAGTAGCTCTTAATAAATTCTGTTTTTTGTTATCTCTCCTAAACCTTGTTCCAACATTCATTTACTCAATTGATAGGTTATGTGTGGTTTTCCTCTCTCCCTTCAATGTATCCTGTGAGTATCAAATTTTCCAAGCTCTCTTTCCTCATTATGTGCCCTAGAAATATCAACTATCTCTTCCTGATATTAAGTATAAGTGCCCTTTTTGTTTCCATTTTCTATAAAACTTTGACATTGCTCACATGTTCAGTCCATGGTATTCTCAGCATCTTTCTGTTTCTTCAAGTCTCATCTTCATCTGTGAAGAGATTGTCCAGCATTCACTGCCATAGAAGAGGATTGATATTATATAACAGTTCAGTACTCTTTTCTTTGTCTCTAGCAAAATTTTTCTGTTTCTTAATACTTTACTTAGCTTTGGGAATGTATCTTTTGCTATCCCAATGTGCCTTCAGAATTCAGCATGACACTACTGTTAAAAATGAAAGGAAGATAATATTTACAAAAATAAAATTTACTATTTTCTCTTCATTATTGAATGTCCCACCATGACACCTGGCATCCTTTTCTCTTTTTCAAAACAGTTTGAAAAATGCTTTTTTGGGATCACCATCAATTGCATCATCTTGTTCTCTTTCATCTTCTTTGTAGTTTGAAATTTCTTTTCCTTTTCAATGGCAATTTTAGTTTTGGAAAAACCAGGAATCACAAGGAACACAAACTGTAAAGGAGTGTCTGATAGATCTGAGTGATGTTATGGTGATAGAAAATCACCTTCACTATAGTATAGCATAGATATGGCACAGTGCCTAAAGTACATGAAACTCAGTAGGGATAAAACTCGCTACTAAGTCATAATTGATCTAGTGAGGCAAGCTTGTGGAAGTGCTCCTTTCTTCTAAGCATAGCTTAGATGTTGCACAAGGCTGAAGGTGTGGAGCATCCAGTGAGGATATAAAACTCACTACTCAGTTGTAATTGATCTAGTGAGACAAGCTTGCTAACCTTTCCACCACATTAAAGTGCCCATTGGTGATGTAACATTTTTCCAAAAATTCCTATATAAGATGTCATTTTGGATATGACAATCACACAGTATACAACCTCACTCATTGAGATTCCCCTGCCAGCTGAATAAGTCTACATGCAAGTGTCTGTTCAAGGATGTACAATATGATCCTTTCTGATCAGGTGTCAAATTATATCAAGGCCACACAAGTAGTTCTCAAGTTATTCAAAATAGGTGGATACTTTTCAGACAGACACTGTACAAGTTAGCTGATCAGGAGAGAAGAGTTCACAACCTATTTTTTTTTGCTTTATTTTTTTTCTATAAGGCCCGAGAGCCACTCGAGATAGAGGCACAGTTTATGTGAATATATGGGGAAGACAACAGTTAAACCAAGACTTGAACAGGTTAAGATTGTAGTGATCAAGGAAGAATCTTCTTGGGAGTTGTTTCTACAAAACAGCAGTTTATGGGAAGAAGCTGTTCAAGTAGAATTTAAATCTCAACAAAAGGAATGAGGGTGGTTCACTAAAATGTGTGTGACATGATGGGTCTTAGCCATGAAGATTAGAATTGGTTGAACTCAGGAATGTAGTTTGTCTGAACATTTTCCATGGAAATAGCAATAGAGTACCGAGAAGCTTGCAACGTTTTGTCTGTGGGAAAGAGATTGTGAAGTAGACAGTTTTAGTTTATTGATGCTCTCTAAACATATGCTGTCACAGAATTTTGCACTTCAAGAAATGTGTTAAAGAAGAAGATATTGCCACTAATTATAATGAAGCAAAAAGCAAAATAAAATTGGGCAATGATTAAGTTCATTTTCTGCTATTATTTAATAAGAAAAAAATTCTAACGATTCATGCCTGCCTGGCCATGCATCTTTGATAGCTTTCTGTTCTGATCACCATGTCTTTGAGTTACTGAATGACTGACAGACTTCAAGAAATGCAGATGGAACTTCCTGTTCTTTGAATATCGACTTAGCATAGTTGGTTGATCTCATCAGAAGAGATGACCAGGGGCAAATGATGCTCAATGGTAAACAATGGTAGAATTTTGCTGATTTACTTTTTAAGATCTCAACATCAAAAAAAAATAGTCATTTTTTAAAAAATTTTCTCCATTTTATTCATACAATGTTTTCTCCTCCTACTACCACTCCTTATGATTCTTTTCCTTTCTTCTTCTTTGTCCTTTTCTCCCTTTTCTTCCTTTTTGTCCCTCCTTTTCCTTATTTCTTCTTTTGTCTCTTTTATCTTCTTCTTTCTTAAGACTATTGCTTTACTTTTTTCTTTCTTTCATCTCTTCTTTTTTCTTTCTTCTTTTCTCTTCTTCCTTCTTTTCCATTATTTTTTATCCCACTCTTTCATTTCCTTGTTTCTCCTTCTCTTCTTCCTCTTTTCTTCTTCTGCCTCATCCATTTCCTCTCTTCTTGACCCAATTTCTCTCTTTATTTCGTTTCTCCTCTTTCTTATATCCAGTATTTCTTTCTCTTCTTATGTTTGGTATCTTTTACTTCCTCTTTTCCTTCATTCATTTTGTTCAAAATTTACTTCATAATTTTTCTCTTTATCATTATTTGGTACTCTTCTTCCTTTGCTTGTCACCTTTTGCAGATTTTCTTTTTTTGAGAATTATTTTGAATTATTTTTTGTTTATTTTCTTGTCATAGTTTGTGTTTATTTTTTTTTTAATCAGCTTTTTTTCCCTTCATTTTATTCTATATTTTCTTCATCATTTTTAAAATCTTTTTTTTCCATTCATTATATTTTGAATGCTTTTATTTTTAACAATTTCATCTTTTTTATAATTTGTTTTCATTCCTGAATTTCTCTAATCTTCATAAATCTTTTCTTCTTTCTTCAATCTTTCTATCACTATCTTTTCTTTTCAGCAATCTTTTCTTTCACAAGGCATCTTTCTTTTACTCTTCCTTTTTTAATCAATTTTCTAAAAATATTTTCTACAATTCATTATTTTTCACTCATTTTGCCTCATTCACCCTCAGTAGGAGACAATCCCGTTCTTTTTTATTCATTGATCCTAACATTATTTTTTTCTTGTTGCCTTCCTTCCCAATTTCTTTTGCTTTTTTTCTTATGTCTAAAACAATTCTTTTTTTTTTCCAGTTTTGGTTTCTCATTATTTTCCTTCTTCACACATATTTTCCAGCACCCAAAGCAAAACAAGTATATATTTATCAATTTTCCCCTTATGATTCTTTTTTTTCTTCAAAAATCCTGAATCATGCCATCTTTTTTTGCCTGTTCTTCTTTAGATCTTATTATTATCTCAAAGCTAATGGCTGATTATCTGAACAAAATGGCTAAAAACACAACCATCTAAGACCAATTCCTGCTCTCATCTCTACAGTTTTCTCTTTTATTTATTGTTATTCTTTTTGTTTTCTTCATATCTTTGAGATTATCTTCTAAAATCAGTAAAGAGAAGAAAATAAACCAACAACTCCATAAGCAAATGGCACTGATAACAAAACAGTATGTTTTGTTATTCATGAAGGAGTTTTTATATAAAGTGTAATATTTTTTTATATCAGTGTTATTCTTCAGTATTAATAAATTTTTCATCATTGTGGAATATTAACTGAGAGACAGAATGGCTTCACTCTCAAATACTTAAGAATATGCATTTGACATATGTCAATATATATGAGTATGGATTTCACATACCTTACAATGCATTTCTCATAGCTTAAAATATATGAGATTATCAATTTGACAAACCTTACAATGCAATAATATACAATATTATGTCATTACAATATTATGCTATACGATATTAAGCATTTCATACATCTTATAAAGAAAATGCTGAGCTGACAAAGTCATTTCTTCTGCAATGTATTTGATCCTCAAAAGCTGTTCTACATTTATAGCTTTGTGTCAGACTAAGCAAAGCAAATACCCAGGTTGTACTTTCTAGAACAATGGCCAGTCAGCTAATCCGACAGATCATTACACTTGTTGTACATTCAATTCTTAGTGAGTGCTCCCCATTTATGAACTTGTGCCAAACTAAGTTAAACAAAATAAATACTTCAAATATCCTACTATATGGCTAGTGTGTCAGACAAACTGTAACTGAAATTGTGTAGTAGATCATCTCTTGGTGCTCACACTAGTAGCCTCATGCCAGATAAGCTATCATATTTATTTTAATGTAAATAATGTAAATTATACCTATTGAATTTGTTCATATATGGGCACATGGCCGAATGGTTAGAACGTTTGCATTCTGACAATGAGATCCGGTTTTGAATCTCACCAGTCAATTTGTCAGGAAGGAGATTTTGAACTGGAGGGGTTGATCCCAGCATGCGACACCTTTGAAAAGTGCCTGAAAATCCATACCACGGGTTGACCCAAGCCTTATGAGTGAAATTGGGTAGATGGAACCCCTGGGTGCCATTGACAGCTGTGCTAGCACAAAGTCACAAATCATCATGGCTGAGGGCTTTAGCGGGCTGGCCTTGTTCAAATTGTTGATCACACTAGATGACACACTCTTTCCCAGAAACTGTAACTAAGGTCTGCTCAGCAGAGTTGCAGTATAAACCACGAATGGGCTCTGGGGGTTTTGAATAAACACAAATGTGCCTGAGCAAGCGTCTGCAATAGGGATTGGCTAGTCACTCTAGTAGACAGGTAGCATTGAATACAAGTGGCCAGCTATACATACATACATACATACATATGAAGAAAAAAATTTAGACTGGAAAAATTTTTTTTTCAATGATGAAAACTTAATTATATATTTTTCTTTTCTTTTTTTTTTACAGGTAAGTGTTCATTCATATTGATAATAATTCCTGCACAGGTAAGTCATAACTTTAATTTGTGTCACAGGTAATCACTCAAAGTGATTATGAGATATAGTTATGCAGCACATAAAACTGGGGTTAAAACATTAAACAGAATTACACAAGGTTTGCCATTTAGGCAGATATATTGAATTGAGATTCTTGAAAGCATTCAACCTGAATGGTTTATTTAAAATAAAAATTGAACAGAAAAATTGATTCCTATGATAATGAGTAATAATTTCCTTAAGCCCACCTATTCTTATGTTATTTCCCTTGGACCTCATTAATAAATTATTTCGGGTAGATTCAGTGAGATTTGCATGATTCACAAGTTTGTATTATATTCTACAAGAATAAATATGGTTATGCTGATGCAAAACAAAATGCTATATTAAGAGTAAGACACATGATGAAGAAAGAAGGATTGGTGAATTTAACATTCCCAGAACTTATTAAAGGAAAAAGGAAATAAATTGAGAAACCAGCTTGACAAGTTTCAACAAATAGATGCTGGAAAAGGGACCACAAAGAAAAAAAAAGAGATCATAAAAGGACAAATATTGCTGAAAGTAATGTAATGACAAAGTAGTAAAGGAAAGTGGGAGGAAAGGACTATCTATCAGTTGTAAGAAGATTTAGCAAGAGTGATAGCCCAAGATGCAAGCTCTGAATTGGAGATTTCAGAATTATGCAAACCTGGATAGTTAACTATCTGGGAAGTGTTTTGACAGATGACAGAAACTATGACAAAGAAATTTAAATGTGCATTGGAATAGTGAAAGATGCTTTCCAAAAGCTAAGCAAAATATTAAGAAACAGGAAATTTTCATTGGAATAAAAGAAAACTGCCAAATTATTTTGTAACATTCCTATACAGCAATGAATGTTGGACAATATCCTCACAGATGAAGTGAAGACTTGAGGCAACAGCGATGTGGTTCTATAGAAGGATTCTGAGAATACCTTAGATGGAGCATGTGAGTAATGAGGAAGTTTTAAAAAAGGAAACGAAAAGGACATGTCTGCTTAGAATCAGAGGGATATAGTTTAAATTTCTGGGACACATCATGAGGAAATGAAAGTTCACAGGAAGAAGCTGCTCAAATGGAATTTAAATCTGAACACTGGAATATGAAGGGAATGAGGGTCAATCGCTATCATGGTGGATCTTAACCATGAAGGATATAACTGGTGGAACTAAGGAATGTAGTTCAGATGAGCACTTTCCATTGAAATAGTGCTCAAGCAGTGAGATGATTGCAATACTTCATCTGTTAGAGAGAGTCGTAACAAGGTGGTGTTGTGTATGTGTAATGTAAGTTACCCCATTGTTATATCTATTTGTAGTAGTATTTGATAGAGGAATCCTTTTTACTTTTTTTATACTGAAATTAAAATGACTAAAGACATGCAGCAATAGCATAAAAATAATACTCAAGACACATGTTAACATTAATAACAAAAATTTGTATTTTTCTTTATTGTGATGTAAATTACAGATATTGGTATGGTGTGTGTTAAAAATGTACTCAGTGTTACTGTCTCTTTTGTTTCATTAAAAGTTTGTGCTTACTTGTTTTTGCTTGTTCTGAGAAATTCGTTGGTGAGGATAATGTTTGAGATCATCAGTTTTTGATTTTCTGGAGCGATGGTGATACAATGTGTTGTGTTCCTTTTTACTACTGCTACTTGCTACTCTACTGTCTTGACACTACTAACTTAGCTTGTGGTGGAAGGGTCGTTTTTATAATGATGATCGTTCAGATTTTAGAAGGAAATATCTTTTTCATCTTTCATTACTGATGGCAAGGTTATTTTAGGATGATGAAATTCTTTATCTTTATTTCAGGGATGATGAAATATCCTTAATTTTTATTATCACTGATGGCAAGGTTATTTTAAGAATGATGAAATATGATCATTTTGGATCATAACAGGGTTTTGTAGGGTGGAAAATAATTTGTCACCTACAAGGATACAGAAATGCTTTTGGATTCTATCAAGACTGGAAAGTGAGGATGGGCAGCTCCTTCCCAAATATGGCAGCAGTACTCCATTTTGATATGGCTCTTGTAAAGTTAGAGGATAGTATGAGAAGCAGATTACTTACTGAAAACTGACCATTTGCAAAAGATAGGAAGTTATGGAGAGCCATAATTGCCTATATTTTAAAGGGACACAGCATATAAAAGACAAAGATTTCTGAAAGCAAACTGTGGAGAGCTATCATTGCACACATCCTGATGAGACATCAAGAGGGAGAGGGCAACATTAAATCAAAATGTTTTATGGAAACATTAATGTTTCTGTTCTCTGCATGAGGCTTGCAGTCTTTCCCAACTGTGAACTCTGTGGGAAGGGTTGGTGAGGAGATCAGACATAACAGCTCAGTTGATTATTAAATGGACAAAGCAACAATGCTGACTAAGAGGCTGTGTCATCTTAAATAAGACACAAAGGCATGTGCCATTCAGCCTTTATGTTTCTTATTAAATGCTGACAGAATTAACATCTCACTGAGCTGTTAGATCAAAGTTGACTGAAATGCAAACAACCCCTTACTTTTGACCCTTCTGCCATCATGTGTGTCCCTTAGTGATCTGTCATTATTGGATAGTCATATTTAGTGTCCTTTAATTGCATTGCCCAGTCATCATGTAGGATTGATAGCGAGTACTTTTCCTGTTGCAGTGATCAGTGAGATCTTAATGTCATTTGCGGTGTCAGATTCCTGATAACACATTTTTGGTATTCATTCTTTCAGGTTACATTTCAACAATGGTTTCCAATCAACAGTTTATCTGGAAGGAATCATAAAAGTTACTCGATGTCATTTAGAATTTTTTTAATCATTTCATGCCCATGCCCAGCAAGGCAATAAAGCCACTATGACACAAAAGATTACTGACTGTGAGAGAATATGAGAAAAGAAAAACACTATTAAAAAGAGAGAATAACAGAATAGGAATTAAAAAGGTAGACAATAACGATTGACATTGCATTTAAATCTTTGACAATCAGACATGACGGGAAAGAAAGAATCTGGAAGATAGTTCCACAAATGAGAAGTGCCATAAAAGAAAATGGGAACATAGAACTTATGGTTACATCTAGCCATTTTATCTATAAATCTATTATTACTGCACTTAAATTCATAGATGAAAGTATTTTTAGATAACATAGATAAAAATTCATCAAAACAATTACTATGAAATTTATATTTAATATGGAACAAAAATTTAGTTGCCACCTTGCTTTTTGAAATAGCTTTTTGAAATTGTCTGAAGATTTTGTGGACACTAAATATATATCATAATTTTTACATAACGTTAGAATTTATATGTTATTTTTGTTCTCATTACATTCATATATATATATATATATATATATATATATATATATATATATATATATATATATATATATATATGTGTGTGTATTTAGGCTCCAAATTCTCTTTTAGGCATGTCTGATTGAATAAATTACAAACATTATGTCTGCTTATTTTTAATATAATCCTTACATATTCATGAATATTTTTCTTTATATTACAATTAAATAAGGCATTTCTTGCCTGTAAAAGCAAGAATCACTTTTATTTCCCAAGAACTTTCCTCTGGAAGAGATGGAAATTTCATTGGAAATAAAAGTGATTCTAATTGTTACAGTGCCTTTCTTGCCTTATTTAATTGTAACATACAGAAAAATATTTGTGAATATGAAAGGATTATGATAAAAATAAGCTGGCATTTATTCAATCAAACATAAATATATATATATATATATATATATATATATATATATATATATATATACACTCTACAGGCAAAAGATTTGATAGTAAGAGGAGCCTGATGGAAGACTGAAAAATAAAAGCAAATCCACTGTAGTTACTAAAATTTTTATTTTAACCTTTTAAAAAATACTAAAATATCTCAATGCGGGGCTACCCCATACATTTTGCCTGTAGCATATATATATATATATATATATATATATATATTAAGAAATGGACAAAGTCCGACAATTTATTTTATTAAAGACATTTTTATGCTTAACGTTCTTTTTTATAGATACAAGTATTTAAGTAAATGCTCTGTTTATAATAAACAGTATTAAATAACATTTACCGGCCTGAATGTCTGAGAAATTTTCATAGAAAATATCCGTCCTTTGACAGGATTCACATTTATGCTGACGTGCCTTACCAATCGGCCACAAAGGAGCATTCGGTAGGTAAATGACAGTTCCGTATAGGATGCAGGTTCGAATTCTGTCAAAGAATGAATATTTTCTATGAAAATTTCTTGGACATTCAGGCCGGTAAATGTTATTTAATACTGTTTATTATAAACAGAGCATTTACTTAAATACTTGTATCTATACAAAAGAACGTTAAACATAAAAAGAATGCCTTTAATAAATAAATTGTTGGACTTTGTCCATTTCTTAATATATGACGTCATTTGTTTACATTTGATACGCCAGAGCAGTTATGAATGTACGAGATTCATGGAAGATTGAAGTTTATAAGCAGTAAATTCGACCTTGCCTACCGAACGCTCCTTTGTGGCCGAGAGGTTAGGCACGTCAGCGTAAATGACGGTTCCGTATAGGATGCAGGTTCGAATCCTGTCAAAGGCTGAATATTTTCTATGAAAATTTCTCGGACATTCAGGTCGGTAAATGTTATTTAATACTGTTTATTATAAACAGAGCATTTACTTAAATACTTGTATCTATAAAAAAGAACGTTAAACATAAAAATGTCTTTAATAATATATATATATATATATGTGGTATTTATATACTTATACAAATTAAATTCTATAAATTATTTTGGCCAATTGTGCGGGCTGTATGCAATCTCGTACTTGAACTTGTACGGGGATCACTAACTGGGGAGGTTTCTATTCAATGATATATGCAATTGGCACTGTGCCAATTTGTGCATATGTTTTGTGAATGCACCATTAACTCACTGATGTGGTAATTGTACTGTACAACTTCCGGCATAGTGCCAATCCCCACTCTCGAACAATTCTCAACTCTAGCACAAACTGGTCATTATATCTTCAGTGCTTGTCTTCTATTCATTGTATCATTTTCATTCTATTTCCAGTATTGACTGTATCAAAGCATAAAGAAAACAAAGCAAAAATAATATATATACCAGGGGTGTAACAGCAAAACTGTCCAATTGTTAAAAAGCTCTGAACTGTTGTATCTTAGAAATGATTAAAGGTATCTTACTGGGATTCTCCAATGTTTTTATGACACTATTGGACTCTAATTTGAGCAATAAGAATGTATAATTACTATCTAAGCTTAACAGAAGTATTTTGACTAAATCGATCATAAATTAAAATGACATGTTCATCATTTATTAATCATAGCTAAGAATCAGAAGCTCATATATTGAAATAAACAATATTGATTAAATTTACTGGTATGAATGATCAAGAAATTTTGTAGAAAATATGTGTCCTCTGACAGGAATTGAACCTGTATACCTGTATAGAAACCAGCATTTGATCTGAAATGCTATACCATTGGTATATATGTAATTTGGACTTTGATAATCAGATGCTTCTCTGTAGCAAAATGATATAGCACATCAGATCACATGACAGTTTCCATATAGGAATACAGATTTAATTCCTGTTGGAGAACACATATTTTCTATGAGATTTCTTAAACATTGAGATGAGTAAATGTAATTAATAGTGTTTAATTAAAAACAAATCATTTACTAAAATAAATTGTATCTATATAAATAATGTATAAACAGAAAATATATTAAATAATTTTCGGACTTAATCCATTTTATATATATGGGCATGTGGCCAAGTGGTTTGAATGTTTGCTTTCTGACCATGAGATTTGTTTTCAAATCTCATCATGATCAATTTGTTAGGAAGGTGACTTCTTGATGTTGTCAGTTTGGGGTGGCAATCTCAGTGGGCAGCACTTTTGGAAAGACTGAACCAAGCCTTGTGAGTAAAATTGGGTAGACAGACGCCTTTGGAAGCCACCAATGATTATGCTAGCATGAAGTCATAGTCATTGTGATCAAGGGTTTGAGTGTGCTGGCCTTGTTCAGACTGTTGATCATGCTAGATAATGCGCTGCCTCCCAAAAACTGTAACTAAGCTATGCTCAGCATAGTTGCAGTAAAAACCACAGGTTGGCCCTGTGGGTGTTGAACAAACAGAAATGTGCCTGAGTGGGTATCTGCATCGGGGATTAGCTAGCTACCCTAGTAGACAGGCATCCTTGGATATGAGTGGCCAACCATCATATATATATATATATATATATATATATATGTGTGTGTGTGTGTGTGTGTGCATGTGTGTATTTACAGGTAAGATGAGAACAAATAGAATACAATTTCAACATTCGTAACATTTAATTTAAAAGAGGGCTCATTATAAAGTAGAACAATATTATTTATTTTAGGCTATTACATTGAAAACATATCAAAATCACTACACAATTGTAATTGTGTTTCATTGTATATCAATGTATTATTACATTGATACACATTGAAACACAACTGCAATTGTGTTGTGATTTTGACATGTTTTTGATGTAATATCCTAATATATATATATATATATATATATATATATATATATATATCTGAGGAGGAAGAGAATGGGGAGAGAAGCAATTTGAAAACTTTAAGAACATAAAAGATGGAGCTAACTTTAAAAAGCAATATAATTAGCAAAAAAAGTTTTGTTGATTTTAACATTTCAATGTTTACCTATCTTGTCGTTAAATACATATACTTGAAAGTAACTCACAATGTTTACCCTATATACTCATGTATAAGCCAACTCCATGTATAGTGCAACCCCTGAATTTTTTTGCATGAATTTTAACCATTACAGAAAACGTTTACTTGTGTATAGTGCAACCTGACACCAAAAATTACCTGTGTATAATGCGACCCTCTATTTTTTTGCATAAAAAACTGATCATAAAAACACATACTATACACAAGTATATACAGTATTTATAAACACACCAATAAAAGAAGATGCAAAAGGGATATTACTAAATCTTTATTATTAACAATTTCTAATTCAAAACAGAAAAGGTTAAAGCCAATTGTGGCATTATATGATCATAACAAAAATCAATAACCGTCAATTAAAAAAAAATGCTTATCCTGAGTCATAGGCAATTTATTTCCCCTTTAGATTCAGTCTGTGTATGAATAAATAATAACAGTATCAACTGAGATAGATATTTTGACTACAGTACAGAATCATAACAGCAATAGTGATCATAAAAAATTGATCAGTTTTTTTTTTCTGTTGAACATTATGAGAGAAAATTTATCTGCTTATTATTTGTCGGTGACATCACAACAAACCAATGTCATGTTGCCACTAAGAAGATGCTAAGTTTTTATGCAGAGTAGATTGAATACTTATATAGCCAAATAACTAAGAGGTTTGAATTAATTACATATTAGACATGTGTTCATTAATAATATTCAGTATTACATTCATATTAACATTAGCATTGAAATCACTGAAAAATCAGAATACATGACGAAAACATGCTCCAAACATAATAAAAACATAGTTTTATCATCAAAATCTTTGTTGTTATTAAGAGGAAAGCTCAAACTATTTTTTGAATATTTATTTAAATTTTTCACTCCTTTTTAGAACATTCAAAATTTTGATTAAAAATCTTGTTTTTCTTGCATTAATGTATGTACTATAAACTAGTATAATAAATTTTAGTGTTTTTGTTTTTTGGCGGTGATATACGCATTAATTTCTAAATGCCAACTTTAATATTATGTTATTAAATACTCAATAATACATGGCTTATAACCACATCATGTTGGAACACCGGGTCCCTTACAATCACTGAAGTTAAGCAACATTGAGCCCGATCAGTATCTAGATGAGTGACCATTTGGGAATACCAGGTGCTGTAAGCTTTGATGTGCAGGTAGTGTAATGGATAATCACTTGGAATTCTTAATCAGAGAGCAGAATTCCAATTCCCATCGGGTTCGTTATATTCACAATAACTAAGAGGTTTTAATTAATTACATAATATTAGTTATGCATTTGTTAATAATATTCAGTATTATATAT
>CAHIKZ030004489.1:5122500-5150000 GCA_903632075.3 Acanthosepion pharaonis | reverse complement strand
ATATAAATATTGAACAAATTGAGACAGATTAGAACATAGATAAATATTGAACAGATTGGGATGTATATGAAGATATATATATATATATACGTATATATACGGGGAAAAATGCATTCAAAATGGAAAAAGTTTTTGTGTGACATATATATATATTACAATGAATCATTCATACAAAAAGTAAATCGAGTGATTGGTAGGTTAAAATTTGCATCTTTAAAATTTTGTTAGCAAAGGGATTTCACCATTTTATTTCATTAACTTTACTAATTTACTTTTTGTATGAATCATTCATTGTAATATAAATTGAACTGTACCATATATATATATATATATATATATATATATATATATATATATATGTTTGAAGGATTTCCTAAAGGATGAAATGCATGATACAAACAAATTTTTACACTTTGTCATTAGTTTGCCTTATATATATATATATATGATTATAACTGATAGATATGAGGAAGCAAAAATGATTTGAACTGTCTGAGACAGATACATATATATAGATAGATAGATAGATATTGAACAGATTGAAACAGATATTAACATAAATAGACTGATATTGAACAGATTGAAAGCTATAGGAATGTAGATACATAGATAGATATTTTATAGACTGAGACAGATATGAACATAGATAGATAGATAGATATGAGGAAGCAAAAAGATTTGAACAGCCTGAGATAGATAAATATGTATTGACATAGATAGAAATTTACAGCATCACATATAACAAAATGTTTATAAAATTTGAGAAATATTTCTGAATCTTACTCTGTTTCTCTTCATCCTTTATTCCTGTGATTGTTTTCAGAACATTACAATAGAACATCACACTTTTGTTTTCTTTCTATTCATATTTAAATCTACATTGAAACTTTTTCTATTCAGATCATTATGTACATTATTTACATTATTCGGACTATTGTCCTCATTTTTGTCGCCATATTTATCACAACGTTTCGGCCGTTGTATACTCTGGCCTTCTTCAGGTGGTTGGAATTTTGAACTGAACCCTTTATTTCGCTATGCCATGTTTGATGGATCAGTTATCTCCTACTAATTTCCCTCTGAAAGTTCTCCACTGCCTTGACTGGATATTGAACTCACACTCTTTGGGTCCTGTTACTGGATCTAACCAATGTCTTTATCCACTGTGCCATGTGTCCTTGAGGCGATTAGCAGGAGATAACTGATAACTGACATCCATCAAAACATGGCACGTGGAACTAGAACAGTCTACCCCAGTGAGCGAAATAAAGGGTTCAATTCGAAATTCCAACCACCTGAAGAAGGCCGGAGCGTACAACAGCCGAAACGTTGTGATAAATATGGTGACAAAGATGAGGACAATAGTCCAAATAATGTAAATAATGTACATAATACCTCATCTCAGAAATATAGACAGTCTCAGATCATTATGTATTTTTATTGCAACTTATGATCCTGATCTTAGTAAAATGTCATAAGCAAATCAGGCATAGCTCAGATACCTGTAGGAAATTCTGTCATCCATTTTTTTTTCCAAATGTCTGAATGAAAATATGAACATTTCAGGAGATCTATGATGAGAAAAGTTTCGCTTAAAGGTACAATTCAGCCTTGCCTAACTAATTGTTTCTTTGTATTTCAGTTGGTCAGGGTATATTGGATTTATCATCCAAGTTCTTACATTTCATCTTTCTTGGCAGATCTATTATCACTTAGTGGAAACTGTGTGAGGAAAAACTGTGCAGTATTAAATAAGAACAAGATGAGATATCTCTAGACATAGACAGTGTAATGTAAAGAATCTCCCCTTTAGATTAAATAAAGAGTTCAGTTCAGAATTCCCGAAAGTTTATTTTTTTCTATAAGTTTTCTTCTTTGTGACCAAACAAGTACATCTCTTTTCTTGGCTGATCTTCTGCTTAGAGCAATTGTCACAATTTGAGATTTCTTAAGATATTTAAAACAATGCATTACCAGTTAAAACCCAATGTACCCAGCCTAGCACAAAATAAATACAATATGGGAGCCATTAATACATAAAGAAGGAGAAATGTCAGCAAGGCAGTCAGAGAAGCAGTGAATGTAGTCAATTATGACAAGCAGCAGCTAGCAGATTAAGTTTAAGGCTCCAAGTTCTACACTCAGGTGTGTCCCATGAGAATAGCTTTGTGGATTAAAATATTGGTTTATAAATTTGGTGAGTACCTGGGCCAGGTAGTGCAGATCTAGACTCAGTGGAAGCTGGCTGAGCTTTACTAAACTAGATATCCCTAGACATTGTTAGAAGAACCATAACAATCTACTCCTGTAGATTAAATAAAAGTTTTTGTTTGAAAGCACCAGACCATATGCAGCAGCAATATTATAAGCATGGGCAAAAGCTAGACTTATCATACAGACTTAGACTGAGTCTAAATCAGTATTATCCAGCCTAAGGATTGGACTAACAATTACTATGTCACAAAATTACACTTTAAGCTTTTAGGCTATTGCTGTGTGGAAACAGGGTGAGTAATAAACTGAGCATCACTATATAAGAACGAGATGAGAGGTCTCTAGGCATAGACAGCAGAATGAGTACAATCTATCCCCTGACGATTAAATCAAGTTTTCTGTTCAAAATTATTGTTTTCCTCTTTGTGACCAAACAAGTACATCTCCTTTCTTGGCTGATCTTATACTTAGAGCCATTATCACAATTTGAGATTTCTTAAGATATTTAAAACAATGCATTACCAGTTAAAATCAGATGTACCCAGCCTAGCACAAAATAAATGCAATATAGGAGACATTAATACATAAAGAAAGAGAAATGTCAGCAAGGTTACAGCAGCAGTCAGAGAAGCAGTCAATGCAGTCAACTCTGACAAGTAGCAGCAAGCAGATTAGGTTTAAGGCTCCAAGTACTACACTCGGGACTGTCCCATGAGAATACCTTTGTGAATTAAAGCATTGGTTTATGAATTTGGTGAGTACCTGGGCCAGGTATTGCAGACCTAGACTCTATGGAAACTGGCCAAGCTTTACTAAACAAGATATTTCTAGACATGGTCAGCAGAACTATAACAATCTACCCCTGTAGATTAAATAAAGGTTTTTGTTTGAAAGCACCAGACCATATGTAGCAGCAATATTCTAAGCATGGGCAAAAGGTAGACTTATCATACAGTCTTAGACTGAGTCTAAATCAGTATTATCCAGCCTAAGGATTGGACTAACAATGTCAACAAATTACACTTTTTTTAGGCTATTGCCTTGTGTAAAAAAGGTGAGCAAATAACTGAGCAGTACGATATAAGAATGAGTTGAGACAGCCGAATGAGAACAATCTATCCCATAGATTGAATAAAGTTTACAGTTCAAAATTCTCTGAAGGTTAGTCTTTTTCTATAAATTTTCCTCTTTGTGACCAAACAAGTATATCTCCTTTTGTGACTGACCTTATGCTTAGAGTACATGTCAAAATTTGAGGTTTCTTAATATATTTAAAACAATGCATTACCAGTTAAAACCTGATGCATCCATCCTAGCACAAAATCAATATTCAATCTACCAGCGGTGCTTGGGCTTATTTTGATTAACATCAGTCGTGTGGTGATAAATGATATTTGTATGTGTCTTCACAACTATACAGGGAGTTAAGGTGATTGCATCACATGACCTGCAGCGTCAAGCATAGCTTTATGCCGACTGGTTTAAGGAGGTGATAACGGTATTATTAGTATTTCGTGACAACGAAGAGAGTGATTTTGAAAGTGATGAGAAGATGAATTAACATAGTTTCGAGATCAAAGTCAAGTTCAGTGTGAAAAAAGGACACAGTCCACAGAAAGAGAACACTTGAAACCACACAAAATTTTGGATAATCAGTAGTGAATTATAAACTTTGCCAAACTCAAGGCTGATTAATAATTAGAAAAAGGAAGTCTGCAGTGAGTGCATGGTGTTGGCAACTGCAAAACAAGAAGCAAAATTTCTTATTCAATTATTAAACACCAGAATTAATGCAACTGAAAATGAGCAATCCACTATCTATTGTGATAATCAAGGTACCATAGCTCTTGCTAAGAATACGGTCTACCATCAGTGTTCAAAACACGTGGACATAAAAGTACCAAGTGCAGAATCAAAAAGAAAGCCCATTTCATAAAAAATATGGAAGATGTTTCAGATAATGACCATTAATTTCTGATTTCAGTGAGAACTAGATATCATTTTAAACAAAAATGATTTACTTGTTGACTGTGGAGCCACCACCTTAAGGTAATGTGGTTTTTCAGGAAGATCAACATCATGTCTTTCATCATGTTTGAGAATGCCAAAAACATCAGTTTGCAGTGAGAGAACCCCAAATTCAACATATAGTTTCACAAGTATGAGCAGTGACAGTAGTGAAATATTCTTTACTAGGTTAGGGCTTTTTTTTTAACAATAATGTTCATCCTGTACAAGGCCCTAGAATAACTAGAGGGTAAAGGGTTACAGATTAAAAGGTAAGAAGGACAGTTTATGCAGATATGTGTGAAAAATAACAGTTAACGCTCAACTTGAACAGGTTATGAGTGTAATGATCAAGGAAGCATCCTCTTGGGAGTTGCTTCCATAAATTCTTGGGAAGAAGCTGTTTAAGTGAAACTTACATCTCACCCATGGAACATGAAGGAAATGAGGGTGGTTTGCTATGATATGCATAGCATGGTGGGTCTTAAATGTAATTGTTAGAACTGGTGGAACTAAGGAATGTAGTTTGTCTGAAATAGCAATAGAGTAGTAAAGTTGTTGTAAAGTGGAAAATTTATCCCTCACCCACAAGGCTGCATAGATGCTTTTAGATCGATATAGGACTGGACAACTTCAGCCCATATATGGCAACAATACACCATTTTCAGCCTGATCTGGCTCTTGTAAAGGTATAGGATAGTAGGTTTGGTTTATTTTCTGGCATATCAACCTCAAGAGGTTATTTAATGCTGACAAATTTTTTAGGATAGATTCATATGAACAGAATATGTATTCTTTGCAAGAAATCAGTTTGTAGATCAGGTTACATTGATGTATTTTTGTAAAGAGAGTTTTTGTCAAGAGTCAACTGTATTGCTGGTAATTTTTTTTTTCAAAAATGTGTTGCTGGTATTTTTACTATAAAAATCTATTTTTATACTTTCATGGTGTTTTGACCCCAGTTTGGGAGTTAACTTTGCCCATAGTTGGGACCCTAACAGATGCTACTACCACAGGTCAGGGTGGACCTGAGAACAACAGTAGTTAAGAGGTGGTTCCATGAAGAAGTATACGAAGTGGTTACTGAAGTGTTATATTGAGCCGATAATTTTTTTTGCATCTTTAGTGATGGATCATATGTGCAAGTCCCACTTGAGGTCTGGGGTGATCTTAAGTTCCAACAGGCACTCAAAGCATGGGTTCTCTCTTTGAGGACACTCGTTCATTGGGATAGGCAAAAATTCAAAGACCACTTGGTGATGATGGAAAATCAATAGTTTGGTTTTTGAGGCATTGAATGTGACATGTCAGTTTTTCCTCCACTGAACTGTTAGAACTATAGCCTTTCACCGAATGTGTGCTTTTGGAGAAATTGCAGTAATTCCTTTGCCTAGTTAGGGACAGCCTAAAATTAAAAGATATCTGTTGACATTGAGAGAGCACTAAATTCAGCATTTGATTTTACTAGTAGGAGCAGTAACAATAGAGAAATTCCCCTTTACTCCATTAGAGTATCTTAAAATGCAGAAGTCAGTCTGATGGTGAGATAGACCTTGGGTGAACATGTACTTTTTGTATAGTAGTAGCAATGAGTCATTTGCCAAGCTAGAGGCTGCCTAAGGAAAAACATGTCAAAATGTACAGAGAGCAGCAATGGGCCAGCATAATGTTGATCTTGAAGCATTGACAAATTGTTGATGGGTCTCTTACTGAAAGCTTATGATCAAATCTCACTGACTTCAAATATCCGCTGATCCAATAATGAGCAAATGACCTGTTTATTTACCCACAACTCTAAGCATGGTTGAAGGCACACCCTGATGTTTGCATTTAAGCTCAAAGAAACTGGATAATTTCCAGAAAAAGCCTCTTCTTAAAAATGTAGGGATAGAGTGAATGGTAATATTTGCCATTTCTTTATAAGGAAACATTCAGCATTCATTGTCCAAGCAGTCATTGCTACTTTCAGTTAAAATCTATAAAATCTTTCACTTAAAATAATTTCTCAGGAAGATAGATTTCTCAAGTTCAGTAATTTTTATTGGGCTTTCCATTATTAATGGAGGTTTCCTTCCTAACCTTTTATTTGAAGTAGTGTGGAATGTCAACATCTTGATTATGTCATTATTTTCTCTTCTCAAGCCCAGTAGCTGTTATCACTCTTTCCATTATTGATAGAAGTTTCCTTCCTAACCTTTTATTTGAATTAGTGTGGAATGTCAACTTCTTCATTCTGTTATTATTTTCTCTTTCGAGTTACATGCTATCCATTTTAGTTGCTGCTATTGTGGAAAGTCCTCAAGCGATGTGATTTTTGGAATTTGGTACAGTTCTTTGTTTGTGATTATGTAACACCAATCTACAAGGTTCAAAGAACAATGGACCTTGTCTAGACCTACAGGCTTCATTTGCCCAAAGCCAGTTTTAACCATTGATCTTACAATGTGGTTGTATAGAGCTAACAGTTTAGATGTTTTTGAACAAGTTTTGTGTGATGCATGGCATCCATATTTAAATCTTGATCTGACAAAGCTATTTAAGAATATGACTCAAATTTTTTAGTTTAATGTTTTGTTTTTGTAGCAATTTGCAGTGTTTGGCAAAATTACCGCAAGCACAACCTATTTTATCTTCAATATCCTTATCTCCAATAGTAAATTTATTAATTGATCTATATGCCAGGTATTTGAAATGTTTAATATTTACTAAATTAACCTCCTGAATTTTTATGGTGAATTCATGGTATGTGCCATCACTGATTTCATTCTAATTCCAGATCATAGTTCTTGTTTTGGAAAGGTTTATCTTGAATTTCTGGAAATATTTTGAAGAGGATGATTTTTCTTTTCTTTTTTTTTTTAAAAGCAATTCATCCCAAGCAAAGCGGGAGTGCCACTAGCCCACAAGGGGTTACAGAGGATTGAGAACAGGAGTAAAGAGGCATGTTTGAGGAAAGCATACACAGAAGGAAGGGGAACAAGCTCATGGTGTCAGATTTTGATTGACATTACACTTGAATAAAATCATTCTTATCCCAACTGTAAATGCCTATGTCATCAGTATGGCTCCTGGCTCATCATCAGTACATAGTTAACCCATACTAAATGACTTACTTTCTATCATATTTTGTCAGTGTGGAGTAAATGGCAAATAAATAAACCTGGATGAAACACTCTGTAAAATTGGTTAGAATAGAAGAGAATGTTATAAAATACATATTTGACTCATTTACAGCAACAGTTTTGGAAAAAAAACATTATTTTTTAGTTGTTTTTTTATTTAATCAGCAAAGCCGATCATAAAATTTAACATAAAAAATAAACACAATAAGTACATTTTCTTATGCCCATCAGCTACGGTAGCCAACTTGAAAACTCACTTCCGCAAATCATGACCAGGTCTGCAACCTTTGGTACTTAAGAACCTTCAATACGTCTAAGCTTCCTTCCTTTTCCCTAACATTGGCATTCCCATTTTTTTTTTCTGTATTAACCAAACAACCAGACAAGGCTGGAGACTGACATGTTCACAAAATACATCGTCTGCTGATGAACCCCCACCCTATCCTCCATTTTTCCTTCCACACCCCACCACACCGTCCCGTCTGTTCTTGAATATCGTCTGCTTCTTTGAAAGTACGTCATGCTTCCATTCAACTAGATTATGATTGTACGTTGCTTGTTATAGCATGGCTCATTTATTATTTCCGAAAAAGATATGGAGGGGAAAGAAAAATAAAGAGATGAGGAAGAAAGATCTTTGACCTTCTAAAATATCAGAAACAGAAAATACAGGCTTACAGAAGAAACATTTTTGAATAGATCTGATCGGAATTAATAGATTTGAATAGATTGGAAATCAAATGTAAGGAAAAAAATAAAAACAGCATCATAAAAATTATCTCTCAAAGAAAAGTAAATAAAAAGTACTTTAAACACTGGAATGGAAAAAAAAGAAGACGTACATAGATATATAAAAAATGCAAAATAACAAAAAGTAAAAAAAGAACAATTTTTAAGTTAAGTAGTGTCATATATTGTAAAGACTTTTCAACACATGAAAAAAAAGGAAGAAAAAAAATCACTGATGTCTTCAGTAATTTTTTTACCAAAAAGAAAACAAGTATTGAATACAGTTAAAAATAATCAAAATGTGTAATGTAGCAACATGTTTTTAAATCCTAACTTGGAAAGAGCATTCATTCTTTCATTTTAATTATGGGCAAAGCTGGATTATGTCATGCAGGTGTACTGAGTCATTTTGCACTTTTATAGGGTGTAGGAGTAACGGTGGAATAATGGATAGTGGCTCGGATTGAGAAATCAGAGAGCTGAATTAAAATTCAAGTTGAGTTCATTATATTCACTTACACACTTGGGAAAGGTATAAATCCATTTCTTCTCCCCCCAGCTATGGGTAAATAATAGCAGGATAAGCTGGGTTCTATAGCCTTGGGTGCCAACCAGTCTAGGAGAAGGAAAACTTTGAATTCAAACTAGCCTCCTCTGAATGGGATATGCATGTGGGGCTTGGGGACCACATGTGAATTTCAAATTCCCTTGTCACTCTGTAAAATGAATGGCCTGCCTTCATGCGAGTTATGATGAATTCATTGGTAGGAGCTGCCTCAGCTGACCCAGCACGAATGCCAAGTACAAGTTTATAGGGTGTGTAATTTTATCCAGCAGTTTCTTCAAGTTGTGTGTTCGGGTGGGGGGAGCTAGAGAGAGAGAGAGAAAGTGAGTGTGTCCAAGTGCATGTACATCTATGGCTTAGATAGATGAACAGACTCAATTCTGACTCTCCTAATAGACAGCTTTTCTTACAAAAAGCATTAGTTGGGTCAGATAAGCTGCTTATTAAGAATCATAATTAGCTCATAAATCTAATAAACGCATTTCTTTTCAAACATTTGAAATCTGAATTACAAACTTTTAGTTCAAAAGAGCTTTTGTTATTGGCTCTAAAATAATTGTTTATTAGATTTCAATTTCATTTGCTTCAAGTTACTATAAGGTCTCCAATCTTATAAAACATGTTTTAGACCAGGTAGAATAATGAAACTTGTATCAAAATAAAGTAAAATTATCTTCCTTCAAAATTGTAAGTATATACTGCAATATAGTAAGCACTTAGTGCTGAAGACATTTCCAAATATTCCAATCCTTTGTATATTGGCATTGGTATAGATATAGTCACATTTGCACCAGACCATCTTCTGGCAGCAATATTCTAAGCCTGGGCAAATAGAAGACTTATAAATATATCAGATAGATTCTGAAGAAGGTTTCTCACCATTTGTGCAGTTTCTTAAATGCAGTGACGCCTGTTTTCAATATCAGGATTAAAAAGAAATTTTATTTTCAAGACTTATTCTGCAGTTGTTGGATGAATGCTCACAACATTTCATTTCTTTCATGTATCTGTGAATTTCAATTTGTACCCAGACTTCCAAAATTTCTGTCAGTGATTGCTACTTTACACATAACTCACACATAGTACTTATGACTAATGAATAGTAATGGTAATATTAACTGTTTCTGTTATAAGGAAATATTTGGCATTTATTGAACAAGTAGCCAGTGGTACTCAAATTACGCTCACTATCCTGGGTATATTAATAAGCTACATCCGGCAATGAGGCCTCTGATCAGGAGGTTTTGAGGAGCATGAATCCACTTTGACCCGGGGTGGTAGCACCTGTTAGGATTGCAGCTATGGGCAAATAGTTAACCCACAAATTGGGGTCAAACACTTATGAAAGTGTAAAAATGGGGTTTTATAGTAAAAATACTATCAATAAAATTTTGAAAAAATTATTGCCAGTAATAAAAACCCATTGAAGTTGATATGCTTTTATTTGAAGTAGTGTGGAACGTCAACATCTTGATTATGTAATTATTTTCTCTTTGAGTTACATGAGCTATCCATTTTAGTTGTTCTGCAGTTGAAAGTCCTTAAGTCATGTGGTTTCTGTTATTTGTTAAAGTTGTGGTCCTGTACAAACAGTCCAAAATTTTGCTTGACGGGATTATTACACTTTGAGAAATCAGTTGTATACAGATGGTTTAGATATTTCCAAACAGATTAGGTACCATATCTGACATCCACATAAATGTCTCTATCTGATGAAGAACATAACTTGATTTTTTAATTTAATGTTTTGGTTTTGTAGCATCTTATGGTATTGCATGAAACTACCCCTAACACAGGCCTATTTTGTATTCAATTTCCTGATTTCTTGTATTTGTTTTAACTGATCCAGTGCTATTACTAGATGCCATCAGACAGCAAACTGACACTCAACATGTTTGAATGAGATATTATATATTATACTGAAAACATGTTCAGATATGTTCCTGTTTTCCTTATGTATAATGCAATCAAGTGTTTCTGTTTTCCTTGTGTATAATGCTATCAAGTGTTTTTGAAACATTTTCATATCTGTATAGATATAAAAAAAAAACCCCTACACCATCATATATCTATGAAAAAGGACAAAGTTTTTAACTTTGGAATAATATATATATATATTGAGGCATATGTTATTAAAGACTCTGGAACTTTTCCATTTAATAATCTTTCTTTCAGTTTTATCTTGCTTTCTTTATATTTGGGTCTAAATTGTTGAAAGAAGAAAAATTCTAATCAACAATACCAAAATCCTCTACAAAAACAATTGCAAAAAATGCTTCCAAATTCTTAAAGCCATCAAAATTAAAAACTAAAAACCCAACATAAATAAAATAAGATTTAATCCAAGCAGAAACATCTTAAACATATTTAATAACTAATCATCCAAATAATAAATACCAACCCCCTCCCAACTTCTAATGAACTAATCCAAAAACACTGCCTGAATACCCCAAAATATTATCTATAAAAAAATAAAAATAAAAATGCAACCTACTTCATACCAAAACATACAGCCATGATGATGGTTGATGACAACTGAAAGTGCTCAGCAAAACACCAAGGACTGGGTTTTTTTTTTCAACAACTTAGACTCAATTATAAAGAAACTTGCAAGAAAAAACTGAAAGAAAGATTATTAAACGGAAAAGTTCAGTAATCTTTAATAAGATATGACTCAATAATGACATGCTGCCAATATATATATATATATATATATATATATATATATATATATATATATATATATATATATATATATATATATATATATATATATATATGGGCACATGGCTGAGTAGTTAGAACATACACTTTCTGACCATGAGACCCAGGTTCGATTCTTACCATGGCCAATTTGTCAAGAAAGTGACTTTTTGATGTTATCAGTCTAAAGAAGACAATCCCAGTGTGCAGCACCTTTGGAAAGTGCTTGCAAACCATACCATGGGTTGACCCAAGCCTTGTGGGTGAAATTGGGTAGACATAACCTTTGGGTGTCATTGATGGCTGTGCTAGCATGAAATCACAAGTCAAACTACAGGTGGGCTCTGTGGGTGTTGAACAAAGCATCTGCTATAGGAATTAGCTGCCACCCTAGTAGATGGGTATCCTCAAATACAAGTGGCTAGCTATTAACGATATATATGTACATATATATATATATACATATATATATATATGTTTCAGGGAAAGTAAAAAAGATTCATTATGGTAAAAATGCAGATAAGTTTTTACTTACCCTCATATATATATATATATATATATATATATACATATATGTATTGGGATAAAATATAAAATATAGGCCAAATATGGATTGGAATCTGACAGAATGATAGGATAAACTACAAATAGGTAATGTTTATCAATCTAACATGTTTCACTTTTATTAAAGTTTTACGTGAGAATGAAATATGGAGAAAAAGAAGAAAGAAATTTTGATATTTTTACCTTTGTGTTGTTTAATCATGTTTCACATGCATTTGACTTGTTAAATAAACATTAGTATAATTTGTGACATTACGAATTCAAAGAAAAACAATGCATCTATTTAAAGTTTCAAGAAATTAACAGATTCCAAGCCTAACTGAAAACCACAAATATTGCTTTATGTGTGTAAGTGTATGGGATTCAGATGATAATGTATATTTGTAAGTGTGTGTATGTTTGTCTAGTAGACATGTTGGTTTTTTGCATGTTGATTTGTGAATGTTTTTAACATACACACTGTTTGCTTTAGATGAATTAAATATGTTATATTCTAAAGAATTAATGGATTTATTTTTAATCCAACATATTTATTACTTCAAATATAATAAGATTTGAAGTAATATATATCTTCTGTATATTCCCTCTGTATAGTCCCCATATGGAATATGAGATCACAGCTTCAAGATACTCAGTGTTACTTCTGTCGTTTCTAGAGCCAGTAGTTTTTTTTTATGAGGAACTGTTGTTAGTCATATGCCCAAATGGTTGCCAATCAAGACTAGAGATGCCAGTCTAACCTACTGGTATGAAGAAGAGATGGATTATTTTTTTTAATCAGTTCACCCCAAGCAAGGCGATAATACCACTAACATGCAAGGGGCTACTGGGAGTGAAAGACAATTAAAAAGACTTTAGAAGGAAAGGGTTAATTGTGAGGATTTAGTTTCCTAATCCCTCATGTCCAAGGAATTTAAACTGTCTTTTCTTGATTCTGAATTTAAGTGTTCTTTCTGCTACCATTTTCTTTAAAACTTGTTGGTTACTTGCTCTGTCCATGAAATTCTCAGTATCCTTCTGTAGATAAGAGTAGGATTGAAAGTTGAAAAATAGCCAGTGTAGCATTTGATAAGTATTCATTAGTATTACTACTAATTAAATTTAAAATTGAAATGAACACTGCCCTGTGACTATGAAATAGAATTTAACATCATGTGGCAAAAATATTTTGACTTTTTTAATGGGTACCTATGTTGAAATAAATTTAATTTACCATGGCTTTTTTATGGTTTTATTGTAAATAACCACCAAGATTTGTAATTGTTTTTTTTATAGTTGCTGTATTGTCAATCAATATCTGACATACATTATAGATTATATATAAATATATATATATATGGCCTCAAGATTATGTTCACTGCTGGGTGTTGACTTCAATGTCTACTTTTTCATATGCTTTATCCTTCATATTGAGTACTTTAACCCATAAATTTCGCATACTTTAAAACTATATTTTTACTGTTTGTGTATACACACACACTTTAAAAATCAGGAGGTCAGTTGAATTTGCTTTATTGATTTTTAAAATTAAAAGTTTTAAATGTTATTTTTACATTTATTTTTTCACACACATATTGAGCATATTTTAATACTACTGTTTCCTGCTCTGATTCAACTCTGACAGTTGTCCTTTTATGTATCATATATAAATATATATATATATATATATATTTAGTTGTATTGATGTGAGTTTGTAACCCTGAGTTTTATGCCCTTGCAACCATCAAACAAAGCCTATATATATATATATATATATATATATATATATATATATATATATATATATACACATACTAGCAGCATGGCTGTATGTTGCCGTGCTTGATTCAAAAAATCGCTATCACTTGACTTAAAATATTTTTGCCCTTCCTTGCCTTTAAAGGAGTGCCCTTTGCCGTGCTGATGTTGCTACATGACTTACTTCTTGCCTATCTCACACTGCGAATTTTTCTAAGCTCTATACTAAACATTAAATCTGTTACGAAAAAAGAACTAAACAAAATGAACACAAAACGATCAACTTTAAAAAAGGACTCGTAACTGGAAAAAACAAATGAAAAAAGAATGTTAACAACAAATACTTTTTCACACCCAACCCAGTTCTGCGGAATCAGAATCAACGTTGAGTTTAAGCAAGCGAATGAGCCAATTGGAGTAAAGTGCCATGCAGATTTAAATTTTTCCCACTTGTGACGAATGCAGCTAGTTAACATTCGTGTCAGTCAGCTGTTGGCTCTCACACTGGCCAATAGAATCTTCCTGCCTATTCATGGCAGCCAGCTATAGGCTCTCACTCTGGCCAGTAGAAAATAGTGGCACACTACATGAAAACTGCCGTAGAAGCATGAAAAAATTGATTATTTCCACTATTGATGGGAGTTGGGAAATGCAAAGTCAGTCTTGGCCTTCCCACTAACTTGGAGCATGTGCATGTAAATTTTGGTGCAAATCCATAAAAAATTGCAGCCGTGCATTCGTTACACACACACACACATCCTGCCTTTTATATATATATATATATATATATATAACCCAAATTTCCTCTTTACAAGTTTTCTCAATTAAACTCTGAAATATGAAATGTATTATAAACAATGTACTGTTGGAAAGAAGAGATGATAAAAGTAATTTTTGACACATTTTCCTACCATTCAACCATAGTTCTACCTTGGTTGGTTAATTCATAATTCACAGTGGTGAAATGTGTAATTACTTTGCAAACAGTCAAATACAACTGGAATTGGCTCACTTTTCATTCCTGTTTGTCTACATGTCCATTTTTATGTGTGTGTATGTATGTGCATACATATGCGTATGCATAGTTGAATGTGCATGTGTGTGTGTGTGTGTGTGTGAATGCATGCATAAATATCATTAGGTATAAAATATTGGTTATTCATCCAATTTAAACAATGTGTATGTGTGTGTAAACACATGGGTTTCTGTGTGAATATCATTAGATATAGCATGTTAGTTATTTATCCCATTTAAACAAAGATTTTATCAGAAAACTAATTGAGCTTGGATAAGTAAAAGAATTAATTTTAAGTGATTTTGTTTGTCAATTGAACATTACAAGATTATCAAAAAAAAAAATTAAAAAAAATAAATCAGACTTGACTTTGGTGTTTGTCAATGAGTATTTGTAGTATAGGAAGAATAATACCAACATGCCACCTACATGCAGACTAAAATGATTAAATTTTTTGATTTGGTTTAATCTTTCCGAGCTGATTTGCGGAATTAGTGTCAGGAGGATAATAAAATTTGAATATCAGATTTCTGCCCCCAACACCCAAGCGGGGGTTTAACGGGTAGAAAAAAAATGAGTGTACCATCAAAAGATGGAGAGGGTGAAACCAACAAATTTTGGAAAAGACTAGAAAAGAAAGCATAGAAGAAAGAAAGGAAAGAATTATGAAATAAAAAAAGAAGATAATTTACATTGGAATAAGAATGGGAAAAACCGAAATAAGAATATGAAAAATGAACAAAGAAATTTAGAAAAAGAGCAAGAAATAAAAAATATACTATAAAAAAGAAGTCATGTTTAGAAATACATGTGTAAGATGACCATAGCCACACCATCAGTGATGTTGCCCTGGGATCCTTAAGAGTTTCAGGTTTATCTAATATCAGACACTTTCACTCTGATGAACCTGCTGGTAATAGAATGCTAAAGAAGTAAGTAAAAATGAAGACAGAAGAAAAAGGCAGAAAATAAGAAAGGTAAAGGAAAAAAAATCTTGAAAAAAAAGAAAGTTGGAATGGATAGAAAGCACAGAGGAACCTCAGTTCTCTAACATATCAAACAAATCAGTTTTTGAACAGTAAATTTGAGATGAAAATTCCTCGGTTAGTGAACAAAATTTTGGTTCTTGAACCAAGTTAACATGAACAGCATAATTTCTGAGTCCACCGCTGTGTTGTATACATTCATATGTTGTGGCATGCTTTATTTTCAAATTTTATTGTACTGTGACTTTTTTCTCTACACTGATTCCTATTGGAAAAATACTTTTGGTTTATGAACATTTTGGGTTGTGAACGGCTTTCAGGAACAAATTAAATTTGCGAACTGTACAAGAAAAGAAAGTTGAAAGAGGAAGAAAGACACACTGAGAAGTAGAAAAATAAAAATAAAATACTAAAAAGAGAAAAGAGATAAAAATGTAAAAGAAAAAAGAAAGATTTGAAAAAGGGAATGAAATATGAAAAAAATATAGAAAAAGAAAAGTAGTTGAAAAAGAAAAAAAGAAAGGATAAGAAATGTAAAAGGAGAAAATATTGAAAGAAAGAAAAAGCTCAAAACAATAAGAAAAAAAAGAGAGAATAATTGAAGATAAGTGGAATTAAATCTAAAAAAAACAGGATAAAAGAGAAGTAACTGAAAAGAGAAAAAAATGAAAAATGGGTTAGTAGAAAAAAAAAAGAAAATATTTAAAAAAGAAAGAAAACTATCAAAACGAAAATAAAAAGAAGGAAGAATTGAAGAAGAAGAAAGGGAATGAAATCTGAAAAACTTGAAGTGAATAGAAGATGTATTGGAAAAAAGGGAAAATAAAAAAAATTCTCTAAAAAATATAGGGGAATAATAATGGAAAAATAATAGAAATCTAATTAAATGTCTAAAAGAAAAGCATCTCTGATAAATGAAAGGTGAGAAGAATCCCTTACCCACCCATTAAAACTCTTTGCTATTTTCAAGTTTTCGCACAGTTTTGAAGACGAGCTTCCTTCTTTGTAACTGTCCAATTTATATAGTGACAACAATCAACAGCAACTTTGTCAAAGCAATTGTTCGAATTGTACATTCAAAGAATAATTCAAATGTCACCATCAATTCTTGTGCAGCCTCTTCTTTGTAAAACATACAGACTTTATTACTTGTTAACAAGTTTTTCTTTGATTACTTTTCTTTTTACAGCAGCTACATACAGATTGCTTCTTATTGTATGATTATTAATTAAGCAGTATAGCTCAGAAACAAAGAGGGTAGCTTCTAATAAGATTTGTCGTATTACTTATTTTGCACCTAATAGTAGTAGACATAATAGTCTTAAGTTGCTTGAATTTCTTAGAAGCTTTTTCATCATCAATTTTTCTATCTTTCATCTTTTGTAGCATTTTGATTCTATTAAATAATCAGATCTTGTCTGAAATAATTCTTAAATTATTTATTGTCACAATGGAAAAATGTGATACACCATTTTATTCTTGAATTAGCTAGATGCAACCACCACCTCTATTCTAACAGATTATTTTCCTGCACTTCTCACCTGTGGAACTTCCTTCTGATTTCTTCCCTGTCACCTACAATCTTTAAGATTTAAATGCAGGATTAATCACCTGTTTTCCTTAACTCTGTTCCTTTATTGTATTTTCATCATTCCTCCCCACTAGTTAAATATGCCTCTCTGAAACTAAGCAAAGTATTAAGAAATACAAAAATTTTGCTAGAAACAAAGAAAAAAGATAGCTGAAATACTAGTTAATATTTCTCCTAAAAAAATGGCAGTGAATGCTAGATATTTTCCTCATAAATGAAGATGAGATTTGAAACAACAGAGATACAGTTCTATAGAAGCATGTTGAAACAGAACATCTAAACAACAGGTAAGTTTTAAGAAAAATGAAAATGAAAAGAACATTTGTATCTAGAGAAAAAGACAGTTGACATTTCTGATATATATGATGAGGAAAGAGGGCTTGGAGAAATTGATACTCACAAGATATACTAATAAATTTACTAATAAATAAATAAATAGTGTTTGATATTTTTTCTTGTAAATTCTCAAGAAGAAAAAAAAATGTATAAATATTACAATTCTAATCATTTCTTTTTAAAACAATAAACATTGCCCAGGAGTGAAGGTAGTTAAAATGATAGCAGTGTCAAGGGAAAAAAAATATGCATAGCCTAACTAATGAGCTTGTGTAAATGGATAGCAGGACATGGGTTAGGAGGGTTCATAATGAGGAAGGAGGACTTAGAAAATTTGACACTCACAGGACAGTTTGAAAGCAAGAGGTAGAGAGGAAAGCAGTCCATAACCTACCTAACAAGCTTGTGAAAATGATTGACAGAAAAGAGATTAGGAGCTTTTTTTTTAATCATTTCACCCCAAGCAAGGTGATAATGCCACTAAGATGCAAAGGGTTACCAGGAGTGAAAGAAAATGAAAAGATTTTATAGAAATATCAGAAAAAACAAATCCTAAACAGGAAACAAGGGATAAACCTTTACTCTTGTTCAAAAGACTGGGAAATAGTGTGAACCAGATAATAGGCAAACCTATCTATGCCTCCTGTGAAACAATAAATAAAACTAAAGTAAATAAAATTTCAGAATTCAGGTGGAGACTTTAGAAGTATAGAGTTGAAGTAGACTTTAGAAGGAATCGGAATCTCAATCCTAAACAGGAAACAAGGGATAAACCTGGGACAGGAGTTAATTTTTGTGCCAGAAGTTGAGTAACCGTTTCTAGTCATTTTAGATGAGAGAAGGAACCCAGTCCCAGGGATTCCAGCCCTGTAGAAATACCTTCCTTATTGCAGTAAGAGAGGGAGGGTCAGTGTAATTATTGATGCCAACCTGACAGTGGTCACAAGATCTGGACAAAACATTTTTGTCCTTGGCCTATATGCAAATGCATGTTTATGGTGCTCTCCGTGTTAAAACAACCTTGTGTCATATCCTTCCCTAATGGGGAGGTCAGGTAAATATACCTGTTCAAAAGACCAGGGAGGAGTGTGAACTAGATGATAGGCAATACTATCCATGTTAAAGCAAAAAGGAAATACCTACAAGAAAGTGGAAGTCATATTACACAATAAACACTGAGGAAAAAGTGCTTGGAAAATTTAACACCCACAAGACATAGTAAGGGCAAGAGGAACAATGGAAAGCAGAACATAACCTACCTAACAAACTTGAGTAAATGGATGACAGAACAGGGTTTCGGAGAAATAGAAAAATGATAAAATTTACTAATAGCTAAAAAGGACAGGAAATTGTGGAGAGCCATGATCGCCCTGGTCCTGAAGGGATACGGCGTATTGAAGAAGAAGAAGAAGATCAACAGTGTATTTTTCCCTCACTGCTTACTCCATGAATAAGTCATTGTGCAAGTTAGCTTTTACATCCATTTGATTAAAATGTTATTTCAGTATAATGGGATTGAAAGGATCAAATTCACTCAGATTTTATGTTATCTGTTAAAATTGGTTGAAACTGATTACAGCTGCTGATTGCATGTATACACTTCAGTTATTCACTGTACAGGAAGTAAAGAAAAAAAGTCTTTTTAAAGAAGTCATTTTGTTAAGGACGTTTTCAGTAACACTCTAATTCTTGGGTAAAGCGGTTTCATGATTTATGTCACAATTATGCTCAAAACAGTCTTTTAATAGCCCCTCAAGAGTACCACAGATTTTTAACAGATCTTATTAAGAAATTCGTTTAATGCTTTTTGTTTTTAAATCTATTTTGCAACAATGAAAAAGAAATGAAATACATTTGCAAAATGGCTGTTTGCTGGTGTGTTAACTCACTGGTATTTGTTTTAACTTTATAAAATTTAATTCATTTTCTTTTATTAATTAGAATAACCAATAAAATTAATCAATAAGAATTAAGATTCCAAACAAAATAATCTCTACTTCCATTTATTTATATGAATACCTATTCAGTGACAAGAAAAGTAAATCCTAATTTTAGTCTTAAAACTCTGAGCTAGATGCTAAGTTTTCTCTTGAATGTGACTGTTCAGATAACACCATCAAATTTGTAGTTAACACTAGCTGTAGAGAATTCTTCAGAAACTGCATAAATATCTGTTGTTTTTTTATATGTCATTGATTTTCCTAACATTGTTCCCATATATAAAAATGTATCTTTTTCCCAGGATATTTTGAATGGAAATTTTTTTCATTAAATCGTCAGATTTATCAGTTTTTAAACATTGTCTTTAGCAGATACTCATATTTCAGTAGATGCTTCATTTATTAAACAATTTATTTAGTTATTTTCACCTGCTGAAGATTTGAGAAAAAGGGCACAAATCTTTAATAAAATTTCTCGAATATCCAGATTGGTAGGTGAAAATAAATGAATATACTGTTTAATAAAAAAATTGTGCACCTACCCAAATATGAGAATCCACTGAAAATAATGTTTAAACTGATATATATATATTTATATATATATAGTTGCAGGAGTTGTTGTTTAAGTAGGAAAACATGTGTCTCCTGGTGTATTTATCCCACAAAATAATTACGGACTCTGAATATGAATCTGGGTAATAAAATGTAATATAACAATAAAATTATATATATAAATAAATGATAAGTATGTATTAACAAAATAAAGGTATACATAGACAATAGAATATTGTTGCATGTTACAAAACATTGAATATGAAAGAAGAAAACATTTAAACTAGTGAAGGTGTTTGTGTAGAAACCTGTGTAACAAGTGTGTGTGATAGACACATGTATATATGCATGTGTGTGAGTTCAAAGTCAACAGAGGACCAAGGGAAGTGAATGCACCTCAGCAGCAGTGTTATTAACTACGTGCAAAATACATCTTACCATCCCTGGGTGAAATAGGAAAAAAAGGAAAAGATGATGACAGAGAATGTAACTGCCTATTTATAGCCATAGGGAGCACCGTCTTGCAATGTTTTTTTTTATTTTTTTTCAGAAAGTAAGAGGGGTAACTTCACAATATACACAAAATAATATAAAAATAAGTTTTTTAGCTACACATTTATAGTCTTTTTCATGTACAGGAATTTTCAAAATGGTTGTTTGTTTCTCTTTTTAATTTTATGTGTATTAAAAAGGTCTTCTAAAGATATTTAAAATTTGTATATTCCTTTTCTTATACACTATTTACATTGTTTGGACTATTGTCCTCATCTATGTTGCCTTATTTATCACAACATTTTGGCCATTGTACAATCCGGCCTTCTTCAGGTGGTTGGAATGTCGAACTGAACCATTTATTTCAATCACTGGAGTAGACTGTTCTAGTTCTATGTGCCATGTTTAATGGATGTCAGTTATCAGTTATCTCCTGTTAATTCCCCTCTCCAAGTTCTCCACCGCCTTAACCAGATATTAAACTCACAACTCTTTGGGTCCTGTCACTGAATCTAACCAACACCTTTATCCACTGTGAGAACTTGAACACAATTTTATGGCTTCAACTAAATATATTTTGAGCCTTCAACTACAGATAAAATGTATTGTTGGTCATTTTGCTATGAATAGGTGTTGTTTGTGATTTTTTTATATAAAAATATATTGCTGGCTGGTATTTTGTTTTTGTTTGGTAGTTTGCTATTTGCCTATGGATGAGCCCTTAACAGGTGCTACCACCCCAGGTCAGGGTGGACCTAGGAACACCAGCAATTAAGAGGTGGTTCCATGCTCCTCAAAATCTCCAATTTCCCAATCAGAGGCCTTGTTGTTGGATCTAGTGGTTAGGAAAGACAAAAACCACATCAATACGGGCAAGAGTGATAACAGTTACTGAACTTGAGGAGTTTATTTTCCAGAAAGATTGTTTTCAGATTTTGTAAATTTTAACTGAAAGTAGTACTAGCTGCAAGGCAAATGAATGCCAAATGTTTTCTTATAAGGAAACGGCTAATATTACCATTAATATCATAATCCAATATGCATCAAATATGCCTATTCAGGAGGTAGGGTATTTGTGAATTGAAGTTTTTTTTTTAGATTATCTCCCTTAGACTTTTCTGAAATTATTTCATGTGGCATCAAGTTGCTGAAAATGCTTTGTTGTAATTTCTCTAGGCCAGTGTGTTAAAGAAGCAGCTTTTCCAGAAAAGCTACCACACCCAACAACTGAATTTCACACAGGATCGAGTTTACCATTTTCATTCCAATCCCTAACCAAACCTGCTTCTTCCTCTCACTCTTGAAACATTGGTCATTTATAAATATTTCTGTTGATTCTCTTTTGCGCATGTCAGTTTCTCTTTTTCCATACGCCTCCACCTACCATTCCCTGCAAGCGAGTGGCCATCTCGAGTATCAGGCTCAGTATTTCATCTGTACCAGAAGACAAGTTTCGGCAGTGTTGTCCCACTGTGGATTTCTCATTGCATTTTAATGTTTGCCGTTTTGGCTGCTGCTAAGTTACAATGCCTTCCAGGGATGAGGCTATGAGAAGTCGGCATTGTGTCTCTTGCATCTACGTGTTTCTACTTAGCAGGTTTCCGCTTCTCTTTTGAATAATCATACTCCAACTGCTGCTAAGGGTGTTGAATTTAAATCTCTATCTCCCCCATGTGTGATTGCATCCTAGACTGTTTAACACAAGGAAGGAAATTAAAACCCTTTTCGGTATCATGTAAATGCCAAACACAAAAACATGCACATGAACAACAAAAAAGAAAATGAAAAATGAAATATGTGATCGAAGCAAGACAGGCGAGAAGAATTAATTTGCTTGTTATATTATTAAAAGATTACCTGTTTTGTTCAAAATGACAGCCATACTTAAATAAATTTTCAATTTCACTGGTTGCATTTTCCACATGGATAATCTAGGATTTTTTATCTATACAGTTAACTGCATTGCAACATGTAAGAAAGAATTTTGTTTTATAAATTGTTGTGGTAAGAGCCAGTTACCCTCTTTACTATCATGAATGCACTGAACCATTCATGATAAATAGTCTTGCATAATTATATATAGAAAAAGAAAATAATACTATTGCAGTGACTTGTCTAGCTGAGTATTGAATACTATTATCATGGCTGACTCTGTTGAGTTAAGTGTTGTGTCTTGCCAGACACCACATCACAACATAAATCTTTAGTGTAAAAATATCCAAAGAAAACTGACTGAAAACAAAAGAAATAAAAAGCGATGAATTAACAGACTACTTTATAATAATATATTTATGAGTGACACTGCCTAGTCTCCTTTTCTTAGTAATGAGGTATTCCATTGTTATGGTAACATGAAACCTGTTTGCTTATCGGTGTTGAGTTGCCATAACACTGGAATATCTCATTACTAAGAAAAGGAGATTAGACAGTATCACTGATAAATATATAAAGTTAACTCAGACTTTCTACCATCAGTCCCATGACTGGATAGGGTCGTAGGGTAGCTGAGCACCTGACCAGTTCACTCCACATATCTGGGTTGACTGCCAGAGATGTATTCATTCATATGCAGCCAAAGCCTTTCCTGTTCACATCACATTCAAGAAAGAATTTTAATAGAGATGTTCCATTGTTATGGTAACATGAGACACATTCACTTATTGACATCTAATAATCTATCCTGTTATCATAATAACGAAATATCTCATCAATAAGAAGAATGTCAGCGATAAATATATAAAGATGCATTATGTTTTTCATCATCATCAACAATCCTATGACTGGGTGTGGCCATTGCACAGCTGAACACATGACCAGTTTACTCCACATGGTGGAAAGACAGAGTGATATTCATTCATGTGTAACCCATCCCTGTACAGGTCAAGCAACAGCCAATGTCCTCAAAACATGAAAGCTCTCCTTGGTTACATGATTACATAAGGTCAACTTTTCTGCTGGCTGCTGACTTCACTCTCAGAAGCCTCCTGACAAATGACGTCATATAATCTCTGTACATATACCATATATACTCATGTAAAACGTGATCTTGCATATCCTGTGACCCCCAAATTTTCACTTATAAAAAAATGATTTTATCATGCATTTCATGTATCATGTGAGTTCCTTTTTTGAGAGACCAAATTACAATAAACTAACCTCTTTTTCTCTATCACTTTATCCCATCTTCTAGTTAAATAAGTTAATAAAAGTAAAAGAGAATAATAAAAGTATCATCAGTAATGCTATACTCATTGTGCAAACACGTATAGTCATGAATAACCAAACGAGAAACAGTTAAACATCTTATAAATGTAAACAATGGAAAAGATGCATATTCACTATGTTTGTATTTTATAATACGATACTAATATTGCATACATTATTATTTGATAGAGTTTTTATCAGTTTTATCAAAAACATTTTTATTTTAAATACAGCTGTACTTTTTGACTACAGTAAATGGATATATAGCTTGGCCAATAGTGTAGCCATGGCCAACATTACATATGCTAATTTTATATCTTGTGTATGATGTGACCCTCTTAAAATTAGCTTCAAAATTAGGTCTTCAAAAGTAACAATACGCAAATATATATAGCATCTATGGAGCCTAGCCTTCCCAATTCTACTAGACCGCTGATGACCATACAAGAAGGTTCATCCACCCTTTGACAGGTTTTGTTTTTAATCTGGCTGTGTGTCTAGCCACCCTACTCACTAGAAAAGCATGACTAAGCCATATGACATATAGTATTAGGTTATATAGTGACAATAATCCTCACAAACATGTGGACCTGATAGTATCCCTACAATAGTCCTTAAGAAATGTGCTCCTAAACTGGACCCTGTTCTCTTTAAACTCTACAATAAATCCCTTGCTGCTTCTTGCGTTCCTGCTTGTTAAAAATCCTCTTCCGTAGTTCCAGTCTTTAAAATCTCATGCAAACTGTCTGATCTTTCTATTGGCCTATTAGCTTTCTACATCTTTTTGGCAAAGTACTAGAGGCTCTAATCAGCTCTGAATTGGTTAAGCATCTCACATAAGAAATATAGCTTTTGTTTCTCTAGATCAACTACTGATGTATTAACAGTTACTGTTAAAAGAGTCTATCAAGTTTTGGATAAGAATAGTGAAGCTTGGGCTGTTGCTTTGGATATCTCAAAAACATTTGGCATACTGGTCTTCTTCACAAATTAAAAGATTATGGTATTTCTGGGCAAATTCTTGAACTGATTCAGTCTTTCTTATCAAATTGCAAAATGAAAGTTGTCTTGAATGGCCACTCTTCTAGATCTTTTTGCATTAATGCAGATTTCCTCAGGACTCTATTCTTGAACCTACATTGTTCATAATTTTCATGCATTAAATAATCAGTTCTCAACTCAGTATCTATCCTGATGATACAACTATTTCCTTCTGTCTTAATAGTAAGTCTGATTGGTTCAATAAGGTCATATTAGCAGCTGATCTCAAAAATGACTCAAAATCTGTTGTTTGCAGGGGCAAGGAATAGCTTGTTAATTTTAATGCCTCTAAAATTAACCTTCTCTCTATTAATCATTTGAGAGATCCCTTTATACCTTCCATCAGCTTGACTGATACTAGTCTTCAGGAGAGTGACTCATTGCACCTTCTTGGGCTAATGTTTTCTGCTGACATTAAGTAGGAAAGATTATATTGAATTGATTGCTAGGTCTGCTGAAAGAAAAGTTGGTTCGCTATGTTATGCTAAACAATTTTTCACACCAGAATCTATCTTATGTATTTATAAGTGTACCATTCATCCACACTTTGAATATTTCTGCCACATATGATCTGGTGCTTCTGCTATACATTTAAAGAATCTTGATAAAATCCAAAGAAGAACCTGCAATGTTATTCGTCCTGAACTGGAATCTTGGCTTCAGTCACTTTCCCACCCACATAACATAGCTTCCCTGTGCCTTTTCTATAAATACTTTTATGGTAATTGTTCTGAGAGACTTTCCTCTAGGGTGCCTTGACTTTATGGATGTTGCAGTATAATGGTTAATACTTCAGAATGAGAAATCAGATAGCTGTGTTCGAATTCCAGTTGGGTTCGTTACTTTCACTTACACACAAATGGCATTGGGAAATCTATGAAACAATCTCTTCTCCTCTCAGCTCTAGGCTGAATAGCTGGACATATTGAGTCCTCTAGTCTTGGTTGGCAACCAGCTTACCAGAAAAAGAAACAGCAGCCTACTGCCTAGTCAGTCATGAATCAAAAGAGACTTTGTCACACAAGCGTGTGACACTTGACTGACTAGATTAGTAGCAAGGTCTCATCATTGTACAATTGAACTGGCTAGACGTAACCGTAATTTCTAAGCTAACACTTTCTTTTCTCACACTTCTTGCTTGTTGGACTCTTTCAGCTTCTTGCTCTCCAGTTAAGTTTGATGTTCAAAAATTTAATGCAATGTCAATTGTTATCTTTTGTTTTCTTAATTCTTGTTCTTTTATTGTTCTCTCTCCTTAATAATGTAGCTTTCTATGTCTTAGTGGCTTTACTGCCTTGCTTGGGGTGAAATGAATAAAAAACAAAAAAACAGAATGGGGTAAAAAATCAAAAAATATTACTCATAGAGTGACCTAACATAAAATACCATAGAATACATTATATACCATTATTTTATAAGTGTAACTATGATTGGTCAACCAATTCTTACTTTTTCTTTTGCATCTCTGTTGAATACCATTATTATACAAGGTAAAAACAAATAATTTCTATTTCCTTTAATAACAAAATCCAGTATTAAACATGACACATGTTGATGTATTGGAAAAAAGGTCTTCTTGATTTTTTATTTATTAAACAAATAAAAAATTTTGTCAACACTAATAAAAACAAATTATGAATATTTTTGATTCATATTAATTTTGATGGATGGCAGAACATCCCTTAGGAGTGATAGTAAATGGGTAAATATTGCTTAGAGCCATGAAAGATATGAAGATGTGGAGAACCATGATCACTCATATCTTGAATGAACACAATACATGGAAGAAGAGCCAGAAATAATACTTCTTTATATTTGCAGTGATATAAGTTCACATTCCCAGACACACCTAATTTTAAAATAATTTATTGCACTCAAAGTTTAGTGGAGTGTTGGGGCTATTTTAGATAAGTAATTTAGACCCAACTGGTTGCTTCAGGTTTCAGTCAAACATAAATTATTACACAAGTCTTAACATAAATTACCATACAAGTCTTGACCATCAGTTACATATTGCAAAATGCCCAATACCCAAGAATTAATAGAATTATTTTGAAAATACTTCTTCCCTTAAAAGTTGATAACATGAGACATGTTTGCATATTGGCATCAAGTACCATATATATGTATGTATAGATCACACCAAACTAAGGCCGCACCCTTAGTTTGGAGTTGTCGAAGTTGATATTTGTGGTTGACTTGCAAATAGGTCACATTATAATCTTGCTAATTACATGGCCCTTTTTTAATGTAAGTATAACTAATATTTGTTAAATATTTTCAAATATTCAAATTTATTTCAAAACTTTGCTTATATATATTAAAACATAAGTTAAGTGTTTGGTTGCAGTTGCTTGGTATTTACATATCGGGTGTGGGGTTGCTCTGTTTGGATACCAGTAATTGCTTTAGTCCTAAAATTCACTTGAAAATAATAGTCTTTCATTGTAAACCAGATAATAAATGGTAAATTTGAGCAGTGCAGATTAAGCGCTTTTGGAAGCGTACTGTTGGAAGAGCTGATTGGGTAAAATCAAAATGTCAGGAAAAATTCATTTTCTCTGTTGCTCTTCACTTATGCTCGAGGCAAGGTTCCTTGCCTGGACTATTGTTACACCACTGTCTACTTCAGATTCTCTATATCATAACGCATGAATAGGCCGCACCCCCGATTTTTATCAAAATTTTGGTGAATAAAAGTG
>CAHIKZ030004489.1:5097500-5117500 GCA_903632075.3 Acanthosepion pharaonis | reverse complement strand
TGCAGCTTTTAAGTTATGATGATTTTTTTCAGAAACTCTGTTTTAATTTGTTGAATGCTTTTCTTTTCTTTTCTTTTTTTTTTACTGTTCGTTCAGTTACGTTCTCTGACAAAATGATAAAATAGATTTTCAAAACTAGTATTTTCACCGAATTTTGGTACATTAAACCATTTTTAGCAAGGTTATCTTTTTCAATTCTTATCGTTTCAACTGTAAAATCCGTTCCTCGCTTATCTTCTGAAGACTTCGATTGGTTGTTGGGCTCCAAACACACAAACACAGTTATAGGTATTTAAGTTAATTTGGAGCCTTTCCACTTTGCATTCGTTTTGTGAAATTGTTCTTCATTCTTTCTTTCTAATTCTAGAAAATACAATAAAATCCCGATTTTCCGAGCATTCAGAAATAACACGATGGGTCAGAGTTAATTTCGTTCTCTTGTTATATTTTTATTTTTTGTTTCGTATGTAATATGAAAAAAAAAAAACACGGTAGGTCAGAGTTTATTTTGTTTCATTCTATTCGGGTTTGTAACGCGATGGGCCAGAAATAGAATTTCTTCTATTCTTTTTTTTTGTTGTTTTTAGTTTTTCCATTTTCTTTCTTTCTTTCTTTCTTTCTTTCTCTATCTATCTATCTATCTATCTATCTATCTATCTATCTATCTATCTATCTATCTATCTATCTATCCAATTCTGTTCATTATCTATCTATCTATCCAATTCTGTTCATTATCTATCTATCTATCCAATTCTGTTCATTATCTATCTATCTATCTATCTATCTATCTATCTATCTATCTATCTATCTATCTATCTATCTATCTATCCAAATTCTGTTCATTATCTATCTATCTATCTATCTATTCATCTATCCAATTCTGTCCATTATTCATCTATCTATCTATCTATCTATCTATCTATCTATCTATCTATCTATCTATCTATCTATCCAATTCTGTTCATTATCTATCTATCTATCTATCTATCCAATTCTGTTCATTATCTATCTATCTATCTATCTATCTATCTATCTATCTATCTATCTATCTATCCAATTCTGTTCATTATCTATCTATCTATCTATCTATCCAATTCTGTTCATTATCTATCTATCTATCTATCTATCCAATTCTGTTCATTATCTATCTATCTATCCAATTCTGTTCATTATCTATCTATCTATCTATCTCCATTCTGTTCATTATCTATCTATCATCCATTCTGTTCATTATCTATCTATCTATCTATCTATCTATCTATCTATCTATCTATCTATCTATCTATCTTCTATTCATCTATCTAATTCTGTTCATTATCTATCTATCTATCTATCTATCTATCCATCCAATTCTGTTCATTATCTATCTATCCATCCAATTCTGTTCTATCCATCCATCTATCTATCATCTATCTATCTATCTATCTATCTATTCTATTCATTATCCAATTCTGTTCTATCTGTCTATCTATCTATCTATCTATCTATCTATCTATCTATCTATCTATCCAATTCTGTTCAGTATCTATCTATCTATCTATCTATCTATCTATCTATCTATCTATCTATCTATCTATCCAATTCTGTTCAGTATCTATCTATCTATCTATCTATCTATCCAAATCTGTTCAGTATCTATCTATCTATCTATCTATCTATCTATCCAATTCTGTTCAGTATCTATCTATCTATCTATCTATCTATCTATCTATCTATCTATCTATCTATCTATCCAATTCTGTTCAGTATCTATCTATTCATCTATCTATCTATCTATCTATCTATCTATCTATCTATCTATCTATCTATCTAATTCTGTTCATTATCTGTCTATCTATATCGTTCCGTTCATTATCTATCTCATTCTATCTATCTGTCATTCGGTTCATTATCTATCTATATAATCATTAGGTAAAACTTACATTATACATTCACATTGACTTACATGAAGATAAACAGGTGTGTGTATGCGTCTGTGTGTGTGTGGATGAGCGTGTGTGTCGTGTGCATGTGTGTGTATAGGTTTTACATCTTTAAAAAATGCGCCAAATAAATACAGGTACTTTAAAATTTGTAAAATTTTAACAATGTGTATATTTGCACCTCTTGTATTTTTAGATTAAAAAAGCAACACCTGTCTTGTTTGGAACCAGTTTATTATATCTTCCCCCGACCCTCCTGTAATAAATTAGATTCGACTATTTTCACCTGACCACCACCATCGTCATCATCTCATTTATTCATGCGTGGATGTGGTCAGCTATCTAAGGTTAATAACCCTTGTTAAGTGGTCACCGTTGGATCAGTTTTCCCTACAAGAATTTCAAGTTGATTTACACTTTACACAGTTACGCACTAATACAACCTGTCGCTTTTTCTTTTCTTTTTCTCTTTTTCTGTCATTCTAGCTAGATTTAGAAAGACTGCATCTTCTAAGTAGTTGGACCGACCACACTCTCAATTGCTTCTCTCTCATTCTCTCTCTACTGTGTGGTGTGTTGATATAGCTATAGCCTATTTGTATACACTGCAACACATGTGCAAGAATGACGGATTTTATTGTTCGTACTTCATGTCTGGTTACATGCAGTCTTTACTTAAAGCAAAAGAAATTAATTTAAAACTTGCAAGATTAGTGAATTAAGTGTTAGCGGGAAACCTCCGAGCCCGTTTGAATTGCCTGTCAAACATTTTTGAGCCCGCCCTTAACTCTATTTCACAGTGAATGACCGGTGTGTTGGGTTGGTTTTGATTTTGAAGAACCCTCGTCGGATTTTAGTGTACTGCTTCTTAATTGTAATAAATGCCAGTCCGCATCTCTTCCAATTCCTTACTGCTGTCGGTCGCTCTGTAGAAAAGAAAGAAGGAAAGAAAGAAGGAAAGAAGGAAGGAAAGAAAGAAGGAAAGAAGGAAGGAAATATTACCAAAACTGCATTTCTTTGGCACTTTCTCTTTTGCTTAGTATATATAATTTTATTTTTGGTATATGTCCATTTTAAACGAGGAATATATTACACCGTAACACTCATTTTCAGCTGTTTGAGGTCCTTGCTTGGAGGAAAAATTATAATTATCACAACTGTTAATTATAATTGTCATCTTGAAAAGAAAAGAAACAGATTTAAGAACAGATCTGCCAAAAGATCTAAAAAAACAAAAAAAAGACAAAACAAAATGTGTCTCTGTTAATATCCACTTTTTTACGTGCATGTCCAGGTGTGAAATTGTATTAATCATAATAATGTATGCAATGATGTTTTTTATAAGAAAAGGTGTCTCTGTGGACACGTGAAATGTTAACCCAGTCTGAAAGGGGCACTGTCATTTCATTTTTATGTACTCATAAGAATATACACTTCTTATGTCTCCATCATCGATTATTGTCAACATAAGTTTTTGCCACTGCCATATCAACGCTCAGGTGTGAGAGAACTGGAATTCAAATATTGTGCAGCATAAACTGTTGTTATTACCATTGAAATAATCTCTACTTGATAATAATCCACGACAATGAAACGAAGGCTGAGTATTTACAATGCGGACGCCGATTCTTCTGATGAAATTGGGGAATCTGCCGATGAGGTAAGGTTTTTTTTACTCCTTGAAGAACGAGAAATATGCTTAACTTTTTAATTGGGGTGGGTGTTTTTACTAAGAACTACTAATTTGATGTTTGGTCTAATGATGGAACTGATGGTAAAAAAAAGAAGAAAAAAGACGTCTTTTGCAACAAACATTTATTTCTTTTGCTGTCCGTTGGCGTTGTGTTTATAAAATATTTGCCTACACAACTATCAAAGTATTTAAATGCAAAGAGATAAGCACAGACAGACACGCGCTATGAATTAGACTTTCTGAACAATCTGGTTCTACATGTGGTGCTGGAAAGTTCACGGCCCGATCCAGTTTTCAAAATTTGGCCAAATGACCAAGCATCGGAATTTCATTGAGGAGACGAATCTTTGTTGGTCAGCACCCACCTCACACACACACACACACACACACATATATTTTAGAGAGAGATGAATACACTGGAAACAGAAATATACATAGAATGAGAGACGGAGACATAGAGAGACTTAAATAGGTAGATATGAATACAATAGATAGATAATTGTCTACACATTTACTCTGTGAGTGTGTGTGTGCTTGTATGCAAGTGCACTTGTATGGATATATTGTATGTGTGCATACACCATACATATCTACAATTGTAATTTCTTTCTCTCTCTCTATGTGTGTGTAAAGTATATTTAGACAGTAAGTATGCATTCAAACAAATTCAAGTAAAAATAACTGACAAGTCTTTCTGTAAAATTGTCCTTGTATTAAAAATTAAACAGACAGACGTTGCTATATATATATATATATATATATATATATATATATATATAATAATAAATCAAGAAAAAAAAAATATATATAAAGACACACACATATATATATATATATATATATATATAAATCAAGAAAAAAAAAAAATATATATAAAGACACACACACACACACACACACACACACATATATATATATATATATATATAATAAATCAAGAAAAAGAAAAAAATATATAAAGAAGACACACACACACATATATATATATATATATATATATATATATAATAAATCAAGAAAAAAGAAAAATATATATAAAGACACACACACACACACATATATATATATATATATAATAAATCAAGAAAAAGAAAAAATATATATAAAGACACACACACACACACACATATATATATATATATATATATATATAATAAATCAAAAAAAGAAAAATATATATAAAGACACACACACACACACACACACACATATATATATATATATATATATATATATATATATATAAATCAAGAAAAAGAAAAAATATATATAAAGACACACACACACACATATATATATATATATATATAAGGAGAATAAAAACTTAAATTTGTTATTAAACCTTGATTTATTATTATATTGCTCTGTAATTTACATTGAGCTCTCTTTGGATTAATGTCCTCCTTGGAATTATCCTTACAAATTACAAATTGGTATTATATATATACACATTTCTGTCCTTATAATGAATAGCTGAAATAAATTAATTATGCTGATTAATACTTTTATTTTTATAAATTAAAGTTTACTTTGTGATTTTTTAATTTTTAGATCTGATTATTTAGCACTAACAGTTTAAATCTTGTTCACATTTAACATGTTTTTGTAAATTTAAATGAAAATTAAATGAAATTTTTATATTTAAAAAAAATTAAAATATATTACTTGAATTCCATTTCCAATTCCCATTGCAAAATTATTTGTACGTATTTGTAAGAAATCCAAAATAAATTTTGAAAATTTTAAAAATTTATTTTTAAATTTATTGAAAAATCTTTAACTTAAATATTTGAATTTGCTAGTTGACAGTAAATTCTCTTTTTATTTTAAAATTTTAAATGTGCTACATTGACTTGCCTATTATTTTTTCTACTTCTATATGCCATGTTTCTTTAGGACGTGGGCAATCATGGCTGTCCCATTGTCTTTTTGGTATCCTTCTCACTGCCTGTCCTTCCACCCATTTACAAACACTTGTTACATAAGTTACCCTCTGCCCCTCAATATGTCCACTAAGTGTTTAATTTTCCAAGTCTTCCTTTCTCACTGTATCCCACAAATTTCAACTGTCTCTTTCTGTTTATAAATGGCATTAGAGTTCTTAAGTCTTCCTTATTGCGCACATGTTCTATCCATGTTATTCTCAGTATTTGTCAGTAGAATCACATCTCTGTCACTTCAATTTTGTTTTTTATTCATTTATAAATATATAATACTAGCAGTAGAGCCCGGCGTTGCCTGGGGATGTAACAGTAAGAGATAGATCAAGTATCGACCATCATAAAGACTGAAAAATAAAATTGACAAAGATTATTGTTTAAGATTGACGGACACGCATGTCTTAATTAGATTTTTTTTGTTTTGCTTTGTTTTGTTTTTTTTTTTACGAATTGGTCAAACTCAAACAAAAACGATTGAATAGAATTTTATTATAAACAATTGTCTTGTAAATGGAATTTTTAAAGCATTCTGAATGTAAAAATAAAGAAAAAAGTGTGCAAGACAATAAGAAACACTACCTGCCAAAAAAAAAGTGAAGTTTTGTTGAAATCAGTTGAATAATGTAGGAAATCCGATCCCATATATAAATGAACACACACACACACACACACACACACAACCTGGGTTTTATAATAAGTATAACTCGATATGAGTTGTCCCCCTTTCATTCTCGCGATGCCTCTTAATCGTGTTTTCAAATTGATTTTGTGCAAAAACAATTGTGTTTTTTCAATTTTTGGCGCTGTCAGAACCACCGCAAGGTAATTTTACGTAGTCCTGTGAAGTTTTGTTGAAATCAGTTGAAAAATGTAGGAAATCCAATCCAATATATAAACGTACACACACACACACACACACACACACACACACACACGCACAACCTGGGTTTTATAATAAGTATGATTATATATTTTGTATCTCTTAGTAAGTTTTGTCTTTTCACCATTACTCCCATTCCCTGTTCTGTCATCCATTTATACAAGCTTGTTAGGTAGGTTACTTGCTGTTTCCCTCTATCCCTCTTGCCTTCTTCAATTCAATATGCCATTTCTCTTCAGAACGCGGGTAATCATGGCTCTCCACAGCTTCCTATCCTTTGTATCTCTTAGTAAGTTTTGTCTTTTCACCATCACTCCCATTCCCTGTTCTGTCATCCATTTATACAAGCTTGTTCGGTAGGTTACTTTCTATTTCCCTCTTGCCTTCTCTTTCAATATGCCATGTACCCTCATGGCATAGGTGATGATGGCTCTCCACAACTTCCAATCTTTTGTATATCTTAGTAAGTTTTGTCTTTTCACCATCACTCCCATTTCCCTGTTCTGTCATCTATTTATACAAGTTTGTTAGGTAGGTTACTTGCTGTTTCCCTCTGTCCCTCTTGTCTTCAGTATATCCTGTGAGTGTCAACTTCTCCAAGCACTCTTTTATCATTATATATCCCAGAAATGTCAACTATCTTTCTAAATATGTGTCCTTTTTGTTTCCATTTTCTTTAAAACCTCCCTGGTTAAATGCAAAATAAGTAACTGAGTTGTCCCAGAAACAGAATTGATAAAGTTTGCAATAAGAAAAGAAAAGAACAGGGCAGAAAATAATATAAAGCAATCAAACAATATATACCAGGTAAATCAACAGTAATAAGGCAAAGCAACAGTTATATGGCAAAAATTTCACAAACTAGGTTGACACACAAAAGTTCACAAACTAGGTTGACATGCAAAAAGTTCATAACTAGAGTTGACACACAAAAGCAAGTTTGGACAAGTGAATGTTGTATTCTGACTTCAAAACAAGACAGACTGGGACTGAGTCAGATGAAACTGAGAACCAACCTAGTTTATTTGCTAGGAAAAAATTCCAGCATTCACTTGGGTGCTTCTGCCTATAAATTGGGGAGGGGCAAGTGTTTTTCACTCATGCCTAATAGGGATTGAAAGCAACACCACCAAATAAAAATTTCAAGTAACTTAGTTGTGTAACTGCATCGACAGAAACTTAGTCTGATGAAGTTCTAAAGGAAGAAACATTTCACACAAAATCTTTTTCCATTTTGTTATACTTCCTTTTCTGATATATATATATATATATATATATATATATATATATATATATATATATAGTTATGACATAAATAGAAAATAGTATATGAGACCAGAAGCAGTTAAATGAGTACTAGGTGTTGTATGAAAATATTTATCTTGGATTATCCCAACTTGCTTTTATGATAATTCCTTTTTTCAGCACCAATAATAATAATAATAATAATAGATGGGAATATATTACAGCACAATAACTGTAAGTGTATTTGTGAAAGAAAAGAAGAAAAAATCCATCAAGATTTGAAATTTGAGATAATATGCTTATGTGGAGATAATGAAGTAGAAGTTATTCCTGTTCTTGTGGGCATGGTTGGAACAGTGACAAAGTCCAAAAATGACTGCATAAAATTAGGACTGTGATTCAAATTGAGATGCCTCAGAAAACAGCCCTGCTTGGGACCGCAAGAATGCTGAGAAAGGTTTTGTTGACGTAGAGAAATGATAGGACTCATCATTTTTGCTATGACCCATTTCTGATTGCAAAATTACTGCACAAGATCTGCTTAGGACAACAGATATAATCATCATCATCATCATAATATTAATCATCATCATCATCATAATAATCATTATCATCATCATCATAATTATTGTAGTAGTAATGATGATGATGATGATATATATCAGTATTATGAACAACTGGTAGTCTGTAGTGTCTGGATAAACATTGACCTATGTATCTCGATTTTGCAGATAAAACCTTGGGAATACTTTTGGAGTCATTTTTAGGGAAATAAGTAGGTCTCATTAGACATCAAATACAAATCTATTCTCAAATATTGATCATAAACAAGGACTGATCAGTAAGTCTATAACCTGATGAATAAGTTCAAAATTATACAAGGACTGATCAATAAATATATAACTTTGCACATTTGCATCTATAAGCCAAAATCTTTTGAATGAAGAGGAATGATATAGCCAATATCAGTTCACGCCCAACAGATGTTTGCATGTGTGTATGTATGTTGGTATCTTGGAAACTTGGATCAAATGTCATCGTAGAATGGAGAAAGAGGAACAAATATAAGGAAATAGAGAGAAATGAGTAGAGAGAGAGTGAGAAGATAAAGAGAGAAAGAGTATGGGTATAAAAGAAAAAAACAAAGAGAAAACAAAAGAGAATTTTCTTTTTAAATTACTTGTCCTTTCATTTAGAGATTGAACCTTTTGTTTGGGTGATTGATTTAATGAACCAGATTGATCAATCGCCAATTTTGATTTAATAACAAAAGTTGAAAAATTCATTTAAATTGATTTTTTTTCCCCTGATAATTGAAGTGATACCAAAAGTTGTTTGGACTATTGAACTTATATTTAATGTTGCTTTTTTTTAACCACAGTGTTTCAGCCAATCTCTTCTACAGCCTTCTTCATGTATATAAAACATAATGAAAGTATTGAACTGTTTTCTTTATCTTACTGATATTAAGACCACAGTGTTTCAGCCAATCTCTTCTACAGCCTTCTTCAGGTGTATAATGTATAATGAAAGAATTGAACCTATTGTTTTTCTTGCAGATGTTGTGATTATAATGTTTTAGGCAATCTATTCTACAGCCTTTTTCAGGTGTATAATTTGTAAGGAAAGAAATGTTAGCAAATATACTGCCAGATGCAGCTGATTTTCAGCAGTATGAAATACATAGTCCATTCCATTCTTAGAACCGCATGCAATAGAAAAGATACCATTCTTTTGGTTATATATGAATGGTTTCTAATTTTTATACTTCCAAGCAAGTAAATCTTCCTATGAATCGCTGCTTTATAGAACTAACTTCCCTGATCACTACAATCGTAACCTGTTCAAGTTTAGGGTTAACTATTATCTTCCCCAAATATCCCCATAAACTGTGCATTTTACTATGTAACCTTCTACCTTGAGTGGCTTTTGGCCTTGTACAGAGTGAATATCATTGTAATTATATATTCCTTGAATTCGACTTTCATGGAACATTTGTTTTCTTCCTTATATTGTTATATTCTCTTTTTTTTTTTTTGTAGCTGCATGGGGCATTGTAAATTAATTTTTAATTCAATTATAAAATCCACCAGAAATAAGTTAAGAGACTTTCTGTCACTTTTGAAAGCAAAAGAAGAAATGATGATGATGATGATGATGATGATGTCTTTTTTTTTTGTTTTGTGTAATACGAGTTGCTTCCCCTTACATCTCAACCAGAGACTTCAAGAAACAAGTTTTCATATAAGAAGATGCAAACAGATGAGGTGTTATGCAATCAGAGAGAAAAGAAAATATAATTCTGGTCATTTCAAGGAGAGAAATCTGCACAGGATGGGAGAAGTACTCATGCATATGATTTTTTTTTTTTTTGCAATTCATATATTTTAGGGTTGTTAGGAATTTGTTCCACATTTGTTTGTTTCTTTCGGTATAATTCCCAAAGTCTCAATAACAACACGCAATGTTGTTATCTTGGGATACCAGATTCTACGGACTTTCTATCTTGAGGCCCATGTATTTGCTTAGTTTCTCAAATGCTTTCAAAGATCTGGGGTTCTTTTTCAACTGAGGCTGCAACATATATCAGAAGATAGGAGTTTTCAACAAATAAATAAAAAACATAAGTTAACAGTAAAAATGCAATCAGAACGACATTGATGTTACAATTGTACATTTCCATGTTGTCTATAATTTTGAGAAGAGTTATTCATTATCTTAGACTTGTTCAAACTATTATTAAATATATTCAAGTTCAATCAAGGAGGAATCATCTCAATTTTCGAAATCATTTTCTATTAAAAAGAAAATTATTTGGAAAGTTGAGACGTTCAATTTTTCTTAATATATATAAAGTTTTATAATGTTATTGTTTGCAGTATGTTGATAAAGAACAACTGTTTTTATATATAGATGTTTATTGTACACCGAGTATCATATTTGTGAATATGGCTAATGTGCATACAACTGTCTACAAAATAAAATATATTTTACATCTTTCTGTCTATATTGAAACAAAATATTATCAATAAGATTGATTATTCATACTTAATGATAATTTATTTGAGCATGTAGTCGAATTGTTAGATTGTTCGCTTTTTGACCATGAGGCCCAGTTTCAAATTGCGTCTTGGGTATGACAATAAACTACATCCGTGTCCTGAGTAAGACGATAAACTACGTCCAACAGCAAGGCCTCTGATAATGTTTTTGAAAAAATAATGTTGCCAGCTGTACGTTTTTGGAAAAATAATATTACCAGCTATACATTTTTGAGGAAAAAAACATTAACAGAAATAGATTTTTGATAAAACAAAAATATTACCAGGAAAAAAAAAAAGTTGTTGGCATTAAATGATTCATTGGGGTTGATATGCCATAAACCAAACCAAACCAGTTTCAAATCTTACTATTGTCAGTTTGTAAGGAAGGTGACTTCTTGATGTTATCAATCTGGAAAGGCAATCCCAGTGTGTGGTACCTTTGGAAAATGCCTAAAAAGCCCATGGCAAGTTTGCTCAAACCTTGTATATAAAATTGGGTAGATAGAACTGTTAAAAAAGAACATTGATGGTTGTGCTAGCATGAGGTCATAAGGGTTTGAGCGTACTGGCATTGTTCAAACTGCTGAGCATGACAGATTATGTACAATCTCTCCCAGAAAATATACATATCTGTATACATGTACATATATGGGATGGTGATCACAGTATGCAGCACTTTTGGAAAGCACCTGATATCAATATTACGGGTTGACTCAAGCCTTGTGAGGGAAATTGGGTAAATGGAACTGTTTAGAAGTTGTCGATGGTTATGCTAGCATGAAGTCATAAGTCATCATGACCGAGGATTTGAGTATACTGGCTTTCTGCAAACTACTGATCATGACAGATTATGCACGATCGCTCCCAGAAATTGTAACAAAAGTCCACTCAGCATAGTTGCAATATGAACCACAGGTGGATGTTGAACAAATACAAATGTGCCTGTTCAGGTGTCTGCAACAGGGACTGGCTAGCCACCATAGCAGACGATTATGCTCAGCAAATAAGAGTAGCCAGCCATTTTAATGCTAATTTATATGAAACGTGAAAAGTGATCTAGTGCTCTTAAAGTAACAGTCACCTATATTGTTGTACACTTCTTCTTGGTGCGATGCCTTTTCATCACATTAGCGATCATGGTTCTCCACAATTTCCTATCCTTTGTAGCTATTAGTAAATTTTGTCATTTTTCTATCTCTCCTAAACTTTGTTCTGTCATCCATTTACACAAGCTCATTAGGTTGGTTATACTCTGTTTTCCACTGTTCCTCTTGCCTTTACTGTGTTGTGTGGGTGTTAAATTTTCCAAGTCCTCTTTTCTCAACGTTTATTATGCCTAAAGATTCAATAAAAATATGACTTCCACTTTTTTTTGTATGCACTTAAATCAGAGTTTCCCAACCTGGGTGATATCGCCTACCAGTGGCCAATATCAGTTGTTGAGTGGGCAAAGAGCAACTGAACAGAAAATGGTGGGTGATTGTAAATTGTGTTGGGTGATATACGATTTTGTGTATTAAAAAGGTATTTTAACATATGCTACCTAAAAAGATATTCAAAGAAGATATGCAAAGAACCTTTATAAAAAAAAATCATTTAAAAAATAACAGGAGGCTAAATGGGAATAGCTGAGTCACATTCCTAGATAAGATATATAGATAACCTCTGCAAACAAAGAATATTTTGGTATTTTTTATAGTTTTAGGAAGGATCATTAACATTCAAATAGTTCTTCAGATGAAATAACTTTTTGGGGGATATAAATCAGAAAAGAGTCGATCAAGTACAGCAAAAAAATATTCAGTGAGATTTTATTAGTTGAGTATATTCTTTTTAATTTTATAATTATAAACAAAAATCTGTCTATATTTCTGAGATGAGGTATTATCTTTTTTGTGTGTCAACACTTGCAATACTAACCCTAACCATAAAACTAAACATCACCAGAAAACTAAATTATATATGTATCGTTTTCAATGGTCAAACTTTTTGTTTGTTTTTTTAATATAGTAGTAGCAGCAGCAGCAGTTTGTGCATGTCAGCAATATTTGTTGCCTCCCTTTGGTATTTTTTACATCATAAAGTTAGTTTATGAACCAATAACAAACTTTTACCAAACAATTTTGGTATGCTTTTGAATATTTACTATACAGGTTGGTGGAAGAAAATTTTTCTATGTGAAAGTGGGCAATGAGACAAAAAATTTAGAACTCCTGCCTTAAATACTCTATTGTTTTAAACTGTTTTTCTTACCATAATAGCAGTCTCTCCTCCTTTTATATGCTTCAGGATATAAGCAATCATAACTGTCCACAATTTCCTATCCTTTGTAATTCTAAGCAATGTTTCCTTTCTTACTATTCTTCTCAGTCCCTGTCCTGTTATCCTTTTACACAAATTCATTAGATAAGTTCCTTGATGTTTTCCACTTTCTATCTTACTTTTAATAATTCTTGTGAGAGTGAACTTCTCCAAGTTTCTTTTCTCATTATGTCTCCCAAAAGATTCTGCTATTTTTGAAAGTATAAGTGTCCTTTTCATTCCCATTTTCCTTAAAATTTCCACATTGCTCGCATGCTCTGTCCATGATATTCTCAGTATTCTTCTGTAGAACTACATCTATATTGCTTCAAGTCTTCCCTTCATCTGTGAGGAAATTGTCCAGCATTCAATACCTTATCAGAGGACTGTTATTATATACCAGTCCAACATTCTTTGTTTGTAATGAAATTTTCCGACTGTTAATTTGTTGATTTCAATCCGTACTGGAAATGACTGCAGAACACTTGCTCCTTCCCTTTTATCGGCAAAAGCACAGAAATGCATGCTGGGATTTTTTTCTTACCCAATAAAATAGGCTGGTTTGCAGTTTGATATAACTCAGACCTGATCTGCCTTGTCTAGAAGACAGAACACTACATTCACTTGTTCAAACTTTCTTTTGTGTATCAACGCCAATTCTTAGTTTGTGAACTTTTTGCCACTTTACTACCTTTTTTTTTTTCGCCTGGCATATCCTGTTTGCTTGATATTATTTCATTTTTCCCCCGTTCCTTTTTCTTATTCTTGCAAACTTCTGTTTGTTCGACATTTTTGTTCTTTATTTTTCATTTATCCATGGCTACTCATTCCACATAATTCATTAAGAAGTTTTTATATATATGTGTGATAGAAAGAGAGAGTGAAAGAGATTCATAAAATATACTTTCTCAAAATTGGCAAGTATGGCCAGTTTTTGAAAGGAATAAAAAATGCTTCTAGTTTTCATCATAAAAGATATTTTATAATCAAAATGTTCATATCTCCTACCTGATTTTTTTTCTCCAATTATCAGTATCAACTGATTTGACCCATAATCTGTATCTCTCATCCACATCATCAGATTAAAAATATATCTGACCCTCCCTCACAGAGAAATTCAAATTTGAATTCATTGTTCAGAAATTAATTTAATAGCTTAAAAATGCAAAAAGCAAAACAAAAAAAAAAATTGTTTAAGAGACAAATCATCAATTATTCCAATTAGATTCAGTCATCTTCTGTTTTTTTATTGTCCTCTCTGTTTCTTTCACTCTCATTAACCCTTTGCATCCTAGTGGCTTTATTGCCTTACTTGGGGTGAGATGGTTAAAAAAAATTTTTTTTGAATAAATTCAATAGTTTTTATCAACAATATCAGGTCTTACTGATTCCACCCTGACACATTGCCTTAATCTCTCTCTTTCTCACACGCATGCCCATTCGCTCTCATCGATAAGTTACAGTTTCAGAATTGTCGGTTTTGAACTGGTAATTCTCTGATTGATTGGTATTGGTAGTCATTTCCAAAAGAAAAAAAAAAAGTCTCGAGTGAAATCGACAAGCATATCGTCACATGACTTAAATACACACAGTCTCTCGGCACGTGCTGAAAAAAGAAAAGAAAAAAAAAGTAGATGACATGTCTATTGCTCCTACCTGTAGTTTTTTCATTTCCAATTCAGTGTCTCTCAAGCATTAAAGATATATGTTTTATTACTGCCACGGGGCCGGAGATATGGAAAACATGTAGGGAGCACTTCTCTCTTCTGTGTACATTTTTAAAATGAGCTTCTGTTGTAGACTGGCCACCGAAGTAGAGGTATCATTAAAATCCTCTAAGAAGAAGAGACAAGTTATTGATACTGACTGACGCTTTGCTTGCTGCTTACCTGTGCACTACAATAACCGACACAATAAATCTTTCTTAAGCATTGGTTGTTTTTCTTCTTCTTTGTCAAATAATTATTTTATTATATTCCCCCCACCCTGTAAAAAAAGGTTGTGAATGATGAATGAATGAAATTATTTAACGCTTGGTTGGTTTTTTACGACCAAATGAAGGTGACAGGTAAAAAAAATAGTTAATTAATAAATTTAAAAAAAAAATGAAATGATTTTCTTGGTTGAATAATTCTGATTGTCTTTCTTTTTAAAAATTTAAAATTGAGGATGATTTAAATCACTAGATTTCAACTGAATGACTTTTAGATTTTACAAATACATGAATGTATGCAGTGCACATAGGGTAAAAAATTAATTCTACACAATCTCATTTTCATGATCTTAAAACCCAACACCCTTGGGATGATATTTATTCTGCTATATATATATATATATATATATATATATATTTGTTTATTTAGGCAGCAAATTCTCTTTTAGGCATGTATGATTGAATAAATTAAAGACATTGTGTCTGCTAATTTTTAGCAAAACCCATTTATACTCACAGATAACCTTCTGTGTATTGATGTTAAAGGATGAGAGAAATGTGCTATAGCTGTTTAAATTTCTTTTATTTTAATTTCCCAAGTACTTTTGATATATATATATAAATATATATATATATATATATATATATATAAAAAATCATATTTTGATTTTTAAAGAAATGTATTTGACAGCAACAAATGTTTCGTTATTTTGTGAAGAAATCACAAAATGTATATTAATTTTTGCAGCAGAAAATTTTAAAATAAATAAATTCATCCATATTTTTCCATGAAGCATGTTATTGTTATTTAATTTCACATGAATTCATTTCAGTAGAAAAGCCAGGAAAATAACAGTTTTGTTTCTTTTTTTTTAAACCCTTCAAAAATACTTTGTTTATTATTTTCCCTGGTATCAGTATACTCTGATCCTTCCCCTAAAGTTCAATAAGAGAGATGTTGTAACAAGGTTGGTATCCCCGAGACCATCCCTGATTGTAGTTCAAAAGGGCTGTTGATCATCTGGTACTACACTCTGATCCTAGACAGAGTAGCAGAATAGTCACATATACAATCAGAATAGAGACTTTATAAAAGTATTGCTTAGATGTGGCACAAGGCTGAAAGTATGGAGCACCCAGTGAGAATTAAAGTATTGACATACCAAAACAAACTTGCTAACCATTACTCCACACCGAAGTGCCCAGACAATTTACTAAGCTTAGATGTGGAACAAGACAGAAACTATAGAACATCTAGTGAGGATTGAACTCACTACTTCGTCATTATTGATATGGTAAGACAAATTTGCTAACCATTACTCCACAATGAAGTGCTCAAAACAATTGGAATAATTGTAATTTTTCTTGTGATCTGTTTTTTCTCTTTTTATATGCCATCTTCCTTCATCATGGCTCTCCACAGCTTCTTGTCTCTTGTTGTCTCTTTGTGTTGTTCATCTCCCAAGCTCATTCGATGCTCCCAACTAGCACAGAATGTTCTTGTAACATTGAAGATATGTTTCATTTTGGTTTGAGGATATGTGACATTGTAATAATCTATTTTCTTGACTCAAACTCACCACTCATCCCCTAATGTTATGATAATGTTGCAAAATATTGCAGCTAAAAAAATCCTTGTTAGTCAATTATATAACATCAGAATATTTTTTTGTCTTTTAACAGTATTTATAGAACTTATAAGATTTATTTTCATATTTTTTTAAATTTGAGAATCACTTATTTAGATTATGAATGCATGTTATCTTCCTAGAATCAGTGACGACCCTTGGGTTGCTGGCACCCTGGGCAAGTGGCGTCCTTACAAGTACAATATTTTTTTAATTTTCACAAGGAGATAAACTGTAAATGTAGCATAATGAGTTAATTGCAATATACAACTTAATACGAACTAAAGAAAACATTTATTATCCTACTGTGGGGAATAGCCCCATAGAAGCAAGCAAGCCAGAGTGGCTTGCATCTGGTGCATAGGAAAATAAGGATCTTAACTTAACGTGTGGCATGTGACATCAGCAAGTTTACTCCAGGAAAATGGCATTACTCTCCTGTCTAGCAATTCTAGCAGTATGTGTGGTAATGAGGGTTTTTTGTACAGTTTGACATGCTTCTACCAATAGCAAGTCATGTGCTGATTGGTCGAACTGGAGGAGGTTATTTGCCTGGGTAACTGAGAATAAAAGCGAAGAACGCTGATTAGTTGGTCAACTGTGGTGTTGGCCTGATAAAAGAGAGCTGAAGCAGTGAAAACGGCAAAAAAAACTCAGATTTATGTTGGGAAATGTGCAGAAAGCAAGAACGGCGAACTGAACCAGCGGTATCTGGATTTGTACAAGTGACGTCGTAGTAATAGAGACTCATTTAAACTATATCTACATAAAACATTTTTGCTAGCCTTTAGATCTGAAAATCTTTTCATGGCTCTTTGTACACCTATTTTCTTTACAAGATCATTTTCTATTGACAAAATAGCCAAAGAATTAAGTCATGGATAACCACAAGTATGTTTTTATAAGGTTTAATTTTGAAAGATCCCAAGCACATGACATGGCAGTGTGATGGTGCCCTAGGCGACTGCCCAAGTTGCTAGGACTTTGAGCTAGCCTTGCTTGAAATTTATTATCTATTTTCTTTTCTATTAATGCAATGTTACAAGGTAACATTGTGGTCACGTTGGGAGGAATCTAAAAAAAAAAGTTTTTGCAACCTCTCTTATACTGGCAGAAGATAAAACATATAAAACTGTCTCTGTTCTACTAGTAGAAGATAAAATGTATAAAACTGACTGTTAAAAGTGGAAGCAATAAAATGATTACACAAGACACAGGATGTGTTAAAATCAAGAACTGTCTTATTCCCAAATCCCGCTCATTCTGTTTTTGCTCCCATCATTCCCTAGTGAAACCAGAATTGCTTGCATGCCTTCATCATCAACATAATGAACAATCTCTATCTAATGTTGCCAAAACATTGTAGCAACATCATTTCATTAACTGGGTTACTCACTGTTTCTCTCTGCTCTTTTTTGTTTAATAAATCCTGTGTGTGTTATATTTTCCAAGCCCTCTTTCCTTATAATGTATTCCAGAAATTTTTGTTAGTCATGCCAAAAAACAAAAATTAAATTACTATTTTTTCATATTTGACTAATTTTTCTCACGTTTTTTTTCTCTATCTCTCTGTGTCTTTCCTCTTCTATATTTTCTTTACATCACTTCTTTTTCTTTTCTTTTGTATTCTTTCTTTCTCTCTCTCTCGCTCTATCTATCTATCTTTTCTATTTCCTCCTCTTCTTCTTTTCTTATATTTTCACTATCTCATTCTGTCTCCATTTATTTCTCTTCTATTTCTTACTCTTTATATATTAAATTTACTTTTTTTATTCTCTTTCCATCTTTCTATCTCTTTGTTTATATCTCTTTTAACTTCTATTCCTCACTTTACTTTTTGTTACTGTCTCTCTCTTTCTATATCTGTTTATTTTTCATATCTCTTCTATTTCCTAATCTTTATATCACTTTTCTTTTTTCACTTTCTCTCTCTTCCTATCTCTCTGTTCACCTCTTCTATTTTCCATTATTTATTTCATTCTCTCTCTCCTTCTCTCTCTCTCTCTCTCCCTCTCTATTTCTATTTCCTCTTCATTTTCCTCTTTATATAACTTTTTTTTGTTGTTATTCTCCTCACATATCACCCAGTTAAGGGGTTTGTGTTTGACTCAGAAACCAACAATTCTTTAAGCTTTACTCCACCCACCACCACCTTCAAAACTCTGGACTCTCCGCTAAAGCCCTCAATAAATCCTAATGAAACACATCACCATCCTTCGACCCACCTAACACGTTTAACATCCCAGAGAGTAACAGAACAGGGCGAGTCATCAAAGAAATGAAACTATACAATGATCCAGCTAATCCATCTATTTCCTGTCATTTAATGGAAAATATAACAGAGATACATGATTCGGATATACACCTTTTCTGCAACCCTTTAACACCCTTTACCAACCCATGAAGCATGGCTGAGAGAATTCATACTGCCAAATGAGGCCTCTTTGTTGAATGTAACCAGCAGAACGCATTTTCAGGTCTTTTTCAGAATTACCAAATTTGGGTTTGAGTCAGAGGTCACAAGTGGCATCTTAATGAAGGGTTCATGGGCAATACAAGTGAGCCATTTAGGGAATTGGCTGAAATGTCATTAACCTTCCTTTGTAGATATTTGGAGCTAATCTTAGTAACTGGTATATGGAATTATGTGAGTATATCAGTAACAACCCCACCCCAAGAGATTGATTAAAGTAAATTGATATTTAAAATAGCAAAGATAGATATATAGGTTTCTGTAGCAACTTTCATAACTGCGTTATGACAAAGATTTTTTTGACAATCTTTAACCTTAGTACCTTCAAAAAAATGGTGTGCACAGTGAGTTAAATTGGTTCAAAGTGTTGTCATGTGTAATATACTTACAAGGAGATATATTTTACTAAGAAAGTATGTATCAAATATTATTATTATTAGTAGTAGTAGTAGTAGTATTTCATATTAAATATTTTATGCACACTTTCACCAAAATATCTTTCACTACAGGAGATTCTGTCTCCTGTAGTGAAAGATATTTGGTGATATTTAACCTTTATTATTACTGTTTACACTTTTGACCCCCTTGACAATGTCTATTGTTTTAAAAAGCAAAATAGATAATATCATATGTTTATTAAAATTTTATAGTTCATTGATATTCATATAAAATTATGAGTAACAAAAAACTTGTTTTCATAGTTATTTATAAAATGGTAAATAATAAATATTGCATTGTAGTTGGTTTATATATTTTGATGATTTTTGTAATTTTTTATAAATTTTTAAATAAAAAGATTTCTGTATCTGTCCATATTTCTGAGATGAGGTATTATGTACATTATTTACATTATTCAGACTATCGTCCTCATCTTTGTCACCATATTTATAACAAAATCTCCTGGAACCAGTAATAAAGAGTGCCAGAGAAAAGCGATAATA
>CAHIKZ030004489.1:4980000-5092500 GCA_903632075.3 Acanthosepion pharaonis | reverse complement strand
ACTTTCACTGTTCAGCTTAAAAATATTTATGAGTATTCTTAAATTTAAAAATTTTGAAAACCTATCAGTATTTTTTACTTTTGTTTATGAATACATGTTACAAATAAAATCCTTACATTGGATAACATCCATCAGACGACAAAACATGTTGGAAAAGAAAGAACAGTTTTCCTTTTGTTTTTATTTATATATATATATATACATATACGTTTTTTGCATGTATGTATTGATCTGATGGTCAATTTTTCTGTTTTGCTTTGAAGTTTGTCATGTCTTGTACCAATATCAGGTTTGTCAAGTAGAATAACTCTTGTATTTTCTTTTACCAAAATGACAAGGTGGCATGTCCATATTTTATTTGCATCAATGACCACAGGAAATAGAGGATTGTTTTTATTATGGACAGTGACTGATAGTTATTGATCAGTAATACATAAATCGTGTTTCATAAACAGAAAAAAACAAACAAGGAAACAGACACAATCCCTAACGCAAAAATATTCCTTTCTTAGTATTCATAATATTAAAGTTCTTAAATAATCTGTTGAGGGTACAAAATTTTATTAGGGCTTTAAAAATGGACATTTTAAAAGTATATATAAATATATCTATAAATATATGAAAAAAAAAACAGAAGGAAGACCCGGGATAAAAACTAAAGTAGAAGATTGAAAAATTTAATAAAAAGGGAACAAAGAAAAAAAGCTAACTGGTTATTGCTCCTCACTCTTCAAAATCAATCAAGGACAAAACATGTGCACAATGACTAAAAAATGATAAAAAAAATTACTACATCTGCAGTGTAAATCACATATAGAGTACATTTACATGCAGCAACCATTCATTTTTCTTAAATAGGGAAGGCTGCTTAGACTTAATATAAATGGTCTCTGGTAATCCCACTCACTGAGATAAAAATGATTGGTCAGTAACTTTTGAAGAAAAACCTTCCTTTACCTTAGATCTTGGATAAAAATACTTGTAAAGGATTGTATCAAAGAACAAATCAGAAAAATAAGAAACAATAATAATAATGGATATATTGTAAGAAAAGATTACTTCTTTATTGAATTTAATATAGTAATAATAAACAACAGAAACAATAAAAAATATACAAATTTGCAGCTTAGCAACATAAAATTTAACTACCAAAAATAATAATAATAATAATTGCAGGAAACTCATCACTCTCTGAGATATGAAAGATGGTACTCATGAGCATTGCTAACATACCCAGAAAAAACTCTTTCATTTATGGGATGTATAGCCTCATGGATAAAAGCTTTGGTGAAGTTGATGAAGTTACCTGACAGTCATGTGTTCAATCCCTGGATTCTTCTTCTTCAGCACGTTGGCAATCATGGATCTCCACAATTTTCTGTGTTTTTTAGTTTTCAACAATTTTTAATCTTTTCACCATCTCTCCAAACCTTGTTGTACCATCCATTCACTGAAGCTTGTCAGGTAGGTTTATAGTGGGTTATCAGTTATAGTGAAGTGTATGAATGTTGAAATAGATTAGTTTGATTTGGCCTTAATAGTTAGGTAGCCCACCATAAGTGGTGGGCGGGTATAAAACAAGAAAATCAAATTGTAAAGTGAAACAACAAATTTATATACATATAAATCAATTAAGGTTTTTACAAATAAAATTAATGTATTTTGGTTGATAGAAGGTCATCAAAATGTTCATAGTAGTCCTTGCAAGAATGAGTTTATGTGTACGTAGGCATGAACATATGTGTGGATGTATGTATGCATGTATGTATGAGCATTATCGAAGGGTAGTAATGTCTTTAAGCGCTCAGTTTTAAAATGTTCCATTCGTTTATCAAGTATAAAAGAGGTAAGGGAGAAAGGTAGAAATAATAATAATGATCACTTGACGTTTATCAAGGGACATGTTAATATACTCATCTCCTTCTCTCTGGTGACAGGCAAACCTGCTCATCTTTTATTTTGTTTGTGGGGCTTGAAAAGGTCATTTGGGAATTCACTCCTGGATATGATTCGGCCCTTTCCATTGGACGACGAACAAACTTCGCGTTGGCTCACGAAAAGGTCCATAAAAGAATTTGTTTCTGAGAATTGAAGATTATTTGAATTTTGTTTTTAAATGTTTCCTAGTTTTCTATTGGCGGAAAACATTTCGCATCAAGGTGTGAAATTTCACGAGTTTTGTTTTGGATTTGCTTTTGCGTGTGTGTTAAGCAAAGTTTGTAAATTCAAGTCTTTTTAATTTCTAACAAAATCAAGGAGTCAGTGCATAGCATTTGAATTTTAAATCTAGATCTTGTTTTATTCACTACAGGTTATATGTTGTTTTACTCTGTAAATATCAATATCACAAAGGAGAATTAACTGATGAGATTTCCTCTTGCACAGAAAATTGAATGAGAATTGTTCCCACTACCCACCATAGATTGAACATAGAGTTTGGTTTGAAATTATAAAACAGTTACCTTAATTACAAGATAGCGCAAGGATATAACAACAGTGACTAGAAAAACCATGATGAGGATATTAGTCTTAGTAAATCAGTGTATAATGATGATAATTCCTCATCTCAAAGATTCAGACAAAAAAATTATCAGACTAGTAGATGATTTGAATAAAGGAATCCATTCAAAATTTCAGAAAAGTTACTCATTTTTTTTTTAATCATTTCACTCCAAACAAAGTAACAAAGCCACTGAGATGCAGAGGAGTGGGATTACTGGTTTTGAAAGAATATAAGAAAAAGAAAAACATTAATAAGGAGCAAGAACAATAAAAGAACAAAAATTAAGAAGACAGAGATAACAATTGACATAGAATTTAAATTTTTGAAGATCGAACTTGACTTGAAAGCAAGAAGCTAGAATAGAGTTTCATAAGCAAGAAGTGCAAGAAAAGAAACTGTTAATATAGAACTTATGGTTACGTATAGCCATTTAAACTATAAAATGATGAGACTTTGTCACTAATCTAGTAATGAGGAAATCTTACATAAGTAGGTGGAGGGAATGAAATACAACAAATGCTACTTAGAGTTCTATACTGAAAAATTCTGAAGATACATGGATACTTAACATTAAATTTTCAATTTTATGTTTCTCATGTGTCAAGATGTATAATTTAGCCAACCTAATTCAGCATTCTTCAATTTTTATTTTTATCCCTATAATTTTTAGATATCCAACATTGATATATCAGTATTTTTTTTTTCATTTCATCCCAAGCAAGGTAACAAAGCCACTAAGACACAGGCAGGTTACTGAGTGTGAAAGAATAAAAGAAAAAGGAAAACATTATTAAGGAGAGAGAACACTAAAAGAACAGGAATTAAGAAGCCAGAAGATAATGATTGACATTGCATTTAAATTTTTAAAGATCAAAGTTAACTGTCTGTCTATATTTCTGAGATGAGGTATTATGTACAGTATTTACATTAGTCGGACTATTGTCCTCATCTTTGTCGCCATATTTGTCACAATGTTTAGCCGTTGTATGTCCGCCTTCTTCAGGTGGTTGGAATTTCAACTGAACCCTTTATTTCGATCACTGGGGTAGACTGTTCTAGTTCTACGTGCCATGTTTGATGGATGTCAGATATCAGTTATCTCCTGCTAATTTTCCCTCTGAAAGTTCTCCACTGCCTTAACCAGATATTGAACTCACCTTCTTTGGGTCTGTCACTGGATCTAACCAACGCCTTTATCCACGTGCCATGTGTCCTTGTCAAAGTTAACTGGAAAGCAAGATGCTGAGAGAGAATTCCACAGGCGAGAAATGTGAGAAAGTAAACTGTTAGCATAGAAATTGCATTTACATCCAGCCATTTAAACTGTAAAATGCTGTGAACTTGACAGAAGGTCAGAGAATAGAATGATCAAAATGTTGCGCTGATAACAACAAAGATGAAGCTAACAAATAATAATGATAATTTGCCATCTAACAAATTCAATCAAAACCAAGGAAAAAAGATATTGTAAATACTGTACAATTATTATAATTCAGTCATAAGAACCAGTTCATCTCATGCAGGATTCTTTTGAGAAGAAAATAGTTGCAGTGCTTATCTTATAAGACATTGACAGTTATTTCAGTCTTCACTGAATATTCACTGTAAGACTAACGCGATTTCCATAATTGTTTTCTTCTGTGCCACTATATTGTGCAATTTAATTTGGTGGAGTAATTGACTAATTGGTTAAGTGTAATTGCTCAACAAACAGAATTCACAAAGTTCTCAATAATCAATAGAAAAAAAAGAAAGAATAAAAAATAAGGCAAAATAATACTAAGCAAACAATATATGTGTAAGGCAAAAGTAAGCAAAGCAACAGTAATAAAGCAAGAATGTGTTCACATTCAAAAGAGATACACTCAAGTTTTGTAGTATCCTGACTTCAAGATAAGAAAAAACAAAATATAGCAGATATTCCCAAGAAGTGGTACATTTTTATTGGTTAGGAAGAAATCCCAGCATGCATCTCTAGGATTTGTCTATAAATTTGGAGACTTAGTAATTACTTCATACAAGGATTGGAATCAACAATGTATCACTATATTGTACAATTTATTTTCTCTTTTCATTTAGGAAATTTAGGCTTTAGAATAAAATTACAGCCATCTTTGAATAGTGCAGCTGATGTACTGTCACTTGCTCCTTTTCAGGATGCCTTGCTTATGTTTATTTATATCCAGTTGAAACCATTTTGTTCTCTTTGTGTTTACAGAATAAAATGATGCTTCAGCAAACAGCATTTGACTTTTAGAAAAACTCAGTGGAATGGTTTAGATTTCAAACATTTGAAAAGGGAAAAAATTACTTGCATGTAAAAATTTCTTTCTCTCTCTTACTCATACACATGTTTTATATATATATATATATATATATATATATATATATATATATATATATATATATATATATATTTTCTGTTTATACATTATTTTTATAGATACAACTTATTTTTAAGTAAATGTTCCGTTTTTGGGGATTTTAAATTAAGAATATTAATTCATTTATTTTAATCATTTTTATTTAAATAAATAGTATTAATTACATTGCCTGAGTGTTCAAGAAATTTTGTAAAAAATTTGCTTCTTCGATAGGAATCGAACCTGTAACCCCGATAGGAACCATAATTTGATCTGATGTACTGTCAATCATTCAGCCACAAAGAAGCATCTGGTTAGCAGAGTCTGAATTACAGTTTATAAACAACAAATCTTTGAGGAGCTTTCCTGAATGATCATATCTGCTCACGAAACATACCTTAATGTAAAATTGATAACATATTATGAAATGAATTCAGTCTGACAATTATTTAATATGTTTATACATATACATTATATACATTATTTTAATAGATAAAATTTATTTAAGTAAATGCTCTGTTTTGTTTTGTTTTTTAAATAAAGAGCATTAATTCATTTAATTTAATCATTTATTAATTTAAATAAATATTATTAATTACATTTACCAGCCTGAAAACATTCAGGCTGGTAAGGGTTTCTAAAGAAAATGTACTCACTCTTTAAATGACAATAAATGCAGTGTTTATTGACTTGCAAACAAGATTAATGGTTAAAATTAAGAAATTAATGTTCATTGAATTACAAAGACTTAAATATTATATTAAATTAAATGCATGTTTATAAATATTGAAACTGATGATGAAATAAAAACTGTGTACAGTTTTGGGACACCCTATCTATCTATCTATCTATCTATATATATATATATATATATATATATATATATATATATATATATATAAACAGAGCGATAGTGTTTAGAGTGTAATTATTTCTTATAGGCTAAATGGACATTTTGTACACACACACACACATATATATATATATATATATATATATTACTGTTTTTTCTATTATTGAAAACAGACTTTTATACAAATGTGTTTGTGTGTAAAATATGTAGACATGATAAAATTGTTTGCCACAGAGAGCTTTACAATTAATCTATTCAAAATTAAGCAATTCTTAATAAAAAACAAAAAACACCTATTCTTTTATACAAAGTAACAAATTTCCTAAATATAAAAGGAAAACATGATCCTAAGAAACTAGTTTGTATATTGCATCAATATCAGCTGTTGTTTATAAAATGGCTACTGGCTAATCTGGTGATCCTTTTGAAATATTATTTCCTCGTTATTTAGAGAAAATATTTTTGCATCAGAATAAATCAATATAAAGCTTTGCATCTTATTGTTAAATATGTAAAATGAATTTTCTCACAAGTTAAAAGATGATACTTTATTTTAAATTTCAATGAGAATCTGACCGAATGGTGAATATATAAGACAATTTGGAAAACTCATACTATGACATGACTCACTGATTAAAAAGCGTCAACAGAAAAATGGATTTCATTTCAACCAAATCTATATTAGCAAGACAGAATGGGATTCATGTTAGTTATATTAACACTTATTTTTTTTCTAACTTTAACTGAATCATTTTCTAAATTTAATTTTACTGATTTCAATTTTTATTTATATATTCAAATGTTTTAAGATTTTTTTCAAATCCTTGGGATGGCCAAGGATGCTGGGCGGAGTATTGCGAGACAGGAGGATTTCTTTGGTAACAAAGAAATGAATACTGAGCTGTTACATGACATCTGTCCTCCGTTATGGCAGCAAATGTTGAACAGTCTCTTCCAAGATGAAGAAACTCGAAGCGAGAGAAATGTGGTTCTACAGAAAAATGCTGAGGATATCATGGACCAATCATGTGAGCAATGATGAGGTCTTGGAGAGGATTCAAATAAGGAAGAGGCTTATATTTAACATCAGGAAGAGGCAGCTGAAGTTTCTAGGACATGTAATGAGAAAGGAGGGCCTGGAGAATCTGATACGCACAAGTTGAATAGAGGGAAAGAGAGACAAAGGAAAGCAATGCATGACATGCCTGGCAGGCTTAAGCAAGTGGATGACAGAATGTAGCCTGGGGAAGGTGGCAGATGGATGAAACTTATTGAGAGCTACAAGGGATAGGAAGAAGTGGAGAGCCATGATCGTCTACATCCTGAAAGGACACAGCACATAAGAAAAAGATAGTAAGAACAAGTGATAAACTGAAGAAGCCCAGGCATAGTGGATTCATAGACCATACCATTTTCAATTTATCTTTGAGTAAATTCTCTTCATTTTTTAATAAAACAGAATAGTCCATGTCAAAAATAAATAAATATGACTCAGTTCACTTAACAAAGTCTAATTTAAAAAATTATGTTGTTAGAGTTAAATTTTTTTTTTTTTTTAAATGAGCCTTCATGTACTTAATGTGAATCACATTCTGTTTTGCCATTTTAGATTTGGTTGAAATAAAATCCAATTTTTGATGATGCTTTTTGAAGCATGTCATAGCATTTCCCAAATTGTCTTATATATTTACCAAGATGATGCTTAGCAAAGAATTTCCCAAAATGCTACAGCATGATAGTCATTGTCTTCAACACATGCCACAACTTCTAAATGCTGCATTATATCTTGCTTTTAAGCTATTGGGATCAGAGCCAGTGCCCGATCCCCAACCTATGACGCAGGGGACACCACTCGACTTTACTCTACCTTTTTCAATTTTTAAAAGGTAGTATTCATATTAAATACAAAATTTTATTGTAACCTAATTATGTTCAATAATGACTCATATACCATATAGGTGAACAATTCAATTAGAAAAATTGAAAATAAATATAACGTATCTAAATACAAATTAGAGACATGTCATAATAGATCATTCTATCTTAAACATCAACAGTGTTTTCGTGACAACTTGAAATTTTTCTCATTAAAAAGTTGAATAATTTTAAAAGATATTCAACATTTTTTGTGTCGGAAACCAACCACCCCTCTTGAAGATGAACTTGTCTGCGTCTGTGAACAAAGACTTTAAATAGTGGCATGTCAGTTGACATGGGGAAGATAGATAGACAGAGAAGTTCTTAGCTGAGCTAGTTATTGACTAGTCAGGCGATTTCTGTACCTTTTTACCAACCTATTAAAACCCTTTTTATTGTTACGTGTTATTTGGCGTTTGTCTCTACTAACCCCAAATCAACATCATAACAACATTATAGATAAAAAATATTGAATTTTATATTGTGTTTTTTTTTCAGGCTTAGCATGAGCAAAACAAATTCTATGAAAAAAAAATGACATCAAAATCAGTGAAAATTTTTCATCCTTTAGTAGTCAGTTTTAATCTGTTACCTTTAGCAAACATTTGACTAAAAAATTGAATTTGAGAGGGTAATTTAAAAAACATACATAATACTCTGTTCACGGAGTTTTAAAATACTTTGTGAGTTCATACTTACATAAATATTTCTTTTACATGGTAGCCATATGTAGATGTAAGGAAAATGGCTTACAAAATCTAACTAAAATTTACAAATTGTTCTAAAAAGAAAAATACTTTAATAATGGATAGTTCTACAGGTAAAGACATGAAAAGAAGAAAAGTTGGTTGATTTGTACATTGACTATAGTTGACTAATGGTTCATTTTTAAGAAGGCACTTAGTAAGCATCTCCTTTAAATTGTTCATGCATGAAAATAGAAGAAAAGTATTGAATGACAAATAAGTCATCCTTCTCTTTCTGCCTTCCATCAACGTGGCAGACGCTAACCTCCAGGAGAGTGACTCGTCGCACCTTCTTGGGCTAATGTTCTCAGCTGACATGAAGTGGAAGACTGTATTGAATCCATTGCTAGGTCAGCTGCTAAGAAAGATGGTTCAATGTGTCATACAAGATGATCTGTCTCGCCAGAATCTATCTTACATTTCTATAATTCATCCATGCTTAGAATATTGTTGCCACATATGGTCCAGTGCTCCTCCTATTTATTTAGAGCTCCTTGATAAAATCCAAAGAAGAATCAGCAATATTATTGATCCTGATCTGGCATCTCAGCTTCAGTCACTTTTCTACCACCATAAAGTTGCTTTCCTATGCCTTTTCTATAAACATGGTAATTGCTTGGATGACCTCTTCATTGGGGTTTAGATTTCTAAAATTGTTGTTTTATTCCCCTCCCACCACAGACAATGAATTGTACATATGGGGACTAGTTAGGACATTCATAGAGACATTGAGGTATTATGGTGAATGTAGTAAGAATGGTAAATAAGAATGCATTGTTTTGGTGTAAGGAATATTGTGTATGTTTGGGTCAGTGATTGTGGCTAGCTAAGTTTAAATTTAGGACAGACAAAAACTGTCCTTTTCCTCATTTTGGCCTTGTGCCACATTTTGTAATTTTTACAAATAAATATCACTCTTTACTATAGTACTGAGGCTATTTGAATTTAAGCCCAGTACTAGACTGGTAACAAGGTCTCAGCAATTTACAGTTGGGTTGGCTAGATGTAACCATAAGTTCTGTGATAACAGTTTCTTCTCTTGTACTTCTCACTTCCAGATCTATGCTTTCCAGCCAACTTTAATCTTCAAAAATTTAATCACAAGGTCAGTCACTATCTACTGTTCTGATTACTCTTTTTTTGTTCTCACTCCTGTTTCTACTTTCTAATTCTTCCATATGCAGTAACACCTTGTGTCTTAGTGGCTTTAATGCCTGGTTTGGTAAACAATCAGGAATGTGAGGCTCACCCTGGCAAAGAGATTCTCAACTAGTATCCAGTTGGCAGACAAAAATAAAGTGGGTCGTAACTCAATACATTTTCCCAGAGATTCATGGTATATTGATGAGGTATTTATTGAGCACTGTATCCACACCAGAATCAGCAGCCAATCAGGACTTGCAGAATAGGCTTGATTGGGCATCAGAATGGAATCTCCCAGGCTGCCATATAAACCACGTACCAACTTGACCAGGTTAACAGTTCTGTCAGTCAGACTCAGCTTCCATTACAGTCAAGTACTGTCTGTTGCTATTACCAAATTTTATACTTGCTCAGTAAGATTCAACTTCTATTACACTCGAGTATTATTGTTTGCCAAACTCTACATCTGGGGTGAACTTGATTAAAAAAATATAAATGTAAATTTTTTTCCCTTGTTTCTTGGAAAAGCAATATTTTCTATCTCTTTTACTTCTTCTCCTATGTTTACACATTTTGCAAAGACTCTATTTATTTCACAGTTTCAACATAGAAAGGTGATTTCAAAAAACATGCTTGTAGGTTTATTCTTTCTTTTTAATCATTTCACTCCAAGCAAGGTAGTGATGTCACTAAGATATAAGGGCTTACAAGGAATGAAAGAGAAGACTTTATAAGGAGAAATGTGAAAAGGACAATAAAGGAACATAATTCAGGAAGACAGGAGGTTGTTGTAGAATAATTGGTCATGGTTAAATGTAATTAACAGAAATGCCCAACAAACAGAATATTTATGTGAATCTTGTCTGTATTTATTGGCCCCATAGACTGATGCATGCACATATTTAGTTTTTTGCGGATTATAGTTGGTAGTGAAGTAAAAAATGGGAAGGAAATTCCACAGTGCAAGAAAAGAAACTATTAGAATAGAGGCAGATGAATCTAGCCAGTTCAACAGTAAAACAATGAGAATTATGAGTTGTCATTCAAGTAGCCTACTTAAATTCAGGCAGTTGAGGCACTAAGGGAAAAAGCTCATCAGAACAGTTACCATGAAAATATTTGGAGAAAACACAGAGGGAAGCCATGTTATGTCAGTGAGAAAGTGACTGAAGTCAACATGTCAGGTCAAGATTGATTACATGACAGATCCTTCTTTGAATTTTGTCGAGAATCTCAAGATGTACAGCAGGAGCACCAGACCAGATATGGCAACAGCATCCAATGCTTGGATGAAGGGTAGATTTATAAATGTGCAAGATGGATTCTGTCTAGAAAAATTGTCTGCCTGAGAGAATTAGAAGTTCTACCAGGATTCATTATTATTGGCCACAATCTTAACAACATAAGATATACAGATATGACACAGTACTGATAGAGAGAAACCACATCATGATGGTGAGAAATTGACTGAAGTCAAGATGCCTCGTCAGAATCACTTACATTACTAACCCTTCTATGAATTTTGAGCACTAGACCAGATATGGCAGCAGTATTCAAAGAAGGGACAAATGGTAGATTTATAAATGTGTAACATGAATTCAGATGATCTTAGTTGATTTTGTTTAGCAGCATATCAACCACTGTGGTTTATTTAATGGTGAAATCTAAATTATTTGAAATTAATTTTATGGCTTCAACTAAATATATTTTGAATGCAAATGTATGCCTTCAACTACAGATGAAATATATTGATGGTTATGTATTGTCAATCTTTTTATATAAAAATCTATTGTTCATATTTTTACTATTAAAATGTATTTTTATATTTTCATAGTCTTTTTGTTTGGTGGGGTTACTATTTGCCCATAGCTGGGACCCAAACAGGTACTACCACCCTGGGAACAATAGCAATTAAGAGGTGGTTTCAGGTTCCTCAAAACCTCAAATCTCCAATCAGAAGCCATTCTGCCAGATGTGGTTTATCATCATATTCAGGAGTTAAAAAATTTTCAGATAAGAAGATCAAGTTGATTTAAATAAGCATTGAAATATTAAATAAAGCTACAAATGATGATTCTTTGTGGCTTGACCATTGTCTACCATGCATTTTTAGAAAAAGAACTAGGGATTTATCATTCACTTGCAAAGTGTCATGTAGGTAAATTAAGGTCCTGGAATTAATCTGGAACCTGAAATGATTTTTATATGAAATATATACACATATAAGCAAGAAAACTGACACAAATTAAATTCAACATGTATTTATTTGCAACTATATGCTGGAAGTATGTTAGGAAACAGAAATATGGTCCTAAGGGATATCACCCAAGAACAAGAGAGCAAATATTTACTGAACTCAAGTAATTTTTATTTTAATCAAAAGAATTAAATTTCTTCTGATGGATTTATGGTTAAGTTTTTTTTGTATTCTAGTATGATATTAATTTTATCATTGTTGTATAGAAAATTTAATTAAGTTGTTAGGGCTTCCTAAGCATGCCCAGTAAATGGTAGTCACACCTTATTTGCAGCTGCAATGTTATTGGTCCTGACCTGACATCTCAGCATCATTCACTTTCCCACCACCATAACATAGCCTCCCTGTGCCTTTTCTATAAATACTTGCATGGTAATTGTTCTGATGAACTTTTCTCTATGGTATCTAGACTTTATGAATTTAAGTGGCAAGGTTTGATCATTTTACAGTTGAAATGGTTAGATGTAACTCTGAGTTCTATTCTAACAGTCTCTTCTATCACACTTCTTTCTTGTGAAACTCTCTTCCAGCTTCTTGCTTTCCAGTCAACTTTGATCTTGAAAAATTTAAATGCAATGTAAATTATCTTCTGCCTTCTTAATTCCCATTCTTTTATTTTTTTTTTGAAAATTCTTTCACACTCAGTAACCCTTTATCTTTTTCTGGCTTTATTGCCTGGCTTGGGGGTGAAATAATTATAGAAAGAAACTTAATATTGATCACTTCTGCCATTTTCAAACTTTCCATTATTTTTTTTTACTTGCTATAAACTTGATGATGCCCAGGTATTGATAGAAACATTGTTTAAAAACTATAAATATCAGTCACCTTTTAAAGTTAGACCCTTCCAAGGAAGTGCCAAAAAATTTAGTGTTGTAAATATTTATTGAGAAAATTCTACTTGAATATTAAAAACATCAAATAAATTTAATGTATACATATTTGTGTCTAAGTATCTAAATTAAATCAGACCTGTCAACTCTCTTAGCACTGGTGGGAGGCCCCCACTTCTTTCAGTTCTTTATCGTTGGTCTTCTGGTTCATAACTAGTGTTCTCCAGGTTAAACATCCCCTGCCAAGTCTGTCAGTTATTACAAGATTCCTCGTTGATAAACTGAGCTTAATCCACTAAAAATGCTGTCGAATGAAAATACTTTCTATTCAGTCTTGAAAACCATTTTGGCAATCTTGGACTTTCATATCTGTAATAAGACGGAGTGTCAAAAAGGACTTTTTTTTCTCTTGACACTGATAGTATTTTGACTACCTTCACTCCTCAGCAATGTTTACTGTTTTAAAAAAGTGATGATTAGAATTTTAATAAAACCTAAATATATGAAAGTAAATTTATCCATTTTCTTTGTTCTTTAGAATTTACAACAAAAATAATAAACTCTATTTCAATAATTGAATTACAGTGATTCAATTGTTCAATGAGGCCTGAGGTGTACTTGTCAAAATATTGTGATGAGATTGAGTCACTATTTTAGTCAATTAGTATTATTTCATTTAGTCAACTGTTTCATTTACTGAGTCTCTCGGTGCCACCAGTGATTTCTTGATTTGCACTCATATTTCACTTTAGTAAACTTTAGTGTTTTGGTAAAGAGAACATTGCAAAGATCAACTTCTGAATAAATTTCAAATAGATTCCTACATGATTGTTTTTCAAAATTGATTAGAATCAGATAAAATAATCATGCTAGACAATAACAATTTTGGTTCAAGTATTCAGAAAATATTAAATAGAAAGGGTTTCATAAATGCTGTTCCTTACCTTAATAATAAAACAGTTGAAGGACACAGGTGAAAAAAAAGGCTTGACTACCATTTACCTGGCACAGTTCTGGTATAAAACAACAACAACAAATTGAATAAAACTTAGTTGACTAAATGGAATTGATAAGCACATATACAGTACTGACAATTATGGTGGCAAAAATGAATTCAAATAAAACCTAAGAATAACAACTAATAATTTAAATCAGATAAACGACTATTATTGTGCTAGATCTGCCTTCAATTAGCAATTATGTTCAACAAAGGTGATATAGGTATCACTCTGTATTCAATCTAATGACAATTAATTGTAGATAAAATAGTAACAATAGGTCACTTATGGTGATCTGATTGTTCAATGACCCTTGAGATGTACTGATCAAAATACTGTGATGAGATTGTATCACTGTTTTAGTCAATTAGGCGTACTCCATTTCATCTGTTGTAAAGTGACTCATACCACCTTCTCGGATTAATGATTTCTGCTGACATGAAGTAGAAAGATTATATTGAATCAATTGCTAGGTCTGCTGCTATGAAAGCTGATTCTCTGTGTTGTGCTAGACAATTTCTCTCGCCAGAATCTATCTTATCTGTCTATATCTCTGAGATGAGGTATTTTGATTACTACTTGCATTATTTACATTATTTGGACTGTTATCCTCATTTTCATTGCCATATTCACAATGTTTCTTTTTCTATGTCTCTGAGATGAGGTATTATGATTATTTACATTATTCGGACTGTTATCCTCATCTTCATTGCCATATTCACAACATTTAAGTCATTGTATGCTCCAGTCTTCTTCAGGTGATTGTAACTTTGAACCAGTAATAAGTGGTACTAGAGAAAAGCAATGAATAACAACAAAAATTGCAATATAAGCAATCTGGTAAAAAAAAATTAAATAATAATAACAGAAAAAAATTGCAATATGAGCACTGTTAAAAAATTGTTGCTGAAACATTAGGTTTATAAGTCCAAAAAATTCATACACAGATGTCCTCAAGTGGATAAAGATGTTGATTAGATCCAGTGAGTTGTGAGTTCAATACCAGGCCACAACAGCAGTGAACCAAAAAAACTTGGAGAGTTGAGTTAAAGGGAAATAACTGAGACATCCAGAAGAGGCATGGTATGTGAAATTAGAACAATCGGTGAACAAAATAAAGGGTTGGAATGTTGTGAATATAGCAATGAAGATGAGGATAACAGTCCAAATAATGTAAATAATGCAAGAAGCTATCTTACATATTTATAAGTCTACCATTCATCCTTGCTTTGAATATTGCTGCCACATATGGTCTGGTGTGTCTGCTATATATTTAGAGATTCTTGATAAAATACAAAGCAAATTTGCAATGTTATTAGTCCTGAGCTGGCATCTCATCTTCAGTCTCTTTCCTGTAATGTACCTTCCCTGAGTCTTTTTTTATAAATACTTTCATGGCAATTGAACTGATGAACTTTCTTCTATGGTACCTAGACTTTCCTTAATTCCTGTTCTTTTATTTTTCTCTCTCCTTAGTAATGCTTTTTTTTCTTCTAACACTCAATAACTCCTTATGTCTTAGTGACTTTGGTGACTTGCTTGATTTAAAAAAAGGCATTTTCTATCTCTAGGCAAGCTGAAAAAGAAAATGATATCCACAGCCAAAAAAATTCAAGACTCAAAAGTCAGGAGGAAAGATTATTATTTTATTGAAATTGTAGTCAAATGACTTACCTGCTAACATGTCTGCCTTCTTGTAGAGATTTTCCAAGCGTAGCTTAGATGTGGCACAAGGCCAAAAGTATGGAACATCCAGTGAGGATCGAACTCACATTTCAGTAGTAACTGATCTAGCAAGACAAGCTTGCTAACCATTACACCACGCCGAGGTGTCCTTGATTTTACAAGCATAGCTTAGATGTGGCACAAGGCCGAAAGTAGGGGGCACCCAGTGAGAATTGAACTCACTACTCAGTGGTAATTGTTCTAGCGAGACAAACTTGCTAACCATTACACCACCTCGAGGTTCCCTGGCTGCCTTCTTGTAAAGGCAAGCCAGCTAATCTACCTCATTTATAGGAGATTACCTAATTCAGCAGTTGGGTTGGTCCATTTTGCTGGAATGGACCTGCCCAACACATTTGCATGTGTGGTCTATATTCACCCATATATCTCTCCATTAAATGATCCAGGGCGATGCAACTTGTGGTGACTACACCAGTCTACTTGTGTGTTAAAGCACTTGCAAACCAACAAATATTCTACAGTAACCTAATTATGTAAAATAATGGATCATATGCCATATAGGTGAACAATTAAAAAAATTGAAAATAAATATAATGTATCAAAATACAAATTAGAGACATGTCATAATAGATCATTCTATCTTAAACATTAACAGTGTTTTGTGACAATTTGTAATATCAACTTGAAATTTTTCACGTTAAAAAGTTGAATAATTTTAAAAGACATTCAGCATTATAGATAAAAAATATTGAATTTTATATTGTGTTTTTTTGAGAATTAGCATGAACAAATTCCCTGATTTGAGTGAAAATAAAATATAAAAAAATCCAAATATATATACTAATGAAAACTAACCAACAACTTGCCAGAAGACTTAACACCTTAGACAAGAAGAAATCCCAAACAAGGAAAGAAAAAGAAAGAAAACTAAAAGGTAAACATCTACCTTCTCAATAGGTCAGCTCCAGGCGTAACTCAAGTTTCATGCTTTCACAATCATCAGGCAACTAGAACACACACACACACACACACATATATATATATATATATATATATATATTTCATTTCTAGTCCCACATACCCTTATCAGTATAATAAGTTCCATTAGTCGCCTCAGGGCTAGAATATAGAGCCCACGAAAGGAGTATTGACACATGGCCTAAAGATCACTTGAGATGTGAATTTATAGTCACATACAGTGTTGATTTCAATGTCCAACATTGTGTCTCTTTTCTCCATAAATACAACAAATTTTAAAATGTATATATATATATATATATATATATATATATATATATATCATCTCTTTATTCATTTTGTTCCTTTACATATAGACTCTATCTGAAAATAATTTACATGCACGTACACAGATACACACACACACACATATATATATATATATATATATATATATACACACACACAGAGATTCTTTAAAATTTGAGAAAATTTTGGTTAAGAGTTTAATTCTTTTGCAAAATAATTAAAATTTCAATTTCAATTTGGTTCTCAAGAAATTTTACTGTCTTAAAATTTGACATATTAAGTGTAATCTAGAATTTTAGGGTCAATTCTAAGTCATATATACATACATGCATACATATATATATATATATATATATATATATATCTTTGTTATATATTAAAATTGATCATAAATACTCTAAATTACACTTAATATGCCAAATTGGAAGATTGACTAAAATCTTCTGAGAACCAAATTGAAATTTTGAATTATGTGCATTTTGAAGAAGAATTCAACTCTTAAGCACAATTTTCCTAAGAAAAAATAAAATTGGATTTTAGATTTATTTGAATTTTGAAATCAGTAATTTTTTTCCTGTCAACTAAAAACTAATTACTGTCATCTTCATAACATTAAATAAATAAAAAAGAGCAGTTGTCAAAGAGCAATATTTTAGTCTTACAAATAATTGCACCATGTAGCAGCCTTTCAGGATGAATATAGTCAGATTTCTGAAATAATAAGGAAAGGCAGCATAAATTCAGTTATTTGTTTCAACCAAATTTACCTCTGTTGGATATGAAATCTCTACCAATGATGGCTTAGTACCAGTTCAGCATATGATCACTCTTAGCTGGATAACATTTATGCAGCATTGAATCATCTTCATTATCTTCAGATTCCAATGGTAAGAATGAAGTTCCACCCAGAGAGCTTCTTTGCAAAAACTGCTACTTTAGGAAACAGACTTCTGGGAGGATACTTCCCTGATCAATACAACTATAACCTCTCCAAGTCTAGGCTCAGCCATTATCTATCCCATATATCTTCATAATTTGCTCTTATTTTCTCCTCTTAAATACATACAATGACCTCATTCAGCAACCCTCTACCTTGAGTGGCTCTTGGGTCTTGTATTAATTGGACATCAATTCCCTTTAAAGTAGCTGAGACATTTCAAATCTCATTGGGAGATTCATAACCAATAGTCAAGTCTCAAATCATGTAAGTATCAAAAGTCTTTGAGAAGCAACTGGTTTAACCACAATTATCCAATTCATTAATAACAAAATACTCAAACTTTATAATCACATCATAGTCAAAAATATATCAAGAAGGAATTAGTACAAATATATTAAAATATATCAAAATATATCATATATCAAAATATATCAAGAAGGAATTGGTACAAATATATCAAAATATATCAAGGAATTGGTACAAGAAATAAAGGGGACACCCATAGAAAAAAAGATGGCATGATAAATGGCTAGAATTCAACCATGATTCCCTAAATTGAAAAACTTAAGGCTATATGATATATGTCATTTGAGTGAACATTCTGCCACATTCTCTTTGAAAACTGATTTTGAATCCTGGCTTTATGAAAATACTCCCAAAATGTATTGGCCTTCTATATTAATTTTCAGACATTCACTTTATTCTTTTAAAAAGAAAATAGATTCTTTACTGCCTGCATGGCTGATTCTAGACTTCAGGAGAACAACATACTTCACCTTCTTGGCCTTACGTCTTCCTCAGACTTGAAGTGGAGCAGCTATATTGAATAAATAGCCACATCTACTGCAAGGAATGTTGGGTCACTGTGTTATGCCAGAAAATTTTTCTCATCAAAATCCATCTTGCATATTTACAAATCTACCATTCACCAGTGCATTGAATATTGCTGCCATATGTAGTCTGGTGTTTCTGCTATTCATCTTAAAGTTCTTGACAAAATCCAAAGAAGGACATGTAATGTAATTGATCCTAACCAGGCATCTTGATTTCAGTGACTTTCTCACCAACATGACATGGCTTCCGTCTTTTCTACAAATATTTTCATGGCAACTGCTCTGATGACCTTTTCCCCCTGTGCCCTGAATACATAAATTTAAGCGTGTTATAAGTTTGGCATCCAGGCCCCACCCATTTACTGTTGAAATAGCTAAATGCAACCACCACTTCTGCTCCAGCAGTTTCCTTTCTCACATTTTCCACCTGTGGAACTCCCTTCCATTTATTTGCTACAATATTCAAAAATTTAAATGCAATATCAATCACCATTTCTGTCTTCTTGAATCCTGTTCATCTTTTTGTCCTTTCCTCAATCTTCCCTATATTCAGTTTTTTCTCTCACTTTCACTCCCTGTAACTCCCTGCATACTGGTGGCATTACTGCCTTGCTTGAAGTGAAATGATTAAAAAAAAAACAATTTTTTTTATCTATTGAACTGGTGTACTTAAATAAGAAATTATCTGAACACAAAAGGGATCTTTTACAAAATAATACAATTAATGCATTATTCACTTATTGCATTAGGTAGGCCTGACCATAATTTTGACTTAAAGAATGTGGTTCTGATCACAAGAGAATGAAATTTATTATTGGCTGAGCAGCAATTGGAAAAAATAAAGATCTTCAAACTTCTGAATATGTCACAAACCAAATGAAGGTTAAAATATATAATGCTTTTATACTACCAGTTGTGATCTGTGGATTAGATTGTGTAAATTGGACATCATCATCTTCTCTGTGCCATGTCCCTTCAGGACATTGGTGAGTATGGTACTCCATAATTTCCTGTCCTTTGTAGCTTAAATTTTGTCTTTTTGCTATCTCTCCCAAATTCTGCACTGCCATCTGTAGAATTTGGTAAAAGCAACAGACAGTACTCAACAGCAATAGAAGTTGAGTCTGACTGACCAAGTTCATCTGCTGGACAAATTGGTAGGGGTTTTATATGGGAGATTCCATTCTGTTACTTGGGCAAGTCTATTCTGTAAGTTCTGACTGGCTGATGATTCCAGTGTGGATATTATGCTCAATAAATATCCAACTTACAGTGACTTATTCAAGAGAAGGAAATGTATTGAGTTACAACCCGGTTTATTTTTGTCAGCCAACTGGATGCTAGTTGGAAACCTCCTTGTGAAGATGAGTCTCACACTCTTGATTGTTCATCTCCCTCTCCCGACATTGCGTGAGGGTAATGACCTTTGAGGGGGAAATGAGTTCTTTCTGGATTGTATGAGAGTAATCTGGACAATGCTTGGGCAATTTTTGTGGCTGGGTGAGGCTGAGTGATGTTGTTTCATTTTCTTTGGCATCTGGGACATGCATATTGGGCTCCTGGGCATCCCTGACACTTAGCTCAGGTAAAGCACTAGGGATGGGGATAGGGACTGCAGGTGTTTGAAGCTTCCTGAGAAATTGGTGGTTCCGCAAGGTGATTCTACCTGATCCATCCACTCTGATTCAATACTGACAGTTAGGTAGTGTCTCAACAACTCTGCCTGTTGTGTCCCACCGGTGATTGGTTGGATATTGTATTAATACTATGTGAAGCGAAACCAGGGTATTGGCCGTATGGTTGTACCTTTCTATAAGGCGAGAATTATGTTGAGATAGGCTTTTCTCGTGATTTTGAGCTGCAGCTATCCATTTCACATGCGGCTTGTATAGCATGGGTTGGAATGGTATAAAATCCCATAGCCAATGGTGGAGTAGAAGTTGTGCTGGGGATAGCCCATGGGTCTGGATGGGCATGTTCCTGTATTGAAGGATAGCCTAAGGTGCTCTGTTATTATCCAGGGATCCTTGAGTTTCTGTGTTACTATGTACTATCTTTTTGGCAGATTTGACACCCAGTTCTGCTCAGCCATTGGACTGAGAATAGGCAATGGATGATAGTCTGTGTTTTACTGTTCAGTCATTCAGGAATTGTTGTATTTCCCCAGACAAGAGATACAGCAATAATCCATTTGATCTTATTGAGGATCTCTGACTTGTCAGTATTTATTTCAAAATGATTGCTGACACTATATATTCAATGGGATAAGAAATTATGATTCATATTCACCCACATTTCTTGAAAAATTTGCATTCTCTCCATGTGGATGCATTCAATTTTTTATCCATCACTCATTCAATAATGTCTATCACCTTCATTGGTTTGAGTGATTGATTTATTTTCTACAGCTTATCAACTCTTTGCAGGTTATTTAATAATAGTTATTTTATGCTACCATAGAGTTATAGCTATTAGCAGTGGTGGCATCCCACTGGTTCATATGAATCGATTCTTAAAATTCTGAAAGCTTAACAAATTGTTGGATTATCCTAAAATAATCTTATATATTAATAGCCAATGGTCTAGGTAAAATGGAAGTTACACTTTGCTCATGCACATATCTAGTGAAACTCTAGTAGACACATGCCCATTACCGTTTTGAAGTTAAAAATGTGGCAAATCTTCTCATCATAAATTTGATAGGTCATCTATTGAATCTTTGGGACTGCAGTGATTCAGTTCAAATGTGGTGAAGAAAGCATAACACAACTGATGACACTAGAGTCAAAAAGCATCATCCTTCTGAACAGAAATATGATGAGAACAGAATTTCACTCAGGAAATATCTTAATTTAATAAATAAATGATTTCTATTAAATTAACAAAATGGTTTAATTCTTTTTGATATTATAAAGTGATTTGTTTCCATTCTCAGATTGAAAAGAAAATAAGCAGAATAGATTCCTAAAGATTCAGTCAGTTATGTGCCATGCGTGATACATGCTTAGGCAAATATTTATCTTTCGTTACATGACTGACGAGGCAGATTCTTTCCTGCAGTAGGTTGCCATTTCTTTCTGCAGTAGACTAGTTACCATCCAAGGCTGTAGAACATGTTCTGTCCTGTTATAGCTGTGGGGAGAAGAAGAGGATTCATACCTTTCCCAAGGGTATTAGCACATAAGTGAATGTAATGGATTTGACTGGAATTCAAACTCAGCTCTCCGATTCCTCAATCCGAGCTGCTATCCATTACTCCACTATGTCTCCTAAAGATTATCTGCCTTTATAGAACCGGTTCCTGAAAATTTAGGATGCTACCACTGTGTAGAGGGTTACTATCAAAATGGTTATGATTAATGAAGTGTGCGAAATGAATGAAAGAGGAGGTAGAAGGAGGGGAAGATTATACAGATAAGGAGGATAGATAATAATTGACCCATGACACAAAGAGGTTAAGATTGTAATGTAGAGGCAGTGGTAGCATTCTACTGTTTCTGGTATTTATAGTATTAATTTCTTGAAACTCCAATGGACTCTTTGTCTCTCCTTAAATATGGAATGCCACAAATTCTATTAATGTTGGTTTAACAAGTCAAATGCATCTGAAACATGATTAACCAATGAAAATCACAAATATAAAAATACCAGAATTTCTTTTTTTCCATACCTCATTCTCTGATGAAGCTTTAATAAAAGAATAATTATCTTAACGAAACATGTTAGAATGATAAACTTTTTCTATTTGTTCTTTATGGTATCTTTTGTAGAATTCCAATTCATATTTGATCTATATTCAATCCCAACTCATCTTGTCTGAACATGGAAACTACTTCAGAAAGTCAACCCAATATATTAAATACAAGTTTCTTTCTTACCAGGTGCTTCATGGACATCACATTTTGCCTGATTTTGCAGTACATAACAAATATCCATCAAAGAAATATTTTCTCATAGTTTGTCAATTTCGAAGTACACTCCTCACCTTGTGAGTTGATATTAAAAGATTTAACAATATTAAGATGTTGCTCTCAGCATAAGAAGATTCTAACTTGTTCCGGAAGAAGATGGGTTGACAGAGACAATTAATTCCTCATATGTCTGCTGTTTCCCTTCAACTTGGAAATTATTCAGAATTGGCACTATAAATAAAGAAAATTTGTCCTGAAAATGCTGAGTCTGCCAACATTTTATTGATAAAATTTCACATTTTGATGCTGTCTCTGATCTGAGATGAAATGCCAGTTAGATGAAGGCTCATTAGTGCAGCTATTGATCACCACTATTTCCTGGTGTGGAAATTTACAATGTGCTCGTCTCAAACTGAGATCAAAAGTGCATTGCAAATAAAGATTTGATGTGTTTACAAGTCAAATTTAGCGCACAGTACAAAAATGGATGGGTAAGTTAAACTGGTGACTGAAGAGGTAGGGATAGGGATTAATATTGCTATTCATCTATAGTTGTTTGATTCTGGCTGATTTTACTAGTACTTAATTGCAAACCTTCTTCTTCTGCAGTATGTAGGAGATCATGGCTCTTTACAAATTTCTATCCTTTGTAGTTCTCAGTAAAGTTTGTTTGGCAAACATGGATCTTCATGCCTGCAATAAGATGGAGTGTCAAAAGGAAGGTTTTTCCTTTGACACTGCTATTATTTTAACTACCTTCACTCTTCAGTAATATTTATTATTTTAAAAAGTAATGATTAGAATTTTAATAAAACGTAAATAATATGAAAGTGAATTTATAGATTTTTTTTATCAGTGAGATTTTACAACAAAAACACATTATTTATTAGGTCATTTATTTACCCTATTTATTGATTATATTATTTATTGAAATAGTTGGCAAAACCTCAGATAATTTACAATTGATTCAAACTTTATAAAATAGTAAATAAGGATTTTCTTATAGTTGGTTCACATATTTGAATAATTTAGCAAATGTTTACAAATTTATGAATAAAAAAATTGTTTCATATTTATATCTTTATTAATTGGTAAATGATAAATATTGCATTGCATTAGTTTTAATACAAATGTATTAATTTTTAGAATGTAAATATAAAATTATACTTGTAAATAACATAACAGTAATCTTTTGTTATTTCTAATGAAATTTTCCTTTTTTTTTAATACTTTGCCCCACTTTTGCAAAGAATCTTATACTATCCCAATGCATCTTCAGACTTTAGTGTTTCATGACACAAAGGCATGCTGGAGTAATGGATAGCAGCTTGGGTTGAGGAATCAGAGAGCCAAGTTCAAATTCCACTCAAGTTCATTACTTATATACTAATACCCTTGGAAAAGGTATGAATCAATCTCTCCTCCCCAATCTATGGATAAATAGCAGGACAGACTGGTTCTTATAGCCTTGGATGGAAACCAGTCTAAGAGAAGGAAAAACTCTGAATTCAAAACCACCCTGGAAAGGGTTGGACTCTGTCAGGCTATCCTGCCTAGGAAACACCACTGATACTGCTGCAGCAGTACATGTGGTTCCTTACAGCCCTAACAGGGTAACAGGTTTCATGATAGTGATTGTGATACAAATCATAAAAATGATGCTAACATTGCTCGTGCATTACAGACCTTAATATGCTTGATGGTTAGAATGCTGGTATTCCAACCATAAGACCCAGGTTTGAATCTCTCCAGGATTGATTTGTTAAGAAAAGGACTTCTTGATTATATTGACCTGTGAGGATGACACAAGCATGTTGTACTATTGCAAAATTGCCCAAAAAATCATGGTTGAGCTAAGCTTTGTGAATAGAACTTGGTAGATGGAATTGTTTGGAAGCAGTCAATTGCTGTGCTAGTCCTTGTGACTGAGGTCTTGAGCACACTAGCTTTGTTCAATTCCTAATTGCATCAAATCATGTTCTCTCTTCCAGAAACTGTCACTTAAGTCTGCTCAACACAATTGCAGTATAAACCACAGGTTGTCTCTGTGTGTGTTGAATAAACACAGGTATGTCTGAGCAGAGGTCTGTAATAGGGATTAGCTCGCTACCTTAATACTTGGAAACCATTATAAAAACCTTATAAGAATTTACATTACTTTTAGGGAGCATGAAGGATTCATTGAATTCAGGTATTTTTGTGGGACTGAGAAATTCAGTATCTCCAAACAAGTTCTTGGTAATGACTTAGAGGGTCAAAAGTTTTCTTCCCTGATTGTGGGCTGTCATGGCTCTCCACAACTACTTTTGTAGACCTTAGCAAAGATTATCTTTTTAATATACCTCCCCATCCCTGTTTTATCATACATTTACACACGTTCATTAGGTTAGTTACTGGCTGCTTCTTTCTCTTCTTCTTCTTCTACATGTTGTGTCCCTTGAGGACGTGGGCGATCATGGCCCTCCACAATTTCTTATTCTTTGTAGATCTTGTCTTTTTACTATTCCTCCTCATCCCTGTTTTGCCATCCACAAGTACCAAAAACCAAAATAGAACATAAACTCTGAACACCATTTCAATCCAAATATATAACAACTTATTTAAAAGTTGGAAAAATGTGATAAAAGTTCAGAGAAACAGAACTTTTCAGTTGAATATATATATGTGTGTGTGTGTGTGTGTGTGTGTGTGTGTGTGTGTGTGTGTGTGTGTGTGTGTGCATTATTTGTTATGATACACCCCAGCGACAGCTCAAGATCACCTCATCAATGATGTTATTAACTTGGGGGTCATAACAAGTTTTGGGTCTTTCAACACCATACCTGTTCACCCAAGTTTACCTTTCCTTATATAGTAAGTTTTTAGAATATTTTAGAGCGTATTCTCATTAAAAATTTGAATACGTAACATTATTTTTCCTCCATGTTATTTCTTTATATAAACTCAGGTGTTTAACAGGTTTGGCATGCTGAATTTCTCCACAAATTTAAGGACTATTCTATCTCTGGCAATATATTTGACTTAATCAAATTGTTCCAAATAAAATAATGAAGGTCATGTTGAACAGACATACTTCTTGATCCTTTCACATTAATGTGAGTGTACCCCAGTTCTCTATACTTGGACATATGTTGTTTCTTCATTAATAAAATTCCTGATGTCATTAATTCCCAACTAGGTATTTATACTGATGATACAACTATTTACTCTTGTCATAACAGTAAATCTGATAGATCTGTCAAAGTAAAATTGGTACGTGCTCTCAAAAAGCATCTTCAATCAGTTGTTAACTGGGGCAAAAAATGGATTGTAAATTTTAATGCTCCCAAAATGAAATTTCTATCTTTTAATAATCATCGGGAACCATTTATGCCTTCCATAAGCATGGTTGATGCTAACCTTCAGGAGAACAACACACTGCAACTTGTTGGTCTTACATTTTCTACTAATATGAAGTGGAGTGACTATATTGATGTCTGCTGTTAAGATGATTGGTACCAAACAATTTTTCATTCCATAATTCATCTTGCACATTTATAAATCTACCATTCATCCGTGCATTGGATATTACTGCCATATCTGATCTGGTGCCCTGGCTATATAACTCAAGACTCTCAACAAATTCCAAAGAAAGGTCTGTAATTTTATCAATCCTGACCTGGCATCTTGACTTCAATCATTTTCCCAATACTGTGACTTGGCTTCCCTTTGTCTTTTCTATAAATATTTTCATGACAGTTGTTTTAGTGAAATCTCCTTCTTGATAACTTGACCATGTGAATTTATGTGTACTATTAGTAGGTCTCATCATTTTAATGTTGAAATAGTTTGATGTAACCATAAGTTCTATACTAATAGTTTCTTTCCTTGCACTTTTCTTACTTGTGGAACTCTCTTTCAGTTTCTTGCTTCCTTGTCATTTATGATCTTCAAAATTTAAATGCAACGTCAATCACCATCTTCAGTCTACCTGAACCCTGTCACCCTTTCTCCTCACTAAAATCTTCTCATTTTCTTTTTTCACTCCTACTCACTCTTTTGCAACTTGGTCAGGATGATATAATTAAATATATATATATATATATATATATATATATATATATATATATATATATATATATATATATGTGTGTGTGTGTGTGTATAGCCGGCCACTCGTATTCAAGGATACTTGTCTACTAGGGCAGCTAGCCAATCCCTATTGCAGATGCTTGCTCAGGTGCATTTGTGTTTATTCAACATCCACAGAACCCACCTGTGGTTTATAGTGCAACTAAGCAGACCTTAGTTACAGTTTCTGGGAAAAAGTGTGTTTTCTAGCATTATCAACTATTTGAACAAGGCTAGCATGCTTAAACCTTCTGTCACAATGACTTGTGACCTTTGTGCGAGCACTGCTATCGCCAGCCCCATAGGTTCTGTCTACTCAATTTCACTCAGAAGGCTTGGATCAAGCCGTGGTATGGTTTTCAGGTGCTTTCCAAAGGTGCCGCATGCTGGGATTGACCCCTTCTTTCCTGAAAAATCGACCTTGGTGAGATTCGAACCCAGGTCTCATGGTCAGAATGTGAATGTTCTAACCACTCGGTCACTTGCCCATATATATATATATATATATATATATATATATATACACTTACATACAGTATATTTACTAAGTGTTAGACTAAATGTCAAGGAATTTGAACAGATTATTCAACCTGTTCATGTTTCAAGTAGGTTAAAGATTCCCTTATCATGCCAAATATTTCATATATCTTTTAAAATAACTTCACAAGTAAAGGAAAAGAAAAACTCATTTACTATCTTTTTTTTCTATAAGGAAAGCATTTCATGCCTGAAAATCACCAAACTTTTAGCAAGTACCTCATATATCAAGCATCAAAAAGAAAAAATTATTGCCAAGAACAGAAAAATCTTTTAACCCGAAAAGTCATTTTTTTTCTCCACATTGCTAATTCTTCATTTTTGCTGTTGGAAATTTTTTTCATGTTTCAAAAAGAATTGACATATAAGTAAATATAAATATCACATTTTTGTTCAGTCTGAATTTTTCTCCCATCTAGATTTATGCATATTTTGTCTGGGTACAAAAAGATATCCGTTACACAAACCCTTGTTAATAGCAACTGATATACACATATGTGCACTTGCACAAAACACAATGTTAAGACTAAGCAAGACATTTTTTAGTCTTTTTGTTCATGATTCAACCAAAATGAAATGTCATTCTTTGTTTTCAAGGTTTTATATTATTTCTTAAAATCAAAGAGTTTAAAAATGCTAACATGTTCACTTGGATATTTGAACCATTGCCATCCACGTTTTTGTTACTGTTTTTATAAATTCTTCTATAAATTTTTTTTATGCATTATTTTGTTAATGTTAATGGTAATATTAGCCATTTCCCTATAAAGAAACATTCAGCATTCATTGACCAAGCAGCCAGTACTGCTTTTGGTTGAAATTTATAAAATCTTTCTCTTAATATATTTTTTAGGAAAATAGGTTTCTCAAGTTCAGTAGCTGTTAGCACTCTTTCCAGTAAAGATGGGTAGTTCTTTCCAAACCTTATATTTAAAGTATTGTGGAATGTCAACATTTTGATTATGTGTGCTATAAAGAAATAAAATGTCACTGCTGACACTTGTAGTTTGAACATAGATCGCCAGTGAGCAAACACAGGTGATCCCATTATTGAATTAAGTAGACCATGTAAACATATAGGAAACACATATATTGTAGGAAGTAGCTGATGACTAATGATTGCATTCCTATTCTATCTTCTATTACTATTCAGATCATTATTTCTACTCTATCCTCTATTACTATATGTGCCGCTATTCTCTACTCTATTCACTATACTATTTCTCTATAATGATCACTATATGGATTACTATTCGAGCGTGTATTTTCTTGCAAGTACTCTTAGTGCGAGTGCTATCTGAAGGCATCTGACACTGGTATTGTTCAACAGTGTACTATAGTTGTATCTGCAATTACAAAGTCTCTACTACAATGAGCATTAGATGACATCACAAAAGTGTCAACAAGTGTTCATTGACATCACAAAAATATGCTATCCATTTTAGTTGTTGCCATTCTTAGTAGACCTAAAGTGATGTCAATATGAGCTGTTTCTTTATAAAGAAACATTCATCATTCATTGAACAAGCAGTGCTGCATTTGTTTGAAGTTAATAAGATCTTTCAGCAGCAAAATAATGGGATTTACTATGATTCTTAAATTCATAAAGTTTAGGTTACCAAAGAAGAGAGTTCATCAGAATAATCTATTTCTTTCTATGAATATATTGTGAGTTTCTCTCTGTGCAATCCAATATGGTAATGGTAATATTAGCCTTTTCCCTACAGGGAACCATTTGGCATTCACTGACTATTAGTTCTGCATTCAGAGTCTATAGCTTCTTCAGCTCCCTAGCTAGATCCTGGTGTTTTTAATTATTTTTTTTTTTAATTATTATTATTATTTTGATGATAATAATAATAAAACAAAGAATGTGGAGGAAGAATAAGAGGCAATAAAAGAAAGCAATAAAGTCACTATTCTTTGGTACTTTACCATTCCTATTAACTGACATATAAAAGCTAATAGACCAGACTTAGTTATTAAAGACTACAAACAAAAGATACCTACTCATAGATATGATTGTACTATCAGATAAAAAATATATTTATTAAAGAATATGGTAAAATAAGTAAATATAAGGATCTTGAAATTGAAACTGAAAAAAGTGTGGTGTCTTAAAGCTACTTTTATATCTATAATAATTGGAACTCTGTATATCACCAAAAATTTGTACATGCATCACTTAACATTACAATTTGGACAAAGAGAAGACATATATTTACAATCTTACTCTTGTCTAGGTCTTGGATAATGACCAGTAACTGATTATACTGAATAGAAACCAAAAAAGATAATAACTGACAGAAAATTTCAAGATGAGTATGATCCCTATCATGTAACACACATTTAAGTTGCATTTCATATGCTTTGTCACATTAATTACCAGTACAACCATTTTTTCTCAAGACAAGCAATATTTGTACAAAGACTTGTTTTCTTTATATATTTATATTTGTAAGTATTTTTGAAACATAACTTGAAGAAGACAGGCATACAAATATTGTTAAACGCTGTCTTTTCTTTTTCGTTTTCGTACTTAAATTGTACTCTTCTGTAAGTATGGTAATAATAATAATAATAATAATAATGAGTACATGTTTTGCCTTAGTGAATTAAATTTGACTACAGAAAATATCCTATTCAGTACCACAGATTTGCTTGTCAGTGAAGTATCATGAACTGGATTTTCATGATGGTTATTTTGTGTTTTGCATATTTGTAACCGAGAATAATAATAATAATAATAATAATAGATAACCTGATGCGACATCAGGCATGGCTCTCATGGCTTCTGATTTTAATTAATTGGTGGTGTTAGCCTGTACAAGTTTTTGACTTGATTAATTAAAATTGGTTACATTACCACAGTTGCCTGATCTTACGAGTTGGACATGTCCCCTAGGGGTGGATGCATTGTGCATCTCTGTCCATGAGTGGGAGCAGATTAGGAATATCATGGCTAGATGTCAAAAGAGTTATTTTATTAAGTGAGGAGGATGAATCAGCCAAGGTGCCTTGGGAGCCATATCTAGATACTTGGGAACACTCTCAATCAGTGATTGTCTTACTCCTACTCAAAGATATTTCTAACAGGTTTCTTACATGTTGCTTTTTCAAAACCTGTTACTATAGCATGCACATTTGGCTGTGATGCATGTGCCTGGTATACCCATAACAGATTGAGTATCACATAGATACTCCAGAATCACTTTACTGATGTTCTGCTCTCTCAATGAATATCTAAAAAATGACGATGACAATAACAATTATTGTTATTTATTTATAATTGACATTTACCAATAATTATAATATTAAAAATCTATAAAGAAGAAATAACTTAACATTGAGCAAAGGCCACCAAAGGGGCATTTAAGCAAGTTGTCATTGTTATCGATGAGAAGAAAAAAAGGGAAAAGCGAGTTAGGAATCATCATCATCATTAACAAGAACAAGAAATAATTAGATTTATATTCAAAGATTCATTAATTTTGTCACAAGATAATCTTGAATTTATAATTGTTACCAGTTATAATTTAACTTAGCACATAGTCACACATCTGTGGCACACAATGAAAATCAAATCTCACTCGTATGTTGTAAAGATCTCTTGTACTAACCATTCCCCCATGAAAAGCTGAGTTCCCACTAACTTTGTTTTTTTCTATCAATATCTCCACACTCTGACTGTTTTATCATTTGTCAATTTTTTTTGGTGGGGGGGATTCTCTTGACAAGTTGACTTACAGGAAGGAATTGGTACCACTTAATGCATTGAGCACATGTCCTCCATTCATTGATTTACTACTTAATTTATTAATACTCACAAAGGAATAAAATATGTGTCATATTTGCTGTACAGTTTTTTTTTCTCAGCATTGTACACTTTGGCGATGGAACCAAGTCATATTTTTCTCAAGATAAAATACTAATCAATTAAGCTTAAGTGTAAGTCACTTACCAATCTCAAAAAATATGTAAAAAGTTAAATTCATTTTGCTTTAAGCATAGAAGTCACACTAGCAGTACTTAAATTAGACAGTTCACTTTTTAAAAAAAATCAGGGAAGAATTGGGCAGGGGGGTCATTTTTGTTGATTAACATTCATTGGACCTTCCTGTAACTTTCCTATTAGTCAGAAACACAGAATATTGATTTTTCATCATTTTAGAAAGGGGGTCCGGTTCATAATATAAATACAGTGTCAAATCGATCCCTGACTTCTAAAAAAAGTTATCTATACTTTTTTTTATTTCCAAATGTCAAGTTTGAAACTGTACTTACATCATTCATAACTGTATACTAGTGATGTTCTTTTTCCTTGGAATTCTCATTCACTACATATTTCATTGGTAATGAGGAAGATTCACTCAAATAGCTACTTTGCAAGAACAGACTCCCACATAGATGCTTTCCTAAACACTACAATCTTAACTTCTTCAAGTCAAGAGTCAATTGTTATTCATCTTCCATATCCTCATAATCTTTATTTGGCAATGTTTAACCTGCATGCCTGCAAAAAAAATGGTATATCAATGATATTACACCATTCTTTTGTTTTTTTTTACTCCCTTGGCAATGTTTATTTACAAGATTATAAAATTATGTGAACCAAGTACAATATGATACTTATTATATACCTTTTATGAAGGAACAAATTTGAAAAATTCTAATTTGAAGAATTAGTGACCAACAATGCATCCTGAGAGGAAGATGAATTCTGAGGACAAGAACCAGAAATCTAAGAGATAACTTTGATAAAAAAACAAAACCCTAAGACTACAGTATTCATAATCCTACTTTTCTTTGGACTAGTATCCTCATCTTGGTTATAGTTACTATATTTCAGTTGTTCTGGGCTTCCTCAGGTATTTATTTTGTAACCCTTCTGAGAATCTCAAACTAAATTTTTTATGCAATCAAATCAAATTCAAATGTTGAATCTAATCCCATGAATTGAATAAAGTGTTCAGCTCAAAATTCCTAGAAGATCACCAAATAGACATATGAAAAAGACCGAATAATACAACATCTGAAATATCATATCTACAAAAACTAATATGAGGACACTAGCCCTAATAGATCATTGAGACATACTCTTCCTTGACTTGGAGGAGAATAAATTGCAACAGCATCCTTGTCTCTGATTATCCTAATTTGATCTAACTAAACATCAAAAAAAAATCATATTAGTTCTAAAAGTATCTAGGTCAAAGGACAAATCTATTTACAAGATTATAAAAATTTACGAACCAAATGCAATGCAGTATTTATTATTTACTTTAGAAAAATTTTAATGGCAAACTTGGACCTTCATGTCTTCAAAAAAATAGAATGTCAAAAGAAAGTTTTTTTCCGTTGGCACCACTGTTATTTTAATTACTTTTACTCCCTCAGCAATGTAAAATCAATGATTAGAATTTTGATAAAACTTAAACATTTGAAAGTGAATTTATACATTTTCTTAGTCCTTGAGAATATAATAAACACTATTTATTGCATTAGTTTTAATTGTATTAGTTTTTAGAATATTGTAATGTTGTAAATATAAAATAATTGTAAATATACAGTCTAAGAAATAAATAGTGTTTAATATATTTTCTGTCAATTCTCAAGAACAAGAATATGCATAAATTCACTTTCATCATATGTTTAGGCTTTATTACAATTCTAATCACCTCTTTTTAAAACAATAAACATTGCCGAGGAGTGAAGGTAGTTAAAATAATAGCAGTGTCAATGGAAAAACTGTACTTTTCACAATGTTTTTTGCAGGTATCAAGGCTCAGGTTTTCAAATTTATTACTTATCATTTTATAACAAAATTAATTCAAAAAGAAATCTTTCTATTCAAATATTTACAAAGAATTAGAAAAATGATCAAAATATGTAAACCAACTACAATGCATTATTTATTATTTACCATTTTATAAATAACTATGAAAACAAAGTTTTTTATTTATAATTTTTTAAAAAATATCAATGAACTATAAAACAAGGTAATTTGAATGCACATGAGATTATCTATTTTGCTTTTTAAAACAAGAGACATTACTGAAGTAGTGAAAAGTGTATACAGTAATAGCAAAGGTTAAATATTGCCAAAATATCTTTCACTCCAGGAGATGGAATCTTAAAATGTATATAAAATATTTAATATGCATTTTATTATTATTATAGTAGTAATACTACTACTAATAATAATAAAAAATAAAAAAAATAAAGGTGGTGGCTTCCAGGGCTCACTTCAATGACTCTATTGGAACCTTTCCCAGTGAAACTGAAGGTTCCAAATATAACTGGTGTTCTCATAACTACAGCTCACACCTTACAAAGGATTTTATTTATGTAAAATATCAGGGGTTTTTTTTACAAAACAATTCAGTGGAAAATGTCATGATGCCATTTCTAATGCTAGTTCTCTGGTTGGGACCTGGAAGGAAATGACTACACCACAGATATCAAGCGAAATAATAATAATAATAATAATAATAATATTTGATACATTCTTTCTCGGTGAGGTCGATCTGTTTTTAACCATTTTACACATGACATCACTCTGAACTAATTTAAATCTCTGTACTCAAAAGATAAATAAATAAAAAAACAAACTCATGTCTACCACAGTGACAATACCTAGTTCTTGATAATGACTGAAATTTTTGTGAGCATGAAGGTCAAACATTGCCCTTTATTCATGATTTCCTCCTCTTGCATTCATATCACACATCACATATAGTAATCCTCTACATTGTAGGGCTCTTGTGTCTTGTATTGGCTGAATGTTAATAGTAAAGAAAGTAATACTTCTTTTTTTCCTTTTGCGATATTATTCATATTGTGTTCTAAAAACCAACAAAAAAGTGGGAAGTCAGTATCAATAGCAACCACTTAATCCTACAACAATCTACTTCCTGACACATCTACTTATGTTAAACACATAACACTTTACTCAGCTGGAAAACACTTTTCATTGAGCGTTCAAATGCCGCTATTTGTCTTTTTTTAATGTTTCATAAAAAAAAGCAATTGATTTTAAGCTTCTTTTCAAAAGCCTTCCGTTTACTCCTCTTGCTTGTAGTTGATTTGCCTGTTCACAAACTTCTCTGCATTTATAACTTGTATGAAAGCAATTCTTATTGACTTAATAACTAACTCTGCCTGTTAAAGATGCCTACAAAAAAGACAATCTTGCTCACTAAATGATCATTTCCATTCTATAAGTTTACCTATTTACATTTGTGTAAAAAAGATTGTTTTATAGTAATTAGATTATGATGATGTAATCTTCAAAGAGTTGTTAAAGGATAGTTTTGTTTGTCTTCTATACAAGGGATGCAAATTAGGTATACACTAATGAAAAACATAATGTGCGCACAAAACGCATTGTATTGATTCTACAAACATATCAATAACAAACATGTCAATTCAACAACTGTTTGCCCCTTGTTGTTTGCACATTCCTCTTCACTTGCAAAACATTTATTATTATCTTTTATTAAAAAAATAAATATTACAATAAATGTATTATAATAAATATTATGAAAACAAAAATATTAAAAATGTTTTTAATTAATTCTAGTATTAAATAAGTCTTAGAACCACTATAATAATACTGGTATAATACTTACTTTATACCAATTTTTGCAGCCTCATGTAATTAAATAGTCGGTTTGTGTGTACACTTAAATTTATGAACTTTCCTTTATGGTACCTAGACTTTATGAATTTAAATGCAGTTTTAGATTGGTGGCAAGGTCTCATCATTTTACAATTAAAATGGTGAGATGTAACTGTAAGTTCTAAGAGTTTCATCTATCGAACTTCTCCCTTGTGGAACTCTTTTCTGGCTTCTTGCTTTCCAGTCAACTTTGATTTTCAAAAACTTAAATGTAAGGTCAATCATTATCTTCTATTGACTCAATTCTTGTTCTTTTATTGTTCTTTCTCCCTAATAGTATTTTTCTTTTTTTTTTCTCATACTCTCTAACATTCAGTAATCCTTTGCGTCTTAGTGGCTTTATTACCTTGCTAGGGGTGAAAAAATTAAGAATTACTTACCGGTGTTTGCCTATTCCAGATGCTGACAAAAGGGCAGTCTTTTTTGCTACATATATATTAAAGTGTAGTCTTGTTCCTCATATATATATATATATATATATATATTCTGTTTATTCTTTACTTTTGTAGATACAATTTATTTAAGTAAATGCTCTGTTTTTTTAGTTAAATAGTATTAATTACATTTACTGGTCTGAATGTTCAAGAAATTTTGTAGAAAATATGTTTTCTCCAACAGGAATTGAACCTGTATTCCTTTACGGAAACTGTCATTTGATCTGACGTGCTATACCATTTAGCTACAGAGAAGCATCTGGTTAGCAAAGTCCAAATTAGTGTTTTTAAACACAAAATCTTTGATGATTTTTCTCAATCAATAATATCTGCTCACAAAATGTATCTTAACATAAACAATGACAACATATAATAAAATAGATTAATTCTGACAATTATTTAATATATTTTCAGATGCTTCTCTGTAGCTTTGTTTACATTTCAGATACAAAATTGAGCAGATATATGTTTTGAGAAATCTGAACGCAAAATAGAATCTTGCTTAATTGTGAAGCTCTTCCTAGCTGTACAGTCAAAACACACCAGATCAGACATGGCTCTTACTGCAAAGTGTGACACTGGTTCAAATCTCATGGGGAAAATGTCTCAGAAACAAAGGTTCTGGTTATTTTTAGGTATTATTTTAAATTAGGTTTTAAAGACAATGAAGCTGCTTGTAGAATTCAAGAAATAGAAGGAAAGAAAACAATAACTGACTTTACTGCCCAAAACTGGTTTAAAAATTTTAAGAGTGATAACAACCTTTAAATTAAAGCCCAAAAGTGAATGACTATCAGTTATTAATTAATGACACTTTAAAACACAAGGTAGAAGAGAAAGCAACCCTGAGAATTTGAAAATGTTCAGAAGAGCTTGGATAATTAAATGATATTATACATAGAGCATTACATAAGGTTTTCATTTATTTCACAGACCTTTACTTCAAAGCTTATTTCATGTATACATCTAAAGAATACACGTAAGTCTACAATATTATTAATATTAATATTAATATTTATCATATCAGTATCAGTACTATCCAGCTGTACCATTTATTTCAGGTGTTGTAATGGCAGGGACAAGTATTGAGATGATTGCAATCTTGAGGTATTATTTTTAACTAAACCTCAAAAATACTGAAGTTGCTTGCAGAATCCAAGAAGTAGACATAAATAAAACACAATCTGACCATACTACTCAAAACTAGTTTAAGTGTTTTAAGTGTGTTGACTTGTCCCTTAAATCAGTCAGTTATGTGCCATACGTGATACACACTTAGGCGATCATGTATCATTTGATACCTAACTGACAAGGCAGATTTTTTCCCGCAGTAGGTTGCCATTTCTTTCTGCAGTAGACCAGTTGCCATCCAATGCTATAGAACTCAGTCTGTCCTGCTATTTACCCATAGCTGGTGGGGAGAGAAGAGGATTCATACCTTTCCCAAGGGTATTAGCATGTAAGTGAATGTAATGGATCTGACTAGATTTCGAACTTGGCTGTCTGAATCTTCAATTCAAGCCGCTATCCATTACTCCACTGTACCTCCTAGTCCCTTAAATATAAAGCACAGAAGCGAATAATCATTAGTTGTTGATTATAATGCTGTTTCTACAATAAAAGGTGTAGAAAAACCTGACAACCAGGAGATAGGATCAATGAAAGATGCCATATGTAGAGCATTTCATTTTCGTTTTAGATGTTGGAATAGCGAGTATAAGTATTGAGATTGTGGTAGTTTTAAGGAATTATTTTAAAATGGATCTCAAAGATTCTAAATATATGCACAGAATTCAAGAAATAAAAGAAAATGAAACAATATCTGACTGTACTGCCCAACATTGGTTAAAACATTTTAAGAGTGATGACTTGTCCTATTAAAAAAAACTCAGTAGTGTATCATTTCCAGCTGACAATTAATGACTCTTTAAAATGCAAGAGAATGGAAAAACCAATTCTGAAACCTTTCTGAAGAGAATCATTAAAAGACCTTATATATAGAGCTTTACATAAACTTTTAAACACATAGAGGATCTCACCAAAAAATCAAAAAATGATGCACCCTTAACATTTTCCTGCTACTCAGTTGCCCAGTATTGCCCCCATCCGGCCAGCCATTTTTAAAGAAAATGCCAAATTTCAACCTACATATTTTATTACACAGAAAACTGGCACCAGTGTGTTTTACATCCTTCCATTTTCATGGATATACCTGGGAATGACTTACCAGATCAGTAATGGGTATACATGATATATCTTTTGAAACATTGTCCTTTGTGATTTTTCGATAGATGGCACAACGGGACACTCATACCAGCAGTATACAAAAAACGTAGGTTTCCGTACTTAGCCAGCTGGAGCAATATAAGAAAAAAAAAGATCTCCGTAGTTAGCAGCAGAAGTGTTAATATATGTAGGATGTGCAGATCGAGCAATAGTATATGTAGATGGTATAATGTTTATCAGGGTGGAAAATAGAGTCAGCAAGTATGATTCAAATTCTGGCCTAAACTGTTGCATTCACTTTTACACAAATGCTTTTGGAAAAGACATGAATCCATCTCTTCTCCTATGGGTTAAATAGCAGTGTAAATTGGGCTTTCTAGCCTTGGGTAGCAGTCAGTCTAGAAGAAAGTCTGTTCTGAATTCAAAATCATCAGGAAGGCAACAGGAAAATCAGATTACTATCTTTTCCAAGCAGAGATGGAAATTCACAGATAATTAAAAAGGGATCAGTCAAGAGTTATAATCTCCTACATCCTGAAGGGTCATTATATATATATATATATATATATATATATATATACGTTTGCAGTGTAACTTAAAGTTTCATGGTTTTCCAAAGTTGTCAGGCATGAATTGGTGAATGAAACACTTATTACAGTTGTGTTTTTTTTTTTAAATACTGGGTCTCATGAGAGAAATGCTAAATTAAATACTGATTCAAAGCTAAAATTTAATATAAACTTAATATATTTTTTGGTTGTAAATTCAAATTGTAGCATGTAGGTAGGAGGATACTGGAAAAAAAAAAGAAGATGCAAACTTAAAGTTTAAATAAGAAAAGAGGAACAATATAGCTCATTACATATTAATAGACATCTAAATGGTTAAAGGTGGGTAATCAATATGTAATCTAAAATATGTAATGGGCATGTGATATTTGGATAACTGGTCTAAATTTAAAATATTTCAGGAGAGTTTTCTTCCTATGATTACAAGCTATCATAAATTCATTTAGTTTGTTAAGTAGGTTGCAGTCATTAATATTTTTGAGGATGAATCTTTTTTTTCCATCAAACACTGGTTAAATCAGTCACCACGGCCAGAAAAGGGTGTAAATTTGGCGATAAAATTCCAATTTACTATTGATGTATAGTCACCTGTTTTAGTATCCCAGTAAAATTTTGAGAGTGCTGTGGTAGTTGCATATTGCTTCATCCTATTTTCATAGGTTTAGTTTTTAAGTTTTATTAGAAGAGAAGGAAATCTTTCATAAAAAATTATTACTAATTATGGTAAAGATTTGTGTGAAACTATCTCCTCACACACACACACACACATATATATATATATATATGTATCTTTACTGTACTTTAAATATGGCAAAATGATGTATCTGAGTATCTTAGTTAAAAGAGAATATTTTTCTCAAAAATATCAATATAAAAGGCAGGTAACACAAATTGTGACTCAAATTTATCTGGCTCAAACACCAACTTCTGACATAAGTAATGATTTTAACCATCATAAAAGACATTGTTCTTTTCTTATAAAACTTAAAACCCAAACCACTGGAAATAGGATGAGAAAGATTGCGTTATGCTCAGTGGGAAAATACTGCATTCTTAGAAAATCAGCATTCAAAATCTTGACTTTGATTTGGGCTCAAACACTAATCACTTGCAGCACTAGAGGTGATATTTACTTTAGCCATAAAGTGTATCCATACAGTCACCATATGAAGGATACAACAAATAAAAGAAAAGGAAAACAAATAATTCTAATTTATTTTATGTTTTATCCAATCCCAGTTTACCAGTTGCACTCCTGGGGTCAAAAAGCATGTGTCTGCCAAATTTTAGTTCACTTTATCCAATAATTTTGCTGTCAATAAGGTCTGGACACATATACTCCCTGTTTCCTTTTACAGATTGAAAAATTTGATAAAGAGAGCCAAGAATTTTATTGTAAGTATTTAAGTGCCAAGTGCTAATATTGACTCAATAAATCTCATTACTGAACTTTTAAGGTCTTTTTTTAAAATATCTGATAATGTAGAGAAAAGAACAGTGACAGAATAAGTTAGCTTTTATTAGATTCTTGACTGAAGTCTTTGTCATTCAGCCAAGAAAGCTTCACCCAGGTTATTTTGATTTGGTTCAATATTTCTTCCACCCGATGCACTTGACCCTAATACACTTTAGATCTTTGCACATTTTTATAGACTAGTTTTTACTTCACTTTTCTTATTTGTTCACTTAATGTCAACATTATCGACCACCGTTTGCTTTTTTTCAAGATCTCTTTTAAGATGTTTGCTAAGCCTAATTAGACATCTATTCATTCTTAACTTCTAGAGATTTCGCAAAGGAGGAGTAACCCAGGAGATTATCATGTATATTTGGGCAGCTGTTAGATAACAATGCTTTTCAAAGTTGAAGAGTAACAACTGAGTTGAATGTTAACAAATGTGCACACAGTTATCTGCCCCTTTTGTATTTTCTTGTTGGAGAAAAGAGTAGAGAGCAGTGTTTCTCACCCCTGACTTTTTTTTTTACTTCAGGGCACACTGGTAGAATAGCTAAAACTTTGGAGTACATTTTAAATTTTAATAAAGATAAATTAGTCATGACATTTAAATATAGGAAAGCAATAAAGAAGTTTCCTGAAATAAGCATTTATTTTAAAGACATTGCATTTATATTGCTTGGTGTCTATAAAGAAATTAAAAATAATGATTGATAAATTACTCTACTGTTAACTTGGGTACACTTGGCTACTTTTCAGGGTGCACTAATGTGCCCAGGTACACTAGTTGAGAAATGTTGGTCTAGAGACTGCTTTTTGTTACTCTACACTAGAGGTTCTCATCCAGGGTCCATATGGACCCTGGGAAGGTCCATGTAACATTAATGGGGATCCACACAAAAAAATAACACATTGGGGGACCACAGTAATATTTTACTGGTCCATAGAGCAATTTCACTTTGGAACGGTTGTTACAACTGAAAATTGGAATTTCTACAGTAATCTGCCATATTAAAATACTAAAAATAGAAAAACAACTCTAAAAATTGCAGAAAATGAGATCAAGAGATGTAAGTTAGTGTCTCTTTTAATCTACTGGATATTTTGTTTGTAAAAGTTGAATAAAAACTGAGAAGGATATATAAAAGAAGGATTATATACATAAAGGAAAATTATATGAAGATTATAATTTATCATATAAAAAATAAATAATAATAAAATAAAATATTTTATATTAATATAAATGAATTAATATAAAATATGAAAAAAATAAAATATTAATAATAAAATTAATATAATATATAAATTATATAAGGATTACATATAAAGGAAGCATATACATTTACTATTTCTATGATATAATTCCTCAACTTATTGATTAGTAAAAAGTAAAATAAGCTTTTTTTTCATTGAATGGTTATGGGGGTCCACCAAAAAAAATTAAGAGTCAAAGTGGTCCAGTATCTGTCTATATTTCTGAGATGAGGTATTATATACATTATTTACATTATTCAGACTATTGTTCTCATCTTTGTCGCCATATTTATTACAACGTTTCAACCATTGTGCACTCCGACCCTCTTCAGGTGGTTGGAATGTCAAACTGAACCCTTTATTTCGCTCACTGGGTTAGACTTTTCTAGTCCCACACGCCATGTTTAACAGATGTCAGTTATCTGTTATCTCCTGTTAATTTCCCTCTGAAAGTTCTCCACTGCCTTACATGGGTATTGAACTCACACTCTTTAGATCCTGTCACCGGATCTAATCAATGCCTTTGTTCACTGTGCCATGTGTCCTTGAGGGTTCAGTTCGACATTCCAATCACCTGAAGAAGGCCAGAGTGTACAACGGCCAAAACATTGTAATAAATATGGCGACAAAGATGAGAACAATAGTTCGAATAATGTAAATAATGTTCAAAGTGGTCCATGGGTAAAAAACGGTTGATACCCACTGCTCTACCATATATCCAACTCTGAGATACTGGATGAAATTTGTCTTACAAGTCACAACTAATAAATTCAATTTCCTACTGAATGCTCCAAAATGATGGCCTTGTGCTAAAGATTATTATCTGAATGCTAAATTATGGCTGGAATGCTAAAAATTATTTGTCTGCAGTCAATAGAATTGGTAATATTTATGAAAAGTGATAGTGTGAAAAGTTGTTTCCCTGTAAACCAAAAAAAATTAATTTCCATTCTTCCTCTTCTTCTGTGTGTCCTGTCACTTAAGGATGTGGGATATCATGGCTCTCCACAACTTCTTATCTTCTGTAACTCTTATTAAGGTTTGCTATTTCATTATCCCTCCTAATCTGTGTTCTGCCATCCATACACATGAGATCATTAGGAAGATTACTCACCATTTCCCTTGTTCCTCTTAAATTTAATATTATGTGAGGGTCAAATTCTCTGAGCCTTCTTTCCTCATTATGTGCTAGAAATTTCAACTCTCTTCCTGATTCTAAGTATAAGCATCCTTATGTTTCCATTATTCTTAAAACTTCCTTGTTACTCAGATGTTCAGTCCATGGTATTCTCAGTATCCTTCCATAGAACAACATCTCTGATGGCTCAAGTCTCTCTTTCATCTGTGAGGAAATTGGCATTCAATGCAGTAAGAGAGGACTGAGATTACATAACAGTTTTGTACTCTTTTTTTTTTTTTAAATGAAATTTTCCTGTTGCTTAATGCTTTGCTTAGATTTTGGAAGGCATCTTTCACTATTCCAATGTCCCGTTTATATTAAAAATATTATATCCTTATCCTATTTTCTTCGTTTCTAATGAATGTCTTGTAAGTGACAAATTCTTCAAGCTGTCTATCTTCATTATGCACCTTAGAAATTTCAGCTATTTCTGATTCTAAGCAAAAATGTTCTTTTTGTTTCCATTTGTGTTAGAACTTCCTGTTTGCTCACATGTTCCATCCATCTTCGCATTCTTTTATTCTTTTGTACAACCACGTTTCACTTGCATCAAATCTCTTTTTCATATTACATAGTAGTTCAGCATGTTTCTTTAATTCTAATGAAATTTACCAGGTGGAAAACACCTTTAAAAACCTGCTAAAAATCAACAGTTTTTTAAATAGTGAGAATTCCTCATGTCAGATGTTTCCTTATAGTGTACAGATTTTAACTCAATGAAACCATTACTTGTATGTAGCGTAATGGCTAACAGGGCTGGAAATGGACTTGGCATGCAGAGTTCAAATTTTAACTTACTCTGTTTTTTTTGTTTTTTTTTAACATTTGGAAAGATCAATGAATCTGTCTTCCACCAGTTACGGATTAAATAATGGAGCAGAATAGGCTCTCTTGGCTTCAGTGGAAGGCAGTCTAAGTGAAGAAAAACTTACAATTGTAAACCATGAAGAAAGCACTTTGCAATAATGCCTTTAGAAAAAAACATGATTCTGTCTCTTCTTGTTCCCAACTTTAGGTTAAATAGCAGGGCAGAGTAGCTTTGTTCCCTTGGATTGCAACCTATTCGGGAGAAGGAAAACTAATTCAAGCACTTGTAAATAATAGGGTAGACTGGTCTTTTTTGCATTAATAGCAACTAGTTTTGGAGAAGAAAAATTTTGAATTCAAAACAAGTTTAAAGAGGTATGGACTTCATCAGGCTACATGAACTGCTGTTATGGCTGCACTAAATGTGGTGACCCTATGACCCTCATAACTTATGAGACATGTGGTTGTTTGAGATTCTCACACCCAACGCAGCAATTTTTTTACTCAAATTCAGTTTACACATGGGTATAGATAATATTTCCCATTTCAGGTTTGTTTTCATCTTTTTACATTTTTATATACACTGAGATATACATATATATATATATATATATATATATATATATATATATATATATATATATATATACACTATGTTTTTTAATTTTTTTCTTGATTCTCTTTCATTGGTGTTCACTCATTTTCATTTTGTTTGCTTTCTTTTTAATTTTCTTCTTAATGTTTTCCTCTTTCTCTCTTTCTTTTTACTTATTCTTCTTATTCCATTTGCCATGTCCCTTTAGGATGTGAGCGATCATGGCTCTTCACAGCTTGCTATTTTTTACAGCTCTTAGTAAAGATCATCTTTTCACCGTCCCTCCCAGTCCCTTTTCTGCTATCCATTTTCACAAGCTCATTAGGTTGGCTACTTGTTGCTTTTCCATTGTCTCTCTTGCCTTCTTGCCAGTGTGAATTTTCCTCATTATCTGTCTTAAAAATTTCAATTGTTTCTTTCCGATTCTATGCATTTTGGTTTCCATTTTTTTCAATCCATGGTATTCTCAGCATCCTTCTGTAGAAACACTTCTCTGTTTCCTCAAGTTTCTTCTTCATCTGTGATGAGATTGCCCAGTATTCATTGCCATATAAGAGGACTAATTTTACATAACAGTTCAGCATTCTTTTCTTTGTGTCTAATAAAATTTTCCTATTTCTTAACACTTTGCTTAGCTTTTGTAAGGCATCTTTCACTATTCAAATGTGCCTTCAGGTTTCAGTGTTACATTTTCTCTCCTCTGCTAAAACACTTCCTAGACATTCAGATTTCCATATTACAGTTTAACAGACAAAAATCAACTTTGACTCATTAATCAAATAATACATCTTAGATTTGTTTTCTTGCCTTTATTTTTCAGTTTTTTATTTTCATTTTTCTTTCTGTTTTCATTCTTCTTCTTCTATGTGTTGTGTACCTTCATAGCTCTCCACAACTTCCTGTCCTTTATAGCTTTTAATAAACCTTTTTCCACCAACCATTTACTTCAGCTCACTAAGTAGGTTATGTCTTGTTTTCCCCTTTTCCTCTTGCCTTCAATCTGTCCCGTGAGTATCAGGTTTTCTAAGCCCTCCTTCCTCATTATGAATCCGATAAATTTCAACAGTCTCTTCCTGATGTTAAGTATAAGTTTACTTTTTGTTTCCAATTTCTCTTAAAATTCATTGTTACTCACATGTTCAGTTTATGGTATCCTCAGCATTCTTCCGTAGAGCCACATTTCTGTTGCTTCAAGTCTTTTCTTCATGTTTGAGGATATTATCCAGCATTCACTGTCATATAGGAAGACAGATCTTACATAACAGTTCAGTACTCTTTGTTTTTAACAAAATTTTCTGTTTCTTAAGTTTTCTTTTTTTGAATTTTTTTTTATTTCTTTCTTTTCTTTTTTATTTTCTCTTTCTTTTTCTTCCTACCTTTTCTTTCCCTTCTTTCTAATTTTCTTTTTTTTCACTTTCTTTCGCTTTTCTTTCCTTTCCTTTCTCTTTCAATTTCTCTCCCTGTTTCTTCTTTCTTGTTCTTTTCATTTTATTTCCCACTTTTTCTTTTCTTATTTTCTTTTTCTTTCTTTCTGTTTTCCTATTTCTCTTTACTTTTTTTCATTACATTTTCCTACCTAATTTTCTTTTCCAACTCCCCTTTTTCTTTTTTTCTTTCAAATCTTATTTCCTTCTTCTTTTCTCTGTTCTGTCTTTTTTTCTTTTGTTGTTTTCTTCTTCAATCTTATATTTTTCTTTTATCTTTTTTGTTTAGTAATTCTTTTTCCTTCCTTTTCTTTTCTTATTTCTTTCTTCTTTTCCATTCTTGCTTTTTCTTATCATTTTAGTCTTTCACTTTCTTTTGCTTGTGTTTTAGAGAATCTTAAAAAAAAGAGAATTCTTCTGGTTTTTTTTTTCATTTCTTTTAACTTCTTTCATTTTCTTCTTCATTTGTTTTTCTTTCTCTTTCCTTTTACATCTCTTAAAATGCTCCTCCTACTTTTATTGACTTTTATTAAAGGGTGTTTCTGTTCAATAAATTTTTTTTATTTCTCTTGAAAAATATTTGTGTGTGAACTACTTCTCAATTTCTGTTTGGTCCCCATGGAATCTGCTATCAAAAGCCAGAAACAAAAAATAATTTGTCTTGCATCTTTTTGGAGAATTAATGAGTACAACAATGAAAGAACTGCATTTTCCTAAAATATTTTTAGTGCTTGACAATCTTCCAAAGTTTTGAAGTTAAAAGACCAGAAAAAAAGAATTTGTCTTGGAGATAATCATTGATCAGAGGTTTTTGTCTTGATTCAATAAGCTTAGATGTGTTCCTATGGTTTGCAGCTGATCAGATATTTCATGCTGGTGACTGATTCATTCATGTACCAATGTCTCCAGGTACACTGGCCTAAGCAAGCACTTGATACGGAAAAAAAGCAATTCCCTGCACCGAGTGCAATTGTTTACATTATTTACATTCAGATTAATGTCTTTGTTGCTATTGTCACAGTGTTCATCTTTGTTGCTATTGTCAAAATGTTTCAGCCATTGTGCTTTCCAGCTTTTAACAGATGCTTGTCAATCTGGGTTAGCTCAAGGTAATTTCAAACTGAGTTCTTCTATAATGTATATCTCACCCCATATGATGCTAGAATAGAATTTGCACTCAATATCACACCAGGCCATCAAGGGAATTAGCTGCAAGCAGTAACATGCAGAGATTTGGTGATATTTGGTGATTCCTGGGGCCAACTCCTTCCTCTAAGAGTCAAGTATGGGGAGCCTGTAAGGCCCTAGTACTGAAAAATGTGAGAAAGGAATACATTTTAAATATATGAAAACAGCTGAAACATGAAATAAACACTTTATTCAAATTAAATATAAACTAAATTTTTATTTTATTTTTTAATTGGATGCCCTCCCAATATGGATATCCAGGGCTTCACACCCTCTACACACCCATTCTGCATGCTACAGGCTGCAGGGTTGATCTAAAGTAACCTCCTAGCCACCAAGTGCTGAATCTAGACTTCACAGCTACCCCTGGCTTGCAAGCATGGTAATGAGCCACATGGCACAGATAGATAGATGTATAAATGCCTACCCCAGCAGTAAGTGGAAAAGACATCACAGATGAAAATGTAATGTCCATGCATAGATGAATTGGATATAATGTAATCTTACATATAAGAGATTATGTCATGTATTATCATTAATCGATGCAGTTTCCTTACAATTCCTTCATATTATTTATCATCACATCATAAATCTTGTGACCCATTGGGGTCATAGGTGAACAACATGTAGTGCAACCATAGCATCTGTGGCATGCCTAGAGTCCATCCTTCAAGGTTTTAAATTCTTAATTTTCCTTCTCCTAGACTGGTTGCCACTCCAAGGCTAGAGAACCCACTCAGCCATGCTATTTACTCAGGTTTGAGAATTCAGGGTTGTTTTTTTCCTCCTTGACTGCTTGCCAACCAAGGCTGAAGAGTTCTGTTCTACTTGTTAACCCATAGCTGGGGGGAGTGAAGTGATGGATTCATACCTTTCCAAATGGTATTTGTGCAAAAGTGAATATAATGATCTAGCATAGATTTTTTAAGTTAGGGTTCCTTATTTCTCTTTCCAATTCACTGACTGTTGCACTGCCTGTATGTCTCTATTATTTATATGAATTGAAAATAAACACTGAAGACAAGCTGGGATTATTTTTGAACCCACATACTCCTGGCTTCAGTTTAAATTGACACCTTCTCTTTTCCATATGTCTGAGTCAGTGATTCTTCACCTTTTTTGAGCAATAGCCCCGTTTAGTCATGGACCTCTATAAGAATTAGCCCTTCATAGACATACAGATAGACAATGCAGTTACCCAGTTTGATTGTTTTTTCACAACACTTGTATGTGCACTTCTCTATAGTGTACCCTCACACACACTGCACAGACATCACTTTTCAGTCAGCAACAATTGAAATAAATTGTGGTCAATTAATCCTCACCCATGTATGAGAAGATAATCAAACCATGATAAATTGTGGAAAATGAGAATCATCATTTACTCTTATGGAATGGCAAAAGATGGTGGCTGTGCAGAAAATGATAACACATGTTTAAATGGCAAACATGGGCCTAACAGCAAGTCAAGAGATGTCTCATGGTTCACACAGTAATTAGTGGTCCAGTATGTTTTCTTTCAAGTGGCAGGATGCATTTTCTTTTATTTCTTTCAATGAGAAACTGTTGATTGGGACAATGGCAGTGTAGTGAATATAAATATTATTTTTTATCTGATTCTCATGGACCCCCTGAAACCCATGGACCCTATATTTCCACATAGGGTATTTTGGTATGAAAGACAAGGAGATCCACTTGACAATTGCTTATTCCAAGTTCATGTGTTCAAATGTGTGTATAGTATCCACATCCCACAGTATGTTCTCGTTCTTTTTTATTTTACCATGTCAGAATCTCATTCAAGAAATGTCTATATCAAGGGCCATAACTCTGGTTAATAATTTCTGCCCACATGCTACAGACCCAACTTTAAGATGCAATAATCTAAGTTATAATTAGAAACTATAAGTTTAGAAAGTGAAAACATTGCTGAAATATGTTGGAAATTTTCCAAGTTTTCATTGGAAATCAAAAAAATATTAACTTTAAGTAAAATAATCAAGAAATATTAAAAAAAAGAAAGTGTTATTTTAAACTGATGCCAGAAGCTAAGAAATAAAGCTGAATTTAATGGATTTAATGAATATGTTTTAAATATACCACCAAAAATTATCAAATTGTCACTAATTATAAGAATAATAATAATAATATTTTAGCACTACTTACTCAGCACAGTTCATTACTTTTAGGTTTGTTACTTTCACATATATGCTAATACTCTTGGGAAAGGTATGACTCCATCTCTGCTCTCCTCTGTCTATGGGTAAATAAGTAGTATATACTGGTTTCTATAGTCTTGGCTTGCAAACAGTCTAGGAGAAGGAAGAACTCTGAATTGAAAATCAGCCTAGAGAGGGTTGGGTGCCATCAGTCTATCTTGCCCAGGAAACATTACTGCTGCCACAGTACATGTACCTTTATAACCCTAGAGGGAGCTTTACAAAGTAGACTGAATAATTTATCTTAAAAGAAATATTTAAGATAATGAAAACTAATTTTGCTCATTTATCTAGATTTCAAGCAGTAAAGAAAATGAGACATGATAATCATATATAAGGGTACCAAGCTCCAATGGACAAAAAATTCCATTTATGCTGCAGTTACCATCAATGACTCATTTGCCCACAAATAAGTGAATGATTGCAAAGATTTGTACCAAATAACAGAAAACACAAACATTACAACTTCTGATGTGTTAAAGGTTATTGTTGAAAGAGTCTATCAAGCTTTAGATAAGAATGGTGATACTCTGGCTGTTGCTTTGGATATCTCAAACGCATTTGACAAGGTTTGGAATCCTGGTCTTCTTCACAAGTTATAAGCTTATAGTATTTTGGGATGAATTTTTGAACTGATTGAGTCTTTCTTATCAAATTGCAAAATGATAGTTGTCTTGAATGGCCACTCTTCTAGATCTTTTTTGTATTAATGGAAGTGTCCCCCAGGGCTCTCTCATTGGACCTATGTTGTACCTAGACTTTATGAATTTAAGTGCAGTACTAGATTGAGAAGGTACAGTGGAGTAATGGATAGCGGCTCCGATTGAGGAATCGGGGAGCCGTGTTTGAATTCCAGTCAAATCCATTACATTCACTTACATGCTTGGGAAAGGTATGAATTCTCTTCTTCTCTCCCCCCCAGCTATGGATAAATAGTAGGACAGACCAGGTTCTATAGCCTTGGATGGCATCTGGTCTACCACAGAAAGAAATGGCGACCAACTGTTGGAAAATTCTGCCTTGTCAGTCATGTATCGAAAGATACATGATCGTCTAAGCATGTATCTCACATGGCACATAACTGATTGGCTGACTAGATTGATGGCAAGGTCTCATAACTTTACAGTTCTATGCTAACAGTTTGTCTCCTTGTACTTCTTGTTTGTGAAACACTCTTCTGGCTTTTTACTTTCCAGTCATATGTTCTGTCTTCTTAATTCCTCTTCTATTATTGTTCTCACTCCTTAATGTTTTTCTTTTTCTCATATTCTTTCACACTCCAGCATCTTAGTCACTTTATTGCCTTACTTGGGGTGAAATGATAAAAAATTGAAACAGTGACCTTGAATTGGAATGAAAGCAGTGATGACATTTACCCAGAAACCAGAGGTTTACACTTCCAGGGGCAAACACTGATATCAGATGACATCTGTCGATCTGCACTCATTGTCCTAGGAGGTCTTCTCTCAAGCCAACTTGCTAATGCACCCAGTTTCTTTGATGAATATGATTTTTATAAATCAGAAACACCTCCTAGATGCAGTTGAGTCAACCACATGTCTACTTTGCCAAGTCAGTCACTGATATCAGATGAAGTGTAGTTTTGCACTCTGTGGCTAGGAGGTCTTTTCTCAGGTCATCCTACTAATGTACCTGTTTTCTCTCAGGTCAACGTGCTAATGCACTCAACTTCTTTGATATATGCAAAGTCTACAAAACAGAAACTTTGATATGGAACTGGAATGAAAGAAGTGATGCATCTACCCTGAATGCATCAGAAAAATTCTGGATAAGGAATTAGTAAACATCAAACACTTCAAATGCCTAAGACATTGGTTAGATCCAGTGACTAGACCCAAAGAGTTGTGAGTTCAATACCACGCCACAGCAGTGGTGAAACAAAACTTGGAGAGTTGAGTTAAAGGGAAATAACTGAGACATTCAGAAGAGGCATGGCATGTGAAACTAGAACAATCTACCCCTGTGGACAAACACTTCAAATACCTTTGCATATGGATCAGTTACCCTAAATTTAGTATACGAGATAAGGAAATTAAACATAGTATAGGTTTTGCTTGAGATAGTTTTGCTCAACACTGCAAATTACTAAAAAGACAAAACATTACCATAAAAGTTCTATTTTTAAATAGACTCATCATTTTGAGGCTTTCCTATCAGTGTCATGCATGGTATCAAACCTGTTTAGAAATATCAAGATTTTTAAAATTCAAATATTTGCAGGATTATTGTTTATTATTTTTTAAGTTTTTTCTTGTTCTTTGGCTACCATAACCTCTCAGTTACAATGGGATAAGAAATTGATAAAATAATCATAAAATAACCCATGTTACTCATGTGAAGAAGGTCAAGATGGAAAATGCAGAAATAAATATGAATAAGCCTGTAAAAAAGAAGTTTAAAAAGAGAGGTGGAAAGAAGAGGAAAAAAGAAAGAAGAAAGTAAAAAAGAAAGAGGAACGAGAAGGAAGAGGAAAAAGAACAAGAAAGGAAATAAGAAAGAAATAATTAAAAATGGAGGAAGAGAAAGAAAAGGAAGAAAATCAAGGAAAATTTTTAAGGTTGTCAAAAGCAACCAGAAGAAATAAATCTTTTGATTGAGTAAACACATGGCATGGAGGTATTGAATCAAATAATTTCAAGTGACTCATTAATCCTGCTCACCTGATACACAATTTTTGATTTGAGCTTGAGTTTACACTTAAAAATTTGTCTGGCAGAAATATTAATGTATAAATTGTTGTCAGTTTTTATTCATTTTTGACTAGCATTTCTTTCATTTTATGTCTTTTATTTTTATTACACTAAAAAAGTATTAGATATTAATATGTAGTCTTAAATAAAGCCTTGTTGTTGCCATTCATTTCTGACTAGTTTTTCCTTCATTCTAATTTCAGTTTTACTTGATTTTTTAATCATTTCATCCCATGCAAGGCAATAAAGCCAGTAAGACACAAGGGGTTACTGAGTGTGAAAGAATAAGAAAAACACAAAGATTATTAAGGAGTGAGAACAATAAAAAAAGAGGAATTAAGAAGACAGTACATAACAATTGGCATTGCATTTAAACTTTGGAAGATCAAAATTAGCTGAAAAGAAAGAAGGTAAAAGAAAGTTCCACAACCAAGAAGTGCAAGAAAAGAAATTGTTAGCATAGAATTTACGGATACATCTAACCAATTCAAATGTAAAGTGATGAGACCTTTTTGGCAACTAGTACTGCTCTTAAATTCATAAAGTAGCATAGAGGAAAATTCATCAGAACAATTACCATGAAAAAATTTATAGAAAAGGCAAGAGTTGCATTTTAATAACTAGTAGAATTTATATATATATATATATATATATATATATATATATATATATATATATATATATATTGAACTCTTCCCAGGGTTTTGGAGATTAGATAAGTATATTTCATTTTGATCAAAGGGGGTTCTCGAGGGGCACAACAGCCCCCAATGAAATTTTTTTTCCCTTTGATTTAAATTAAATTTAAATTTGAACCAGGGAATGTCTCCTATCCAAAATATAGAAGGAGAAAGCCAGAAGATGGAGGTCACACTGGCAAGATCAAAATGAGACAATATGGACATCAAGTTGAACAAGAAATCACCAGTCAGTAGTGCCTTACAATACACATTGTTGTGACAATTCAAATGTCATATTAGTATTGAAATCTGCTGATCAATCCATTCAATCAAGTATTGTATCAAATACAATATATCATTGTCTGAAGGGTTCCAACTATTCTGCTAAATTCTAGTTCCTCCAGTTTTTCCATGTTCTTTGAGAAATTCTTATTATTATGAAATTCTTATTACTACAGTCACCCCTCTCTTGGTTATCACATTTGGTAGTCAAATTAGTAAAAGAGTGAGTATTGACTCTAATGAGAAAAAAGCAAAGTATAAAATAAAAAATACACATACATAAAACAAAGCTACTTGCAAATATATATACACCTTTCTTGCATAAAATTTCAGTATCTGTCAAACACCTGAAGTAGATGGTGAGCAAAGCAACTGAAACATTGTAATAATAATCACAAAGATGAGGACAATAGTCTGCATGTAAATAATCTAAATAAGATTGATTTTTTTTTTTTTTTTATGTCTTATCGACCTTTGGTGAGTTATTTAAAGCCAAAAAATATTTTTAAATTGTAAGAATTTTTGGGAGATAAAATTGATTTATTGACAAATGTCCAACTAATTAACCCATAGCTAGGCAGACAAGATGTGGATTCATTCCTTTACCAAGAGCATTTGCATGTAAGTGAATATAATGACATTGTCATGTTCGTCCACATCAAAGAATGGATATGACAATGCTGGAACTCCTGCCAACAGATCATCCTGAAGGAGGTTGTCTGTTTCTTCTGCTCCCAGCACCCCCGCCCCCACTGATTGAAGAAGTCATGGGATTGATCATGATGAATATAATGACCCTGACTGAAATTTGAAACTTGACTCTGATTTTCAAATCTGAACATCCATTACACCACCCATATATCCAAGCTTACAGCACCTGGTATTCCCACGTGGGCACCCATCTAGGTACTGACCAAGATCAATATTGCTTAACTTTGGTGATTGTGTGAGAACCAGTGCATCAATGTGATATGGCCATAAGCTAATGTTAATAAGAAATTTTCAGTTTCTTTTCAGAACTGACTTTAAAAATTTTCATTTGATTTTAAAAAGTTTTATCATTAAGAACACTAACACTCAGTTTAATCGAAGTTGATGACAGTAGAAAAACCATCAGAAATATTCTTTTCTCTTAGCGATCAGCCTAGCCTGTACATAAATCATTGTCAACTAATGATGTCATCATGGGCTATTACCATTTGCAAACAGATTATGGACTCATGTCACATAATTATTTCTATTTTCTTTTCATTTAATATTCAGTCATTATTAGATTTTTTTTTAGGTCTTACCATCCCTGTGAATGGTAGGCTGTTGGGAGATGGGAGCTTGTATACAAGATACCTCTCTAGATATATTGCCAATCAAGGTTAAATAGCTTCTATCTGTCCATAAGATGAGAACACAACATCGTTCTAGTACAAGAGTTGATGGATTCCAAACAGATTCATCTACCAGGCTTGAGTTAATCCATGATTTGGCTTTCAAGCACTTCCCAATAGTGTCCTATGCTAGGATTGTTTCTAAAATTATCAAGAAGTCACCTCTTTCACAAGATGAGATTTGAACTCTGGTCTTATGGTTGGAATGTTAATACTCTAACCACTTGTCCATGTACCCAATAACCACAGATGTGATATTTCTTTTTAAGAGCTGTTTCATTTGAATTTTGCATCTATTAGACTGCTTTAAAAATTTAATATTAAATAATCCAACAAGAGTTGAGATATTATAAGATCAACCAACCTAAATTGAACTGCATTTTAAAGATAGTTAATCAATGGGGTCAGTTTTTTACATGTTCTACAATTTGAACGGATAATCTGTCTTTCTTTTAGTCTCTCTCTGTCTGATTCTATTTATTGCAGTCTCTTCATATTTATTTTTCTATTTCTCTTATTCATATCTGACTATCTATCTATCTCTCTCTCTCTCTCTCTCTCTCTCTCTATCTATCTATCTATCACAGTCTGTTCATATCTATCTATCTATCTATCTATCTGTTTATTTATTTGTTCATATTTGTCAATCTTTCCATCTTTCTTGGTCTGATAATATTTAACACCTTCTTTTTCTTTTTACTCTCTAGAGAAACCTCTGTGGTTCTAACAATGAAAAAGTGTGATTTACAATGAACAATATCTCCAGTTTTGCAGACATTTCCTTTGTAGAGGAAGTCTGTGGAAACACAAGCTAAGCTATATAAGTTTAAACTATTCACAAATAATACTGACCAGCCATTTCTCTAACTCTGTCAGGAATTCACTCAAATGGAATGTAATGCATTAAGCAAATAAACAACAATCCATTGATTCAGTTCTTGTCCGCACTTTCTAACAACCATTCCTCTTTCTTCATTTTTCTCTTTCTGATTTTTCTAATTTTCCCTCTCTTTCTTTTTAATTCATTCAATGAACTTCTCCTCACAATGAATGAAACAGACCTGCCTTTTCCAATAAGATTTTTCTATATATTTTACCCTGATTTCTTTTCGTTCTTTGTTTAATTGTACCTCCCCTGCAAAATTCTCTCCATACCCAACGACAATTAGATTTCTTCTCTTATTCTCTCCATTTCTCATTCTCTGTTTTCGTATTTCATTCTTTACTATTTTTTTTTATTTGGGAGCCACTCTCCAGTCTCTCTTTGATGACTGTTTCCTCTCTCTTTTCATTTATTTACTGTATTCTTTGTTTGTCTTTCTCTCTCTTTTTATTTCATCTTGCTTCCTTCCCTTTACATATTTTTCAATGAATTCTTCAGTCTTTCTCTCTGACACCAGTTTCTTTGTCTTCTTGCTTCTTTCTTCATCCCAATCACACAGTCTCTCTCTGTTTAATTTTCTCTTACTTTTCATCACTTTTCCTTCTTCCCAATGTCTTATTCAGTCTCTCTCTCTCTCTTCCCTATCATTTTCTCTCTGTCTTCTTGCTTCTTTCTTCATCACCAATCTCTTATTCAGTCTCTCTCTCTCTTTTTCTCTTTTTTCTTCCTTTTTTTCTCTTGATTTTCAGCCACTCTTTCATTTTCAATCTCTCCTTTTAAATATCTCCCCTATGCATATAATCTCTCTCCTCCACTTCTCTCTCTTTAAGTCTCACTCTCTTTTTTATTCCCTCTCTCTGTATTTCAAGCTTACTTTACGTCCATTTTCATTCCTCCACTTTATTAATCTCTTTATCTCTGTTTCTTTCTCTTCATCATTTACATTCTCATCTTTTTTTCATTCTCTTACTAATTCTTTTTTATTCATCTCATGAATATCATTCTTTCTCTCCTTGAATAACTATATTTCAGAGATGAGGTATTGTAACTATTTAAATCAAGTTGATTTTTGTCTTCATCTTTATTGCCATATTCACAATGTTTCAGCCGTTGTACACTCCCTGTGAACTAAATAAGGGATTTGGTTTGAAATTCCAACAGATATCACCTGGAGAAGGCCGGGGCATACAATGGCTGAAACATTGTGAACATAGCAATAAAAATGAGGACAACAGTCAGAACAATGTAAATACCTGCCCTCTATGTTTTTTCACTCATTTCCATTATGTCATTTTATCTCATTTTATTTTTCTGTTTTTTTCTCTCTATATATTTTTCATTCTTTTCTCTCCTTCATTTTATTCTCTCCCAGTTATTATTTTTTCCTTTCCATGTATTTCTTTTTCCAATTTTCATCTACATTAGATTTCATTCTTGCCAAATTTTCTTCATTTAAAAAAGAAATCATCTATTTATTCTTAGCTTTTTTCATACTTGACACTCGTTTCTATTTCCTTCCTTCAATATTCTTTCTTTCCTTTTTATTCTTCACTGTAAGCTTTTCCCCATCCTTAATATTTTTTGTATTCATTCAGCCATCAGTTTCAACAGTCAGTTGCTATCTTCATATCAAGATTTCACTGGTTCCAAAAGTTAATAGCTGATTCTGTTTCCAGCTTGTCTTATTCAATTTAGACCGTCCTTATTGAATTATCCTCAGCTCTCTTTTCATCCCCTACAAAATTGATTAGCCAATAATACGTCACTTGTGGAGTTTTTGCAGCACAAAGAAAATGCTACGCCTTAGTTAAATGGGCCATATTCAAATGCTTGATGATTTTCATGAATGGCACTCTATTTAGTTCTTCACTGGCATCCCTGGGTGGATTCTCGGAATGATCCGATTCACAAGTGTCTTATATGGATGGATTGATTTACCAAATTTGAATTGAGGATAACCAAAATATAGAAAGGCATAACAGCCAAACTGGATACTGTGATGGAGATTGACTGAACAGCATTCTTTTTCTGTTAAAAAACGAACAGACACACATATACACATGCAAACATACATACAAAGTGGCTTGGAAAGTAATGTCAAATTTTTAAAGAGAGATTAAAAGCCTGTTAATATGCTAAAAATATTAAATTTCCTTGAAAAGGAAACGGCAATATTATTGTCATTATTAACAATGACAAAAATCCATCCCCAAACAAAACATCCATATGATTTAATCAGACAAGGCTATTTAAGTATATGACTCAAGTTTTTAGTATCTGTCTATATATCAGAGATGAGGTATTATGATTATTTACATTGTTTACATTATTCAAACTGTTATCCTCATCTTTATTACCATATTCACAACGTTTCTTCTTCAAAATCTCTGAGATGAGGTATTATGATTATTTACATCATTCGGACTGTTATCCTCATCTTCATTACCATATTCACAACGTTTCTTCTTCTATATCTCTGAGATGAGGTATTACGATTATTTACATTATTTGGACTATTATCTTTGTCTTCATTATCATATTCACAACGTTTCAGCAATTGTATGCACTGGCCTTCTTCAGGTGACTGGAATTTTGAACTGAACCCTTTATTTCATCCACCAGGGTAGATTGTTATAGTTCCACGTGCCATGCCTCTACTGGATGTCTCAGTTATTTCCCTTTATCTCAACTCTCCAAGTTTTGGTTCACCATTGCTGTGGCCTGGTATTGAACTCACAACTCTTTGGGCCTAGTCACTGGATCTAACTAATGTCATAAGTTAATATTTTGTCTTTGTAGCAATTTGCAATGTTATGAAAAACTAACTCAAGTGCAGTCTATTCTATATTTAATTTCCTTATCTCCTATACTAAATTCGTCATAACTGATCCATATGCCAAGGTATTTGAAGTGTTTGGTATTGACTCACTCCACATCCTGAATTTTTCTAATGGTTTCAAAGTAGATGTATCACTGCTTTCATTCCAGTTCCATATCATAGTTTCTGTTTTGTAAACTTTGTATACATCAAAGATGCCAGGTGCATTAGGGGTTGACCTGAGAGAAAACCTCCTAGCCACTGTGTGCAGATCCACACTTCATCTGATATCAGTGACTACCCCTGGTAATGTAAACATGTGGTTAATCCAGCTGCATCTAGGATGTGCCCACATGGGAAAAACAGTATTGACCTACCTTAGAGAAAACAAAAAAATCTATTACCTCCACAATAGAATGTTGGGTCTTTGTTTAGAGGAGGCCCTAGGGTCATACACCCACTGGTTGATAGAAATTGACTAAGTCCAGAGTTGAATAAAATGTAATGTTTCTTATATGAGATTAAGTCTTGAGCTCTCATTAAAATATAAACTTTGTTCTTTGAAGAAAATTGTTTAAGCAGAAGAGATTAATTTAGATCTATTAATTAAATTTTTTATATTGACAAGAACATTCACTTTTCTAGTAAAGAAGGCAGGAGTTACTAAAAACTAAAAGAAATATTCAAATGTAATGTTGTTCTTAATGTTACATATAAAATAAATATTAATAAAAAAAATTCACTTCTTAAATATCCTTATCAACTCTCATAGAATTTTATTACCTCACTCAATAAAAAAAAATAACACTTGCCTTCTTAATTATTAAACTGAATATCTTCATTGGTTTTAAATACTGTCATAAAACAATCTGGCAATGTTTTGGGCCTGTAAAAAATGGTGTATGAAAAGGACGATTAATCCCTTAACACTGTCATTACTGTATACACTTTTGACTCCCTCAGCAATGTTTCTTTACAAGATTATAAAAATATGTGAAGCGTGTACAACATGATATTTATTATTTACCTTTTTTAAAGAAAAAAATTAGAGAGAAAATCTTTTTATTGAAAAACAACTGCAACGCAATATTTATTCTTTACTATTTAATAAATAACAATGAAAAAGTTTTTAATCATAATTTTGTAAAATTATTAATGAACTATTGACAATTCTCAAGAAAAAATAAAATATATAAATTGAATTTCAACAGTTTGGGTTTTATTAAAATTCTAATCATTGCTTTTTAAAACAATAAATATTGCCAAGGAAGTCAAAAGTGTATACACTAATATTGATATCAAGGGGATAACTGTCTTATGAGACATCATTTTTTGTGGGCACAAAGGTTAAATATTGTCACAAATATAATTTAGGGATCCGAATTAATCTCTTCGAATATCATTTTTTACAAAGGACTAAGTAACTTATTAAAAAATATAACAGAAAAAGAATTCAATTTTTTTAAAAAACAATTCCTTTTAGATTTGACAGAAAAATAGAATTCTTTTAATTTTCTGTTTAATTATTTTCCTTTTTTAATCTCTTTACTCCAAGCAAGGCAATAAAGCCACTAAGCTGCATGTTATTGGTACCTGGCATCTCAAATTCAGTCACATGCATATATAAGGTCATGCATATTTTTTTTTAATCATTTCACCCCAAGCCAGGCAATAAAGCCACTAAGATGCAAGGGTTTATTGAGTGTGAGAGAATATAATTAAAAAAAAACATTTTTAAAGAGAAAGAACAATAAAAAGGACAGGATTTAAGAAGACAAAAAATTAACAATTGACTTTGCCATTAAATTTTTGAATATCAAAGTTGACTGGAAGGTAAGAAGCTGAAAAGAGTCCCACAAGCAAGAATTATGAGAGAAGAAACTGTTAGCATAGAACTTACAGTTATATCTAACCATTTTAACTGGAATATGATGAGATCACCACCAATCTAGTACTGCACTTAAATTCATAAAGTCTAGGTACCATAAAGAAAAGTTTATCAGAACAATCACCACGAAAGTATTTATAGAAAAGGTACAGGAAAAATGACTGACGCCAAGATGCCAGGTCAGGACCTATTAACATTGCAGATTCTTCTTTGGATTTTATCAAGAATTTCTAAATACATAGCAGAAGCCAAGATCATAGAATTCTTTGATTAATACTTATTAAATCAGTTGAAGACTGAAACCTTCATTTTGGTTTGGCCAAGACCTACTTATTAGACATCCTATTTTATATGAAGAAATTTCGTAAAGATAGATTACTTTTAGGGTATCAGTAAAATCCTAACGGCCGATTATTTTTGTATATGAGAAATTAATTAATCTCAGGTCCTGTTGACCATAATTTAGTAATAATTGGTTTGATCTGACATCATTAATTATTCTAATTGAGGTAATCAATATTTGTATCATTGGCCTTGCCTGGAGAGTACCAGGGAGGTTATTTATAATGGAATGAAGAAGGTTGTTAGCATGCTACCTGTTGGTGCCCCATTTGCTGCAGGAAGATTGTGTTCAGCAGAGGATTATCCTGTAATGGTAATGATCAGTATTCCAGACTAATGTTCTTCACCACTGTCCTGGAACCATCCTAACAAAAACAAAGACACAACAACTGGAATAGTTTAGTAAATTTTAAAGTTTTAATCAGAATGTCTTTTTACTTTATCATTTATAGTTCTTAATAGCATCATAAAAACACAATTAAAATGTTTAGAAAATAAATTAAAAATGCTAAAATGTTAAAGTTTTAAAAATGAATAATTAAAAACAAATTATTTAATTTTAACTGCAATTTTTTATAAAAATCACAACTTTAATTTTATTTAAACATTTGGATTTAATTGCCATCATTAATTTTGCACAGAAATGTTCATATTAATTAAGTTTCACACTCAGAGTGACTGTTATCAGAATTTAATTTAAAAATGCGCTCTTAGAATTCATTTTCTATATTACAAACATTAATATATTTCTGCTGTTCACAATCAAAAATGTTTTTAAAGTCCTTATCAAAATTTTTTATTTACAATTACCTGCTTTACGTGACTAAATTTTCCATGTTTCTTTATCATTTTATAAATTCTCCTTTGTATTTTCAAATTATTATAAACAGAAAAACTGTAAAATAATTGTAATATTAACTGTTTCTCTACAAACAAATATATGTTATTCATTGATAAAGCAGCCAGTACTGTTTTTGGTTAAAACTTATAAAATTTTTCTCTTAAAACAATTTTCAGAAAAACAAGTTTCTCAAATCTAGTAGCTGTTATTGCTCTTTCCAGTATTGATGGGGGTTTCCTTCCTAACCTTTTGTTTGAAGTGGTGTGAAACATCGACATCTTGAATATGTCATTATTTTCTCTTTGAGTTACATGTACCTATCCATTTTAGTTGTTGCTGCTGATGATAGTCCACAAGTGATATGGTTTCTGATATTTGGTACAGTTCTTTGTCATTCTGTAGTGCCAGTCCACAATGTTCAAAGAAGGATGATCTTTGCCAAAATACTCAGATTTATTAAGGATTAATTAAAAAATTTTTGGACAAAAATTGGTAGATAAAATTTTTTGTTTTCTTTTTTTAAAATCAAAATTAGTTCTTACTGTTAGATTCTAATGTTTTCCACATTTACAGATAAATATTTTGTGTTTTATACTTGAGTCTAAATGTAGAGGAATAAATAAATTGCCTATTTTAGATATCAAATTCAGGATCAAGCTAATCCAAATGAGTTGATAGTAGGAACCAATCTATTTACTATCCTGTTGGTGAGGCCTAGAGTATGTACACCATCCCCTGCAGAAAATCCTCTCTAAAAGGTGTTACCTACCAGGTAAATATTTACAAAATCAAATATTTACCTATAGACTCAAGTATAATAGACTCAAGTATAAAGAACCAACACTTACCTAAAAACTTAAACAGAAATGACTAATATTTACCTAACAAATAACATTAACCGAAAGATCAAAGTATAAAAGACTAAATATTTTCCTATAGACCCAACTATAAATTACCAACACTAACCTATAGACTCGAGTATAAGACACCAAACATTTTCTTATAGACCCAGTTACAAATAATCAATAATTGCCTATACTCAAATATTAAAAACCCGACATTTATCAATAGACTCAAGTTTAAAACAACAAACATTAAACTATAGAATCAAATATAAAACTTCTAATATTTTCCTATAGATCCAAGTAGAAATGAGCAACATTTACTTAAAACTTAAATAGAAATGACCAATATTTACGTAACAGCTAACATTGGCTGAAATACCAAATTATAAAAGACTAAACATTTTCCTACAGACCCAAATATAAATTACCAAAGTTTACCTATAGTCTCAAGTATAAAAGCTGAAATATTTACCAGTAGACATATGTATATATGATCAATATTTACCTATAAACTCAAGTATAAAACACAAAACATTTTCCAATAGACCCAATTACAAATGATCAATAATTGTCTATAGACTCAAATATTAAAGACCAAACATTTATCAATAGACTCAAGTATAAAAAATTAAACTTTAACCTACAGGCACAAATATAAAACTCCTAACATTTTTTTATAGATCCAAGTATAAATGACCAACATTTACCTACAAACTTAAATATAAATGACCAATATTTACCTAATCATCAACATTGACCTAAAAAAACGAAGTATAAAAGACTAAACATTTGTATGTATAAATGGTCAATATTTACCTATAAATTCAAGTATAAACACCAAACATTTATTTATAGACCTAATTATAAATGATTAATATTTGCCTATAGACTCAAGTCTTAAGGACCAAACATTAGCTTCAAAAAATTAAAAGAAAAACTGATTTTGACATTACATAATGCAGCAGTGGTCAATTTGTACTAAAATACACCTATTCAGTCCAACCTGTTTATCTATGAAAAACTTCACACAAAATTAATGCTGATAATGTTTACTAAGATAAGGCTGGTGATGCTGAGCATCAAAAACTAACAGTTCGTTTAGATTTGTGACAAAGACACTATGAAATTTTCCTTTCTGCTTATTATCTTACTTGAGATTGATCAGCTCAGCTATATTTGTTTTGTTTTGTTTCATTTTTTTTTTGGTTTTTTTCTGCTATCTGTCTGAAATAAAATTGCCCTGAGATACACAAATTGTTAGATTCACAAAGGCTTATCCTTAGCTCTCAAAGAGATTTATTCTTGCTGAATAACTCAAGGGATAAGCTCCTTTATTTATCCACGTCTGGCAAAGAAAATGTCTCAAATAATTATTTCCCCAGACAGCTTCTATTTATGCAAGGAAAGCAAAAGAAACAAACATTATAAAAACTTCAACACAATCTAAGTTACATTTGCCACAACGAAATCATATCCATTATATCAGATTTTGTTTACTCACTACATTAAATAGAAAAAAAATTCCTTGGACTAAAGCAGTGTAGCCAGGCAACAGTTCCTTCCATTTTTCAGATGTATGGTCTCTTCTTAATCGATTTGGTTGACAATCAAATCCTATCAGTTCTGTCAAGAGCTTTTTATTAGTTTTCTTGATGTTTTTGTTACTTTTAATCACAACTTTCTTGGTTTAATAACCTCTGACCATTAAAGTATATAACATGAAGTAAGAATAAAAAAAATCTTTTCATTAATTTTTGTCGAGGATTTTTCTTCTTTTTGCCATTCCTTTTCATCACAATTTTCTCAGTTGAATAACTTCTGACCATTAAAATAAGTAGCCTGAATTAAGAATAAAAAAGTCTATTCATTAAATTTTACTGGTCTTTTCTTCATTTACTTATTCCTTTTCATCTTTTATGGAAAGTGTTCAGACAGACTACATTCCTTAGTTCCACCAATTCTAAACTTTACAGCTAAGATTGACATGCCATGCACATTGTAGTGAACCACCCTCATTCCTTTTGTACTCCAATGGTGAAATGAAAGTTCCACTCAAACATCTTCTTTTCTTGAAACACTACTTTGTGGAACTAACTCCTAAGAGGATGCTTTCCTGATCACTACAATCTTAATCTGTTCAAGTCTAGGGTTAACTGTTATCTTCCTTACATATCCCCACCAACTTTGCCACTTACTCTGTAACCTTCTGACTTGAGCGGCTCTTGGGCCTTATCGAGAGTTCACATCATTGTAAAAATGAAAAATGACTGTTTTAGTTGAATTCAATAAGCAGCTAGAAGTCAGAATAAAAATGTCTTTTCCTTAATTTTTGTCTTTTTTTCATTTTTCTCATTTTGACATTCCCTATCATCACAACTTCTGACTATTGTAAAAAAAATAGCGTGAGTGTAAGGAGACAGACGTTTGTTTCTTTTTTTTTTTTTTTTTTCTTATCTTAGTCTTTTGGTGGTTTTTGATCATATCTTTCTGGGTCAAATACATCATGATTGTTCAATTAAGTAGCATGAAATCAGAACAAATAGCCTTCAATGACTGTCTATATTTCTGAGATGAGATATTATGTACACTATTTACATAATTCAAGCTATTGTCCTCATCTTTGTTACCATATTTATCACAACGTTTCGGCCGCTGTACGCTCTGTCCTTCTTCAGATGGTTGGAATTTTGAACTGAATGCTTTATTTCACTTGCTGTGGTAAACAATTTTAGTTCCACTGGTGGGTGATTTCAGTTGTTGGTTTGATGATAAGCAACTTAACAGAAAATAGTGGGTGATTGGAAATTTTTCGTAAGCAATATAGGATTTTGAGTAGTGGGTGATATCAATCAGGTTGTGAAACCCTGCTTTAACCACTTTGTCCACAGAAATCTAATGGTTAGATAATATATTAGTATAGATTTCTTTGCTCAACAAGATTAGAGTTAGAGAAAATCTCCTTTTATAAATATAGAATTACCTGTGCTACATATATCACTAAGGATGGTATTGTCTCTGTGCATCACACTATTGGGAATTAGCTGAGCTAATCTGTACATTAGCACACCTTCAATGTTTGTAATTTATTTTTGGGATTATACATTTGAAGAGCACTGTAAAATAGATTGACCAAATTGTTGAACAATTAAAACCAACACAAAGAATGAATTTAATGGTCTAAACAACTCTTGGAATGATAATGATTCATTTAAGAGATTGTGGATGATAATGATAATGGCCGGCTACTCATTTCCAAGCAGACAAGTCTGCTAGGCAATCTCTGCTGTAAATACCTACTCACACACATTTGTGTTTGCTCAACACCCAAAGAGCCTACTTGTGGTATATACTGTAACTCAATGGGCCTTCGTTACAGTTCCTGAGAGAGAGTGCATAATCTGGCATGATCACTAATTTAAACAAGGCCTGTACACTCTCTTATACTCCATCACAATTAGATCTCTTTCTGATTCATTCTGTATGCTCACTGGATGTGAATGCCATGAAGGCAGAGAACAAAAAAGTTGTTTTCTATGCATTAGGCTCCATGCATCACATCTGGTCTATGAAGCAAGCTCCAGTAGTGGTCAATCTAGGGACTGACAGACCTGCTCAAAATCAGGTCTGTGAGAACAACCATGAGAAGTTATGGCCAGATGTGCCACTGGCCATCAGGCAGGGCACTGCTGCCACCACCACCACTGCCACTTTCATTGCCGCCACCACCATGACCTTCACCAACACCACATCTCTCAAAAACTGTTACCACTCCCAGATTTGACTAACCACCTCAGCTATCCAGATTCAACTCGAAACATCTCAATTTCGTCTTTACCCACCTACAATCCTTCATTGTTGATGAGGCTGTCACCTCAGCAAATACCGACTTGATAACATCTCAACATTGATACCAGCAAGCTACAAGCCTTCCACACTGCCAACACCATCACCTCAGCAAATCCAACTCCGCAAACAGCAGCTCTGACTTTGTGAAACAAACAACTCTGAGTCTTCAAGGAAGCAATTCTGACTCTGCAAGCATGTACCCTATTCATGCTACCAAGCGACTTTGATTCCACAACCAACAAACAGTGACTCCAACTCTGCAAAGTGACTTCAACTCTGTGAAACAAGCAACTCTGACTCCACAATGAAACGACTCTGACTCTGCAAGTATACACCCCACTCGTGCTACCAAGAGACTTTGACTCTGCAACAGCTATCACCACAAGCAGTCACTCTACCTCCACAACCAGCGAGTCTGATTCTATGAAACAAGCAACTCCAACTCCACAAGGAAGCAACTCTGTTTCTGCAAGCATGCAACCCATTCAACCCACCATCATGATGCCAATCAACCAATATGCATAGACCATACCCTGTAACCTCACACCAAACCAACACAAGAATTAGGTCAACTCCTGGCACTACCCTCACACCCAACCACTATTCTGACAACCGGCCACTGAAACAAACATTCCAACCATCAGTGGCTTCCAAACAGTTATATCTGCTCAAATTCCTAAAAAGAGGAAGAGCGCAGATGGCTTGAGCATTTTTTTCATGGTATTGCTGTTAAACCCACTTTAAACTGACCTTGTGTTACATTCAGTAATGACATGGGCATATTGAAAATACCCCATAGTATGGTTTTCAGAATCTTTCCAATGGTACTACATGCTGAGATTGCCTCTCTCTAGGCTGATAACATCAAGAAGTCCCCTCCCTGACAATTCAACCATAGTGAGATTCAAACACAGGTCTCATGGTTGGAAAGTAAATGATCTAAGCATTCTGCTATCTGCTGGGGGAGATATTTGAACTGTAACTTAGGTCTGCTTAGTATAGTTGCAGTATAAAATGCAGGTTAGTTTGTTCTGTTTTGAAAAAATTCAAATGGGCCTTTGCAGACTAGTATGCTCAGAAATGTGCATTCATGCTGAAGATAAATCACATTTCAAGTCGAAACATCTCTGATGATGTTTAACCTTTAGCACTCTGCATTATTAATATTACTTCCCTTTCCACTACATTCTTTTTCAAGAGCTTTCAATTGCAGTATCCTTATTGTTAATTTCACTCAAATGGCCACAGAACTATGAAATTCAAACACAATATTGTTCAGGGATCAGAGTCACCTTCAGTGGTAGTATAAACTTTTGTACAGCAAATGAAGTAACATACAGAGGTTTATGAGTCTACAGTCTCTGTGAACTTGAAATATTCAGCTTACATTGCAGTGTAAACTAGCTCGCAGCTAAAAATATGGAGCTTAAGGGGTTAAACCTGTTCCTCTTCCTGTGAGCAACATCAAGAACAAATACTTTATTAAAAGCATTTTAATGACAATTGATTAGACACCATTAGATAACAAAAAAAAAAAAATTAATCCCAAATTTTTTCTGTTTGAATGTTAAGCAAATTTTACTTCCTGAAAATGATTTATCTTTTCTTTCAGAAATTTATTTCCGCTTTTTCTTTCTACTTTTCAAATTGTTTTAATGATCTTTTCAAAAGCAGAAAAGTTTATCTCTGAAAAAGACAACACAAAAATTTTAAAGAGTCACTCCGCAGTCTGAATTATATAATGCTGTCAGTGACAGAACATTAACAAAAGAAAAAATATATCCATTCCAAAATTAATTCTCTTTTCAGAATGAACTGATTTTGAATCCTTCCTTTTTATTTATATTTACATTACTTTTCTCCTTATCTACTACATATTAGTGTCAGAAGGGTTGACTGGCAATACATGGGCATAAATGTTTTAAAAAATTAACTTTTCTTGCATTGATGAAAATCTATAATCCAATCTACTTGTTTGTATGATCATTATGCTTTTCTACCTAAGATAATAGCGTAGTATCTGCTTGATCTCTTCAAACTGAAATCAGTTACATTTTCAGACCAAAAATCTATACTATTATTATTCTGCTATTTGTATTATGCTTTTCTACCTAGGATAAGAGTGTAGAATCTGTCTGATTCCTAGTACTTCTGAGCTGAAATCACTTATACCAAAAGTCACCTCCCTTAAGAATTTAAATCATTCAAGATGAGCATGAATGCAGACCCCACAGTATTATAATTAAATGGCAAATTAAATTGGAAATTGCTTTCTTCTTCAATTTAAGGCATTTCAATAGTATTATGCTAACACAGATCTTGCTATTATGTGCCAATTTTGTTCTTTTGCAGGAATTGGTACATTATAATAGAGAAAATTATTTGCAATCAAATAAGTAATAAAAATGCTCTATAGTTAGCATTACTATATCTGGATTTATAACCCTTGAGTACTTCCATCATTATAATATTTTTTATGATGGTGAGCATGAAAAAACAACTGACATTATTATTGTTAAGTTTTAAATTTCTTTATTCTTCAAGTTAGTGCTTTTTAATGGTATTGCACATATCCCAACACATGAAATAACACTTGTGTTTTAAATTTCAGAATCAGTTTTATTGAATTCATTCTATGTGGATGTGGGAGAAAACCATACCCCATGAAAAAACAATCAAATCTCTCTATTTTAGTTTTCAAAAGTTCTAAGGCCAGAGCCTCTAAAAACAAAGTTGCAAATTTAAAAATTAGTTGATGCACTTGCTTCAGAAGGATCCACTTTCTACTGGCAACTTCAAAGGAACTGCAGCCAAATGTCTGTTAACCTTTGTCAACATGCTAACACCAAGGACATTAATGAAGTTTTAACTGATGATTTTCCCTCTTATGTCTGCATACACATATGAACCTTTTATTTGAACTCCAACATTTGAACGCCTGAAGAAGTCTGCAGATTACAGTACCTGACAATCACAACCAGGATGAGATTACTAATTTAAGCAAATCAGTCTATACTAATGATAATTCCTTAACTTAAAAATTAAGACAAAAAATCTTTAAGAATTTTAATGTATCACAAATTTTACACTCTTGCATCAAGGGCCAGTATGTTCTATCCCTGTCATTTGGCCACAGAGACCAGCCTAATAGAGTAAGGGTTGTATTCTTTCTTTTTATGGGTCATGTCCTTTCAGGACATATGCAATCACAGCTCGCTATCTCCATCTGCCCCTTGCAGCTCTTAACAAGTTCCTTCCCTCTCCCATTTCCCCAAGACTACATTCTGTCATCCACTTACTTAAGTCCTCCAGGTATGTCACTTGTCTCTCTTTCCTTCTATTTGACCCATGAGTATCATTTTCTCTGGGCCTTCCTTCCTCATTATGAGTCCCAGAAACTTCAGCAACCTCTTCCTGATGTTAAGTATAAGCCTCTTCCTTGTTTGCATCCTCTCTAAGATTTTATCATTGCTCACAGACTTGGTCCATGATACCCTTAGCATCCTTCTATAGAACCTTATTGCCGTCACCTTGAGTCTCTTCTTCATCTTTGAGGAACTCGTGCAACATTTGCTGCCGTAAAGAAGGACAGATGTCACATAACAGCTCAATATCCTTTTCTTTGTTACCAAAGAAATTTTCCTGTCTCACAATATTCTTCCTAATATTCCAATATTCTTTTGGAATGCGTCCTTGGCCATTTTGAAACCCTGATAAAAAATAGAGATTTTAGGCCCGATTCCCATGAAAGACAATTTTTCTTTAGTAGGTCTTCTCAGTCTAGGCTGGTTGTTTTTAATTTCCCTGCTTAAGAAAATAGAAAACAGAGATAGCAACTAAAACTTACTAAAAGATGATATTTTTAGTAATAAGAAAGAACATCGGACAAAAAATATTTAAAAAAAATTACAATTATTTATGATAGTTTGAAATAATACAAGCATATTGACAATTACTCATCTCCGAGATCAAATACTAAATTATGAAAAGCGGTACGAACCTATCATCAAAACCAAATGTCAAAAACTATCTAAAATTGAATATAAAAAGAATATTCTGATTAGTGGTGTAAGTATAATCCAAAGAAAGTATTGGGAGATGAGTATGTGAAACTCCTTTTTGACTTTACAGTTCAGACTAAAGTGAAGGAGTTATTGAATATTTATTATTATTATTATTATTATGATGATTTCTGTTGTATATACATTTCCTTCTGGGTCCCAACCAAAGACCTAAGTTCAGAAATGACCTCATGTCATTTTACACTTATCATTTTTGTAAAAAAAAAAACAAACTAAGATCACATACATTTTATATAAAGCTCTTCATAATGTGTGAGCTGCATTTGTGAGTACAATTTTTTGTATTTCTTTAAGGCATGGGCTACAAGGAATCTCTTCAATGAGTCTATCAAAACCTTTTCCAATCAATCTGAGGGCTCCAACTACAACTTAAATTATTGATATTCTCATGTGCCACATTTTTCAGAGTTAGTATTATTATTATTAATTTGATTATTATTATTAATTTTGTCTTTTTTTTTTCTTTTTTACAGGTAAGTGCTGTCGTAGATTAATAAAATAACATGTAAGTAAGACTTTCAGTTTTTTTGTCTGCAATAATGGATCTGTTGTTAACTATAGCCAGAAGAAGAAATTAATATACAGAGGCAGTGGTGTCCAAAGGTTTGGTGATGCCCTGGGCCAACTCCTTGATTGTATGCCCCTAAGATTCAAGTAGGGTTTTGTTTTTATTTCACTCTTTCATTGGATGCCCTCCTGACATGGATGCCTAAGGCTGTTGCACTATCTACCCTCTATTCTGCACACTACTGTACAGGGGCAACCAAAAGAAATTTTTACTAAAAGGCTGTAAGTATTTGACAATGTATTTTCAAGACTAGTATTTATGGTCATTCAGGATTGTAATGCAATTGTTGTATTCCCATGAAGACAATACGAAAGAAGATACTGACCTGAATGAAACATGATACTGAAGATAAAACATAAAAAAGTTATGAGCCATTCGACTTGCTTCAAGACTAACATAATCCCAGTTTAAAATACACATGTAAAATTCCCATGTTGAATTATCAAATACAGGTTGTATAAAGTGCAGAATCTTCAATTTCTTTTTCATCTTCTCTCCTCTTTGATTTTAAGTTTCAAAATGGGACAAATGAACTTGGGGAAGATGGAAAATATTGAAATCTCACAAAGAAGGATTCAATGTGCAATCACTAAGGAATATCAAGACATGTTGTCCAAGTCACTCAGAAGAAGCATGCTCATGCTGGGAGTGTTTTAGATATGAAAAGTAGACTTTTGAAATTAGACACAGGATGTTTTCCATTTGAGAATAAACTGCACAAAATACCTTTCCCCTTTTTTTCATGAGATTACTTATTTGTTGCTTATATGTGTATTCCCTGTTAAATTCTATATCTATATATCATGTAAAATAAATTGGCTTTCTTTTCATGATTTATGACAGCTACTTACTTGGTCAGGTATACACCTGTCCTTTGATTTTGCTATCCATGACACATTTTGCTCATGTCACATTAATGAATATATTACAAATAACTGAAGTACTCATCTTTGCCTGGTAAGAGGTAAAGACACAGATCAAAGCTGGTTATAATGACTGTCAAATAATTCCTTTTTATTATAATGATGATAAAGAGAGTTAAAACCTTCTTCTGGGCCCAATAATATGTATATATATATATACATATATATATATATATATATAAAAAACATTGCAGGTTAATAATAATTATTACCAAATAATACATGCGTATAGATAAAGTCAATGACAAAATTTTTCGTACACCCAATTTTGAATATTTGTATCAATTTCTCAGCATCTCATGGCTATATGATGCCAGATTTTTTATATGTTAATAAGCACAAAAAAGGAATACTAAACTCAATTTTCAGAATGATTGGTTAAATACAACAAATTTGACAGGTGAATTATGCAAAATAGGAAAAACAAAATTATTCATACAGTATGAAAAATAGAAAAAAATGAACAATTTTCACAATATTAATATTCAATAGCATAGCTTCTCATCTTTATAACTTGTAATCATTTTCTAAAGTTTTTGATAAGATTTGAACAAGTCTTTTCTAGGATTTTCTTCCATTCTTCAATGGTTCCACATTTTAATTCCTGAAGGTTTTTTGGTGACCGACAATTTATTTAAACTTTCAATTCTTCCCATAGATTTTCAATAGGATTCAAGTCAGGACTCATTGAAGGCCATGACAGAACTGTAATCTTCTTTTTCTGAAGCCATGCAGTCACTAATTTAGACGTATGTTTGGGATCATTATCTTGCTGCAAAGTAAATCGCCAACCTAGATGAAGATTTTGCTCTGATAGATTTTCATTCAAAATTTTGATATGGTCTGCAGATTTCATTATTCCTCTTATTGCAATTAATTATCCAGTCCACTCTGAACTAAAACAGCCCCAAAACATCATCGAGCTACCTCCATGTTTTAATGTTGCCACTGTGTTCTTTGGGAGGAAAGCCTCACTTTTCTTGCACCAAATCTTCTGTACATCAGTATGTCCAAAGAGCTCATTTTTTGTTTCATCACTCCATAGTACTTGTTCCCAAAGGCAATTTTCTTTGTCCAAGAACATTTTGGCAAAATTAAACCAAGCAACAATGTGACATGGTTTGTGAAGAAGTGTTCGTCATGGTCAGTTTCCATACAACCCATTTCTGTTTAAATGATGTATTGTGTGAATGCTTATTCTGATACCTATCATACCCAAACTTTTGGCAATGTTTTTCAAGACAACTCTTGGGTTTATATTAACCTCACAACACTGTTTTCATGCAGTTCTTGGTGATAATTTGGGTAAATTCACCGAAGTAAATTCTCTGTCATGCCAAACTGTTTAAACTTCTTTATAATGTACTGTACCGTAGATCTAGGGATAGTTAATCAGTTTAAAATAGTGCTGTAACTATTTCCTGACTTGTGGAAGTCAATAATTTTCTGTCTCAAGTCAACACTAAGCTCCTTTGTCTTACCTATCATAATGTTATTGTGTGAATAACAATGGTGACACTCTATGCACCACATGATGTTCTTTGCTGGAATTATCACAAATATTCTACTGAATAAATAGTCTAGAATTATTTATGTAAATTATTTATGTATTTACTAGCAGTAGAGCCCGGCGTTGCCCGGGGATGTAACAGTAAGAGATAGATCAAGTATCGACCATCATAAAGACTGAAAAATAAAATTGACGGACACGCATGTCTTAATTAGTTTTTTTTTTTTTACGAATTGGTCAAACTCAAACAAAAACATTGTTTTCAATCGTTATGAGTCTACCGATTGAATAGAATTTTATGATAAACAGTTGTCTTGTAAATGGAATTTTTAAAGCATTCTGAATGTAAAAATAAAGAAAAAAGTGTGCAAGACAATAAGAAACACTACCTGCCAAAAAAAAAGTGAAGTTTTGTTGAAATCAGTTGAAAAATTTTTTGAAATCCGATCCCATATATATATTTGAACACATACACACACAAACAACCTGGGTTTTATAATAAGTATAACTCGATATGAGTTGTCCCCCTTTCATTCATGCCTCTTAATCGTGTTTTCAAATTGATTTCGTGCAAAAACAATTGTGTTTTTCCAATTTTTGGCGCTGTCAGAACCACCGCAAGGTAATTTTACGTAGTCCTGTGAAGTTTTGTTGAAATCAGCTGAAAAATGTAGGAAATCCGATCCGATATATAAACGTACAGACACACTCACACACACACACACACAATCTGCATTTTATAATAAGTAAGATGTAAATTACTTACACTTACACAAATCAATCCATTTAAAATGATATTTTCTACTGTACAAATAATTTTCTTTTTCTATTTTGCATAATTTGCTTGTCCATTTTGTTGCATTTAACCTATTATTCTGAAAATTGAGTTTCTATATTCCTTTTTCCATGCTTCATGTTAATCATATAAAAATCTGGCATCATACAAGCATTAGATTCTGAGAAATGGATAAAAATATTCAAAATTGATGGGAGTATGAATAATTTCATCATTGACTGTATCCTTATGTATACATTATTTGGTAATAATTATTATTAACCTGTAATGTTTATTTAACTAACTCCTAACTTGTGTTTTACTTTATGGAATTCCTATCAATTCCAAATCACTTCACAATTTTTGGTAATGTTTTTCTACATCAATGTCAAAACTTACAATAAATATCTTCCACCACTCCTGCAAAAATAAAAAGTAAAATAAAACAAATTAAATTAATAACACAATTAAAAGCAAGTCAGATGTTTTATTTTTATGTAATTACAGCTTCAGGCTTGTGATTGCTGAAAAATGAGTTACCTCAGACCATCACTCTCTGAAGCAGACAGTCAAAAGAAATAGGAGGAGGCAGCTACCCGAGGAATAGGAGGAGGCAGACATGCAATTTTAATTTCTGATTTTATATAAAACACATTTTACTTTTGATTTTTTTTTAATAGTTTTTGATTATTTTTCCCAAGTAAACTTTAATGGATGGCATTAAGTAATAATAACTGAAATATAATTAAGTTTCGAGTTTCAGGTTATTGCAACACAATACAAAATCAGTGAACTAAGTTGAAGTTTCGGGCATTTGGAACACATTTTAGCCATGTGAAGACAGTTTAAGAGAAAGTTACTCTGTCTGAAGAAGAAAAAACAAGATATTTCAAAGGATATTGTGAAACTGAAATCTAAAAGGACATTGGAATAGAAAAATGCCTTCTATTATAAAGAAATAAGAACATTTTATTAGAAACAAAAATAAATATATTGACCTGCTATTTAAAACAAAAATAAATATATTGAACTGCTATATAAAACAAAGATAAATATATTGAACTGCTATATAATATAAATTCTCCATGATGGCAGTGAATGCTGGACAATTTACTCATAAATGTAGAAGCTTGAGGTAACAGAAATGTGGTTTTACAGAAGGATTCTGAGAATACAATAGATTGAACATATGAGCAATGAGGAAGTTTTAAGTAAAATGGAAGCAAAGAGGTTACAAAAGAGACAACTGAAATTTATGGGACACATAATGAAGAAGGAAGGCTTGGAGATTTTGACACTCAGGTTATCTTGAATGAAAAGTGGACAGAAGAAAACAATGATTAATCTACTACACAAGTTTTGTAAATGGTTGGCAAAACTATTTATCTTCTATTTTCTTAATTTGTGTTCTTTTATTGATCTCTATCCTAAATAATGCATTCTCATCTTCTTTAACACTCAGTAACCCCATGCAGCTAAGTAACTTTATTGTCTTGTTTGTGGTGAAATGATTAAAAAGAAAACTTTTACAGATCCATATATAAGAAATACTAGCAGCATGGCCCGGCATTGCCCGTACTTGATCAAAAATCGTACGACTCATACAGCAATCACTATCACTTGACTTAAAATATTTTTGCCCTTCCTTGCCTTTAAAGGAATGCCCTTTGCCGTGCTGATGTTGCTACATGACTTACTTCTTGCCTCACACTGCAAATTTTTTCTAAGCTCTATACTAAACATTAAATCTGTTACAAAAAAAGAACTAAACAAAATGAACACAAAATGATCAGCTTTAAAAAAGGACTCATAACAGGAAAAACTGAATGAAAAAAGAATGATAACAATAAATACTTTTTCACACCCAACTCAGTTATGCAGAATCAGAATCAACGTTGAATTTAAGCAAGCGAATGAGCCAATTAGAATAAAGTGCCATGCAGATTTAAATTTTTCCCACTTGTGACGAATGCACCTATCGATTTTTTTTGCATGCTAGTTAACATTCATGTCAGTCAGCTGTTGGCTCTCACACTGGCCAGTAGAAAATGGATGCAAACTACATGAAAACTGCTGTAGAAGCATGAAAAAATCGATTATTTCCACTATCAATGGGAGTTGGGAAATCCAAAGTTGGTCTTGGACTTCACGCTAACTTGGAGCATGTGCCTGTAAATTTTGGTGCAAATCCGTCAAAAATTGCAGTCATGCATTCGTTACAAACACACACACACACACACACATCCTGCCTTTTATAGATAGAGATTTCAAATGATATGAACTGACTGAAGTGAATAGTCAAGACAACTTATTCATAGAACACTAAGCAATTATCTGCATAGGTGATAAATGCTAATAGAGGTAAAGGTAAAATGATTTACTTAGAATGCTAAATGTCACCATTTCTATTTTTAACATATGTGAAAATTATTATGGTTGTAGTAACAGAAATAGAAGAAAAATATTAGGTAAAATTACTTACTTTTGTCATGGATAGCTAGATCAAAGGACAAGCCTTTCTTATATAAAATAAATGCACAGAGAAAGAAACAGCAAATTTGAAGATGAGACAAATCTAAGCACCTAGAAAATCTGAAAGTTTAAAACCTAAAAATAACATAAGACAAAAAACATTACGAAAAATCAGATCATTATTAATGGTGAGAGCCAGACCAAAGATGCCAAACTATTAAATCTACATCTAATTAAAAATAATTATTTTCGAGTTGATTCAATACAATTAATTCAAAGGATATGAAGTGACAGAAGTGAATAGTAAAAACAATTTATTCATAGAACTGTAAACACTTATCTGCTTAGAAGGTAAATATCAATTAGGGTAGTGCTAAAATTACTTGGCATGCTAATAGTAATTAATAACTAACAAAAGTCAATACACCATTTATAAATTTCTTTTTGTTACAGGCACAAAAGTGCATATATATATATATATATATATATATATATATATATATATATTTTGAACAATAAAAAAATATTAAAAAATTAAAATCTTTAGACACACTGGGTTGTAGATTTATATTCTTTCGTTTTTATTATTATTATTTCATTTAGATCCCTCGAATAATTTCAAACCAAAATGGCCATCATCAGGAGAAGAAATGTTTCTGCTTGCTGGTAGCAGTAAACTACAGAAATGAATGAAATATATATATATATATATGTATGATAATATTAGTGGTCTATATATATATATATATATATATATATATATATATATAAATGTATGATAATATTAGTGGTCAATATATATATATATATATATATATATATATATATATATATATATATATAAATTCACAAGAGGATAGAATTCAGGTAGAACTCAATGTCCAGGACAGAATAAGAATATAATATAAAAAGGCTCAAACACTAATATTCCATGGTTATAATTTATTACATTGGTATCGTAATCACGATCCAATTCATCAGATCTACAAATTCAAAATTCAAACCATGGAATATTAGTGTTTGAGCCATATATATATATATATATATATATATATATATATATATATATATATATATATATATATATAGATAGATAGATGTGTGTGTTGATAATCATTTGAATAAAAACAACAGGCAAGGATAGTGTTGTGTATGATACACCTAATTTACATAAGCGGACTACCGACCATATAAATATGGGTTGGTACCGGAAGACGGGGAAGATAGTAGAGATTAAGAAATTGAATCCAGAGACTCTGCCCGACTGCGATTTAGTCAACCCATTATGCAGGAACAGTCTTCCCAAGAATATACCAAACTAACTGTAAATATTGTGTACCTATTCTTTGTTTCAATACATTTTGTTAACGTACATTTTGTGTTGTATTATTCCATGCTTATTTAAGCTTCAACAGATAGTTTTTCTCTTTTTCTGTAAACTTTCATTGTTGATATACAAGATTTTATGGTTTGGCCAAATGAATGACAATAATTGTTCGATATTTGTGATCAAGAGCTTTCAAAAATACTTCTATACATATATATAGATGCACATGAATGCACATTAACTACAAATAAGATGAAACGTCACTTACAAATATTATAAAGAAATACACTACCCAAACTAACCAAATAAAAAAATCAATTTAATTAATTAGTACAAAAAATTGAAAAACAGTTAACCTTATTCTCAAAAATAACAACACACCAGCTAACTCAAAATTAAAATGAATGAATATTATCTATGAGTTCAAATGCCCCTTAAGGAACTGTGATCCTGATCAAACCAAATTCATAAATAATTACATTGGTCACACAACTACATACCTATCCAGACGCCTTACATTACACCTATCTGACCACAGCTCTATTAGAACCCATTTAAACACTCACACAAACTTACATGACTCCATCCGAAATACACTAGTAGAAAATACAAACATAATAACCTCTTCCACCTGTTAAAAAAGATAAAAATAATGGAAGGCTTACTAATAAAAAAGAAAAAGCCAACACTTAATAATATTAACTACAAACACAGCCACAATGTGCTACCTGTGTTTGGAAAATAAAACAACTCAATAACAGTAAAAACATACAAACACCCCATTAAATTGAAAAAATAAAATCATCTTTGATAATGGCTAAAAGTATAGCCAAAATGCTCAGAATTATAGAACATTTGGACAGTTTCTACACACTTTGTGTCCAAAAAAAACACAAGAAAATTAAATAAAAAGCTTAATCGTAATACCTTGTCTGTCATTTTAATGAAACATGCATATATATATATATATATATATATATATATATATATATATATATAAAAACCATAATTATTCAATGGTGAATAGAATGTTATTTGTTTAATATTCCAGAACTATTGAATATAAACAAGGAAATGCAAGAAAATTTTTTGGTGTAATTAAAATTCAATTGTAAAATTATTTAATATTTTGTTGTTATTATATTAGGTGCCATTGTTTGAAGTTGAAAAGGTGTTGTATACTGACAAACAACAACTAAAAGTGTTGAATTGTTTTGAGAAAATAGAGTGAAACAATATTATTTTTATTCTATTTAGAACATTTTTTCATAGAGAAAATTTCAAGGAATGTTCTTAAGAGAATATCTTTAAAAAGGATGAAGAAAAAGTTGAACTTACTTTGTTGCTGAATTAAAGAGTAAGTAAAATGCATTGACTATGTTATGTGTGTCTATTGCACAGAGTACTAACTGTAGCACCGTCTACCAATCTTGGTTCGAAGTGAAAGAGAGCTAGCCTCTTGTGATTCATTGCATGCATGTTCCAGTTTTTCCTTTTCTCAAATGCCCAAAAGCTGCAAAGTGGTTGCTGCTGCTGATAGTTAGCAACACATGCATATCTACTGAAATATCTGCTGTAATTGATGTCATTTTTTGTGATGGTGTGGATAAATTAGTTACGTCGAATATCTTTCAGTGGTTTTGTCTTCTTTTTGGCTGATAAAAAATTTCTACGTATTTTATAAAATATTTTATTATAGTTTTAAAATATAAATATCAGTGGCACATTTCATAAAATAGAGAATGATTTTCAATAGAAATATAATTTTCCCTTCTTTCTGGCAGGAAATGTTTCAGGACCCTTAGCAGATACCTGAAATTGCAAATACTGAATGTATATTTTCATTCCTGTATATACATACCTTTCATAAAGTTTAATTTATAAATAGCTGTAATTTATAATAAAAGTCATGTGATGGATAGAAGATTTATTCTTACCGTAGATATTATTAGGCACAATAAGATATTAATACCAATAATTAGTAATAAAATAGAACCCTTATAACAATATAGAGTAATAAAAGTCATGTGATGGATAGAAGATTTGTTCTTACCGTAGATATTATTAGGCACAATAAGATATTAATACCAATAATTAGTAATAAAATAGAACCCTTATAACAATATAGAGTAATAAAAGTCATGTGATGGATAGAAGATTTGTTCTTACCATAGATATTATTAGGTATAATAAGAGATTAATAACAATAATTATTAATAAAATAGAACCATTATAACAATATAGAGTAATAAAAGTCATGTGATGGATAGAAGATTTATTCTTACCATAGATATTATTAGGCACAGTAAGAGAATAATAACAATAATGAGTAATAAAATAGAACCATTATAGCAATATAGAGTAATAAAAGTCATGTGATGGATAGAAGATTTGTCCTTATCATAGATATTATTAGGTATAATAAGAGATTAATAAAAATAATGAGTAATAAAATAGAACAATTATAACAATAGAACTGTAATAATGGTTTTCTGACAGAAGATTTGTCTATATTTCTAAGATTAGGTATTATGTACATTATTTACATTATTTGGACTATTGTCCTCATCTTTGTCACCATATTTATTACGTTTAGGCTGTTGTACACTCTGGCCTTCTTCAGGTGGTTGGAATGTTGAATTGAACCCTTTATTTCGCTCACTGGGGTAAACTGTGCCATGTGTCCCTGAAGACACATAGCACAGTGGATAAAGGCGTTAGATCCAGTGACAGGACCCAAAGAGTGTGAGTTCAATGCCCGATTAAGGCAGTGGAGAACTTTCAGAGGGAAATTAACAGGAGATAACTGACATTCATTAAATGTGGCATGTGGAACTAGAACAGTCTACCCCAGTGAGCGAAATAAAGGGTTCAGTTTCACATTCCAACCACTTGAAGACGGCCGGAGCGTACAATGGCCGAAACGTTGTAATAAATATGGTGACAAAGATGATGACAATAGTCTGGATAATGTAAATAATGGACAGAAGATTTGTTCTTATAGATCTTAGCAAACCTCACCATATGGTTTTTATTTTTTCCTAATTAAGAATGTTTACTCTTCATTTCAAGAAAATACTTTCTGATTTCTCTTGCCAGCATCATTACTTTTGTGATTTACAGTCATTATTAAGCAAAACTACTGAATTCTTTATTTCTGGGTTTTAACATTGGTAACCCAAACCAAAGAAAGCAAAACAGCTGATAAGCAAGGAGGACAGTAGATATTTTCCTTAATCTCCCATAATTTTTCATGACTATAAAGTCACTGTAATATCAGTGGTATACTGATAACTGGGAGTGATATAAGAAATAGGACATTCTATATGTCTGGCTTTAATTGCCCAAAATTAAGTTCACATCTTTGAATTAATCTATTAGAAAATACAATATAAAAGAGTATCTATCTTCTTCTGTATGCTGTGTCTCTTCAGGACATGGGCGATCATGGCTCTCCACAACTTCTTGTCCTTTTTAGCTCTTAGTAAGGTTTGTCTATTTGCTATCCCTCCTAATACCTGTTCTGTCAACCAATTACACAAGCTCATTGGGGAGGTTATTTGCTGCTTCCTTCTATCCCTCTTGCAAACAATGTCTTTTGACTGTCAAATTCTCCAAGACCTCTTTGCTCATTTTATTCCATAGAAGTTTCATTTGTCACTTTCTGGTTCTAAATATGTTCCCTTTTCATTTCTATTTCCCTTAAAACTTCCTTATTGCTCATATGTTCAGTTTTGGTATTCTCAGTATCCTTCTGTAGAACAAAATTTTTGTTGCCTTATGTCTTTTATCCATCTGTAACAACCAATACTACAGTAGCAAATTTATTATTGCTCTTTTATCTTTCAGGAATAATTGACCTTGAATAACCTTGAATAAATTTATTGAATATCTATGACCTCAAATAAAGCCACTGCCTCCTGGTTACCACACTTACAACTTTATGTTGAACATTCAGGCAAACATTTTGAACATCTACAATGATTGTTCAGCATGTGCATAAATCATGATAGTTGACTAAATTTCTTTCTGAACTTACAGCTTTTTAACAGGGCACCATGTATATAATGGTTAAGCACTATTATTTTTGTTTCTAATGAAGTTTTCCAGTTTCTTAATACTTTGCTTAGCTTTTGGAAGGCATCTTTTGGCTATTCCAATGCCCCTTCATATTTTGGTGTCACATTTGCATGAATTAATTTATGAGAAAATCAATCTGTTAGAGAAACTTATTTTCCAGCTGTGTATGCTAAACATTTCCTATATTGTCTTCTTTTATGTACCATATCACTTTCATGGCCCTTCACACCCTCCTATCCCTTGTAGTTCTTAATAAGTTTTGTCTTTTTGTTATTTCTCACAAATCCAATTCTGCCATCTATCTGCTGAAGCCCATTAAGCATGTTATGCACTACTTTCCTCTATCTCTCTTTCCCTCTATCCACCCTGTGAGTATCAGATTTTCCAAGCCCTTTTTCCTCATAACATGCCTCAGAAATTACAACTGTCTCTTCCTGATGTTAACTATGTTTCCTTTTTGTTTCCATTCTCTCCAAAATTCATTGTTGCTCACATGTTTTAGCCCATGGTATTCTCAGCATCTTTCTGTAGAAACACATTTCTTTTGCTTCAAGTCTCTTCTTCAGTTTTGCATATAACAGACTTAAATTATGATAAAAACAAAATTAAATGTGACTTCTACATAAGGTCACAAAATATAATATCAAGTTCCAAATACTCAGTTAGATTCCACAGAAATTCATGTGTCATATCAGAAGGTTTTTCTTGTCAGAGTCCATCTTGCACATTTACAAATCTACCATCTATCTGTGCATTGAATACTGCTGCCATATATGGTCTGGTGCTCCTGCTATTCATCTCAATGTTCTTGACAAAATCCAAAGAAGGATCTGAAATGTGATCGATCCTGATTTGTTATCTCGACTTCAATCACTTTCTCACAGACATGATATGAGTTCCCTCTGTCTTTTCTACAAATATTTTCTTCGCAGCTGCTCTGACAAACTTTTTTCCCTAGTGCCTCGAATACATGAATTTAAGCGTGCTGCTAGATTGGCATCTTGGTCCCACCGTTTTACTGTTAAAATAGTTAAATTTAACCACCTCTTTTAATCCAACAGTTTCTTTTCTCACACTTCCCACCTGTTGAACTCTCTTCAATTTACTTGCTTCCCTGAAAACTACAGTCTTCAAAAATTTAAATGCAATGTCAATCACTAACTCCTCATCTCTTATCCTTTCCTCAATCATTCTTTCCTCAATCCCCGATGATTAACCACCTGTATACAAGTGGCACTTCTGCCTTGCTTGATTAAAAGAAAAACAAATTATATCCATATTGTTGAAATTGTTATAAAATTTTTCAATCAAGTCTCCTGAATAGTGGATGTTGTTCCATGAACCTTAGAGTAGAGACAAAGTAATTGACATTTAATTTATTCTTATTTAGACATATATAGATTTGTCTTCTATATTTGTCTAGTGTTTTATTTTACTTTTTAAAATCCAGATATAATTAACAGTAAAATAAATGAAAATTTTACTGGCATTTTCTGGGCAAACCTTCAAGAAGGAACATTCACATCTGAGGATGGATCTGTGGATCTGTTTTAATAAAATTCCAAAGTTAGTATCAGAATTTTAAGATTCACTTTTTTTAACTTAGAAACATTTTTTTCATTTTTTTTTCTTTTACCCAATGCTCCCCAACGATTATTTTCTTCAATTTGCCTGGCAAACTATGTCAAGTGTCAGTAGGAATGTGGAGGTAGTACGTGCGTGGAAGGAAAAAAAATGACAGAAAAATGAAATTTGAGAGATTTCTTAATGGAAGAAAACAGATACCATTTCCAGAAGAAGAGCGGTGAATACATTTATGACATTTTTCTTTTCTCTCTCTTTTATTCTTTTTTTTTTACAGTGAGGTTCACCCTGTACAAGGCCCAGGAGCCACTCATGGTAGAGGATTACAGAGTAAGAGGCACATTTTAAGGGATATGTGGGGAAGATAATTTAATAGGCTAAAATTATTATGATTAGGGAAGAAGCTTCTTGGGAGTCAGTTCCACAAAGTAGCAAAAGTTCTGGGGCAAAAGTTCAACTCAAATTTAACAAATGGAATGAATATTATTCAAAATCTTTATCGAAAATCAGTTACCCCACCAAAAAAATCAATTTACATAGAATTCATTTGTTCTTTTTTACAGGTATCTTTTCCTCTTTGATAAAAAAAGATTAAAAATTAAAAAAAACTTTTCAAAAAGTGCTTTTTATGTCGTTACAACCATGTCCATTATTAATAACTCCTGAAAGGACTTGTATTTCTCCTTTGCATATATAGTGGAAAGTCTGAAGATATTTTCTTTTTTCTATACAATAGGTCATCTGCATAACATATGTTGTTACAACCATGTCCATCATTAATAACTCCTGAAAGGACTTGTGTCATCTTCATATCTTACGTTGTTATGATTGTGTCCACCAATTATAAATCCTGATAACAAATTTTTTAAAAATTCTTATAAAGGTCTTAGTGACTTTATTGCCTTGTTATAATTTTTTTAAAAGTGATAGAGGAGAAAAATAGACCTGGTTTAAGCAGTCTAATTAGCATATTTATTTGTGTACAAATTGGTCATGCCTGCAGGAAGTCACAAGTCATTGTGTCTAAGAATTTGAATGTATTGCAAACTTGTTCAAACTAGTAATCCTGCTAAATTATGCACTGTCTCCCAGAAACTCTAACTAATGTCCTTTCAGCATAGATGCAGTATAAACCAGAGATTAGTTCTGTGAGTGTTAAAGAAACTCAAATATGCTTGAGTAGGTGTCTGCAACAGGGATTAGCTGGCCACCCAAGCAGGCAGGCATATTCAGAAAATGAGTGATTACCCATACTGTTTGTGTACAATTTGAAAAGTGTGAATATATTTTTGTTTTGTTTTTGTTTTTTTGTGTGCGTGTGTGTGTGTGCATAATTTGATTACCAAATTATGATATATGAAGGTGTGAAAAAAATAGCTTTCAGTTGGTTTGATGAATTGCTTTATTATTAAAACAATTTTAGAAGCCACAGTAAATTATGGACTTTGATGAATCTCACCCATTAAGAAGAGACAATGATCAGAGTTTCTGCAAAGAGAAAGGCTTAGATGCAGAGGAGGTTTTCAGGATAAATAAATTAACATTACAAGTCATTAAAAAAAATATGATATATACAGTGTTTAGAGATATTTTAGAGTCAGATAACTGTACATAACAGTAAACTTCACTGATACAAGTAAATGTAATGGTAATAATACATTTTTATACAACTTTCACTTCACAATGCATAGAGGATACTAGCAGTAGTGCCCGGCGTTGCCCGGGGATGTAACAGTAAGAGATAGATCAAGTATCGACCATCATAAAGACTGAAAAATAAAATTGACAAAGATTATTGTTTATGGTTGACGGACATGCATGTCTTAATTAGTTTTTTTTTTTTTTTTTTTTATGAATTGGTCAAACCCAAACTCAAACGAAAACATTGTTTTCAATCGTTATGAGTCTACCGATTGAATAGAATTTTATTATAAACAATTGTCTTGTAAATGGAATTTTTAATGCATTCTAAATGTAAAAATAAAGAGAAAAGTGTGCAAGACAATAAGAAACACTACCTGCCAAAAAAAAAGTGAAGTTTTGTTGAAATCGGTTGAAAAATGTAGGAAATCTGATCCCATATATAAACCAACAGACACACACACGCACAACCTGTGTTTTATAAGTATAACTCGATATGAGTTGTCTCCCTTTCATTCTCGCGATGCCTCTTAATCGTGATTTCAAATTGATTTCATGCAAAAACAATTGTGTTTTTCCAATTTTTGGCACTGTCAGAACCACCGCAAGGTAATTTTACGTAGTCCTGTGAAGTTTTGTTGAAATCGGCTGAAAAATGTAGGAAATCCGATCCAATATATAAATGTACAGGCACACATACACACACACACAACCTGGGTTTTATAATAAGTATGATGAAATGGTTAATTTTCACATTTTATGAAGCATTATCTTATCATTTTTATAAATTCATGTAAGGGTAAATATTTTCTACATATCTCTACCTTACATTCTTCTTTTTCTTTTATGTGACATATCCCTTCTCGATGTTGGCAATCATGGCTCTCCATAATTTCCTGACCTTTAAAGCTCTTAGTAATGTTTTTTTTTTTTTTTTACTTTTTGTTACCCTTCTTCAGGTGGTTGGAATTTCGAACTGAACCCTTTATTTCGCTCACTGGGGTAGACTGTTCTAAAGGGTTCAGTTCAAAATTCCAACCACCTGAAGAAGGCCGGAGCATACAACGGCCGAAACGTTGTGACAAATATGGCGACAAAGATGAGGACAATAGTCTGACTAATGTAAATACTGTACATAATACCTCATCTCAGAAATATAGACAGACTCTGAAGCTTTCTTCTGTATTATTTATTTTTAATTCAAATTTTTTAAATTGCCAAATATGAGCAATGTTCCTGCCAATAAAGCTTTTTCTGTTTTGTTTGTATAGAAAGAATTTATATCTGCCTGGTTAAAATTTATATCTGCCTGGTTAAAATTCATTCATTAGTTAGCAAAAAATATCAGTGTTTATATTTGAGAAAAATGTAAAATAAATGTAATCCTGGCTTCTAGAAATAAGTTATTACAGAATTCTATAATTTTAGACTTGGCAAAATTAGTTATGATCTTATTTCCTGGAGTGTTCATAATAACTATCATTGTCATCTGCCATTTCACTTTACAACTAATTATCTATTTATAAAAAAGGCAAAGAGAATCTATGTTACACTGGTGAGAAAGTGACTGAAGCTGGGATGCCAGGTCTGGACTAATAATGTTGCTGATTCTTTTTTTTGGATTTTGTCAAGAATCTCTAGATATATAGCAAAGGCATCAGACCAGATGTGGCAGCAATGTTTGATGTACAGGTGAATGTTAGACTTATAAATGTGCAAGGTATTCAACAGTAACTGATATCTGAAAAATGCCAGAGAGTATAACAAATGAAATGTTGAGATTAAAAAAACAACATGCAGACACTGGACAGAGTAGATAAGAGTGTAATCTAACATCTCTTATAAATTTGCATAAAGCTGAATTTTTACTATGTATTACCCACCTTCATCAGTAGAACAAAACGTCATGTCACTAACATGCAATCATTTTGTTATCAGCCTTTTATATATATATTACTAACAAATGGTGTTTATGACTTAAGCTGTATTATTTAATTTGCATAACAATTTTTAAAAGAATATTTTAATAAATATTTAATCTGTATAATTCATTTTTAATTCAAATTTCTAAAATTGCTAGTTATAAACAGTGTTAAAATCAATAAGGTTTTTTCTTAAATCATCAGGTTTATTTTAAAAAAACTTTTTATATCTGCCTTGTCGAAACTGAATTTTAAGTCAAGCAAAAAACCTATCAGTGCAGTTATATTATTTCACTGCTTATAAGACCCTGCAATGCATTAGACACCCACCCACTCCAAAAAAAAATTAAGAAGGAAGAAACCAGAAAAAATTTGTTTCCTTGTACTTTATGGCCATCTCTACTATCCCCAATTTTACTCACTGAATAGTATATTTCAGCATGAAAAATTGACTAATGATGACAAATTTATCACAGACCGAGAAGAAGTCCCAAATTTATAGTAACTATTTAGAATGTAATAAGTAGAAGAGAAGTTAACTCCTGTCACCAACATTTATAGGACACAGGACTTTGGAAATATCTTATAGAAAAAAAAAATGAATCTTATCAGCAGCAAAATACAGTACATTTAAATAAAATGTAAGATCAATTTAAAATCTCTAATTTCTGTGTTAGTTATGATCTTATTTTCTGTAGTGTTTGTAGTAACCATTGTTGTCATCTGACATTTTATATTGATTTTTACAAAATTATCTAAGTAAATCAAAATAGCCTGTTTAATTAGATTTTCTAAAATATTATGAAATTATTCAAACAAATGAAAAAAATAGTAAATTTACTTAATTATCATTAGTACTATTATCATGAGTAATACAAACATTAGAAAATTATGCAAATGTTTCTCCTATGGTCAGTACTATGTCTAAATGTCTAGATTAGAAAATTCAAGTAGACTTAGAATAAGGGTAAAAAGAACTTTAGAAAAGAAATGTTTTACTGGAAATGTTTTTTACTGAAAGCTTAGAGCAGTGGCTCCCAAATAGTGTCGGGTAGCTCATGGTTGAGGCGGAAGAAGATAGCAGGTGAGGTGGAATTATTGAAAAACAATCAAAGATTTAGAAACAGTTTCAAAAACTTTGTATGCCAAAAATAAATATGATTTTAAAATGTTAAATATTATTATGAATTACTTGTAAATGCATGCATGAGTTCCAGTATAAATAGTTATAAATAACTATTGACAGATTTTTATCATTGATTTTTGCATTATATCAAGTACTAAGAATATAGTAATTAGGGTCTGCAAATTGGAGGAGAGAGTTAGCAATAATAATATTCTGATTTTGAATCCACGGTTACCTCCATTTAACCCTCTCTCTGTCTTTTATTTTAAATGTACTTTTATCAGATGAAATTTGGTAAGGTGTGAACAAATTTTAATTTAAAAAATGTGGACTAGAGAAAAAATTTTTGGGAATCACTGGCTTAGAGTTAAAAAGAACTTCTAACATAATTTACTTTTCTCTTTCCATAGGATGTGTATTTGGCTAGTTAAAACTAATTCACTCACCAATATAAACTTTGGCTGCTAAAAAGCAGTTGTAGATAAGGGTTTCTGCCATAAGGCAGTATCTGTTAGATATTATTTGGCCATGTATGGGAAGTAAATTAATATTGCATGTTGTTCTCACCAAGCAAAAGCAGTCATCTATGCAAGTTGGGCATTTAGGAAGACAGCCATTTTAGAGTGGAAACATTGTATATAACATTGATGAATATGAAGACAATTGCCAAAATATATTTCTGTGTATAAGGCAATCTCCACTTTAATATGCATGGAAGAAATGATCCGTTTTCTGTTGGTGTAAAGCCTCATGCTATCATTAAGAAAATTTCAAAAGGTAGTCCAAAACCTGGACTTGGCTGTCCTTGGCCATTTATGAGAGGAAACAGATGAGAGTTTCTGCCAAAGAAAAGTATCTTCTAGCTATATATGTGAAGTAGCTATACATGGGAAGTAAATTAACATCGTCAGCAGGTCTTGTTATGCAAAAGCAATCATAAATGTAAGTTGTCTATTCATGAAGGCAGCCATTTTAGTGGGAAAATTGCACATGCTGATTATTTTATTGAATGATTTAAATCTTACCATCTTCATTTTGGCTTTTGATCTTAACATAAAATTTCTTGTGTAGTACATAAAATAGATGCTTGTCTTGTATTCTTCTTTATATGCCATGTCCCTTCTGGACGTAGGTGATCATGACTCTCCACAACTGCATGTCCCTTTGTCTTTCTGTTATATCTCCTAAACCCTGTTCTACCATCCATTTATCATCCTGGGTATGATGATAGACTACATCCACGTCCTGGGTAAGACGATAAACTACGTCCAACAGCAAGGCCTCTGATCAGGAGGTTTTAAGGAGCGTGTAACCACCACTTAATTGCTGGTGTTCCCAGGTCCACCCTGACCCAGGGTGGTAGCACCTGTTAGGGTCCCAGCTATGGGCAAATAGTTAACCCCGGAACTGAGGTAAAAAGCATTATAAAAGTGTAAAAATGGGTTTTAATACCAGAGATACTTTGTAAAAGAATTTTTACCAGAAATAAATTTTTGGCAAAACATAATATGACCAGGGGAAAAAAAAGTCGTTGGCATTAAATAACCCAATACAACAGACCAAACCAAACTGCCATCCATTTACTCAAGCTCATCATGTGGGCTATGCATTGTTTTCCTCTGTTCCTTGTACTGTCTATATGCCCCATGAGTATCAGATTTTCCAAGCCCTTCTTCCTCATTATATGCCCTAGAAACCTCAACTTTTTTTTGTTTCCATTTTCTCCAAAACTTTGTTGTTGCTCACATGTTCAGTCCACTGTATCCTCAGTATCCTCCTGGAGAACTACATTTCTGTTGCTTCAAGTCTCCTCTTCATCTTTGAGGAGATCATTTACCACTCACTGCCATACAGGAGGACTGATATCACATAGGATTTTAGTACTCATTTCCTTGTTTCTCGTGAAATTTTACTATTTCTTCCAATATGTCTTTAGATCTCAGTGTTGCTATGTTAAAACACTTCCTAGATATTTAAATTTCCACACTTGTTAGATTTTGGTACTTCTGATTTGAAATTCACACTTCAGGCTCATCCTTTTGTTAACAACCATGTTTTCTATCTTCTTGCAGTTGATTCTTAATTATTTCTTTTCACTTTCCTTCACTAGCTTATGTAGGAGTTTTTCTAGATTTCTTTCTGTGTCTGCTAAAGAAGGAAATGTTCTCTGCTTTTTTTTTTAGAATAAAATATTTTTTTCTGTTCAAAGATAAGCATAAACTGAATAATGATCAAATGAACATAAAACTAATTAACTTGTTTCACGTCTTTGAATGAATTTGTCAGAAAAACGAAATAAATGTTTATCATATACATGGATTAAACACAAATTAATTTATTTGAAGATGAATTTATTTTAAAGTCCAGCTGTGTATCAATGCTAAGCATTTACCATAATGCGCTTAAATTCAGATAAAAACAAACTTAAATGTAACTTCCATATGTGGCCACAAAACGTAATATCAAATTCCAAACACTTAGATTCCACAGAATTTTATAGAAAATAAGCAGATAAAATATATTTATTTTATAAACTATAATTCTTATCCTGATTCCTGGTTATCATTTATTTTTCATTTTCAGTGCTTTTTATTCTAAGACATTTCCAATGTATATTTAGGTGGTGTAATGGATAATGGCTCAAAATGAGAAACCAAAGGGGTACATTTGAATTCCAGTCTAGTTTGTTATATTCATATTATAAAGCTACTAATCTATGACTATTGTTATAACACATACTTAGTTATATAACATACTTTTTGTATAGGTTTCACTATATGTAATGCTTCGTCTACTTACTGTGATGCCTTCATTAGTTAGTCTGAAGACTGACTCCAAACAGCTACCAGTCTTATCTCTGACCTGGAGCTCTTTATAATAATGGACTAGTTCATATAGTCACTGAAGGTGTACTATTTACTCCATGACATCCTCCACTTTTGAGATTAATACTTTTATGAATGTTTTATTTTTTATTGGTATTAATATCTCCCCATCCTCTTTCTGGAGAGTTTGCCAATGTACTTTGTAGCATTTCCGTCATGGATCCACTTCCAGTTCTTCAGTACACTTTCTGTTTCTGAAACTTGTCCTTCTAGGCTCCACAACTTGTTATGGTGCTGGCACATGGAAAATGTCATATAGCATTTTTATTGGTTCTTCCAATATTAGAGGTCTTTCATTACTGAATCTTTTTTTCAGCTGATTATGGTACCTTTTATGTTTGAATTTTTTCCCTTTCATCATGTAAATCAATTTCTTGATTCTTGCTGATATTATGCCATTTTCCCATATTTCTTTATCATCTTTATATGCTCTAAAGAACACTTTATTATCGATCTTGAAATTTTTGGTGTCACTTTTGTTAACCATTCATGTTTTTTTGACTTGGTAATAACTTGTTAGACACCAATTTTACTGTTCTGGCAAACATTAATTCCACTGGTGACATACGGTTGGGTGTTAACCAGTAAACCCTCAGACAATTTTGAAGTGTTTCCTCATTTAATTTCTCAAGACTTGCTTTCTTCAATGCTCTTTTGAACGTACCCACAAACTATTCCACTTGTCCATTCGACCTTGTATGTTATGGCAGGGTTGTGATATACTCAATGGAGAACATCTTACAAAAATCTGGGAATTCTTTACCAATGAATTGCATTCCGTTATCAGATATTATGGTATCTGGTATGCCATATCTCGCAAACAGTTCATGCAAGAAATTCACTCTCACTGAGAATGCTGGATTTTTGCACTTATAAATTTCCAGACATTTTATGAAACTATCAACTACCACTAGATAATATGCTCCATCCATAGAACCTGCAAAATCTATATGCAGTTTTGACTATGGCATGTCTGTCTTTAGCCAACGTTCTATCTTTGTGATAGGTAGTTTTGCTGCTAGAGTACAGTCTCTACATGCTTTCACTATTCTTTCAATATCTTGGTCCGTTCTGGTCTAATATACAAAACTTATCATAAATTTCATTCTAGAAATATCAGAATATCTGCAATGAAAATGCTTTAATATTCGTTTCTGGAACACAATCAGTATTACAACTCTTTGACCATACATTACTACACCATCACATATTGAGTACACATTTAAGTCTGGATTTCATTCTTTGCTATTTTCTTTCAATTGCTTTTTTATTTTCACAATAAAGACATAATTTTCCACTTTTTCTTTTATTTCACTGGTAACACTCATATTACATTGCACAAAATGTTTTTTATTTCCATTTTGCATTTTTAATATTAATCTAGATAATCCATCCACATGTCCTAATTTTTCAGACAGTAGGTACTCCATCACTAAATCATAGTTTAACAGGATGGTACTCCAGTGTTGTCGTCTATTAGTTGTACGAGTAGGTATATCTTTCTTTGAATCATATATTATTAATTAAGGTCTGTAGTCTGTTTCCAATATGTAATTTCTTTCATAAATAAATTTATGAAATTTCTTCACTGCGAGTATAATTACTAAAGCTTCTTTTTCTTTCTGACTGTAATTTTTCTCTGCCGATAGAAGCAATCATGAAGCATGAGTGAAGCCTTTCATTTTACTGCCATCATATTTGTGTAAACTCACTGCTCCAATACATACTGTATTCACTAGCATCAGATGCCACTACAATTTCTGCTTTTGGGTTATAATGTGCAAATAATAAATCTGATGTATGTTTTTATTTCATCAAACAACTTTTGACATCATTCCAATTCCACTTTACTGCTTTTTAAATTAAATTGTTAAGTGTTATCATTGTTAATAATGCATATAATGTACATAAATTTGATAGTAAATAGCCAGTCCTAAAAAAGCTTGTAACTTAATCACATTTGTTGGTGTAGGTAGATTTTTGATTGCAGTTGCACTCATTGGATCTGGTTGCCTGCCATTTTTATTGATGATTTGACCAAGGTATTCAATTTTCTGCATAAACAAGTCAGATTTTTCTTCACTAAGATTGAATCTGTATTCTAATTTTCCCAAAATTGTTTTCTCATGCCCAACATGTTCTTTCAACACACCTCTAATCAAAATGTCATCCAGATATGCCACTGTGAAAAATAACTAGTGCCACCTTTATACTAAAAGGAAGTTGGTTAAACTTATATAAACCTCTAGGTTTATTTATGGTCATTAATTCAAGACATTCATTTTCAATCTGAATGTGTAATATGCTTCAGACAGATCCAGCTTTGAAAATATTCTTTTGGCATTCAACTTCAAAAAAATTTCCTCTGGACTTGGTAATGGGTAGTTATGTGTTTCTGTTTTTGGGTCATAGTGTGCAAATGATAAATCTGATGTAAGCATATTTTTTATTTTGTCAAACGAATTTTGACATTCCAATTCCACTTTACTCCTTTTTTAAGTAAATAGTTGAGTGAAGCCCTTAACTTATGCATATTATGCACATAGATTTGATAATAATTAACCAGTTCTAAAAAAAGCTTGTAACATAGTCACATTTGTTGGTGTAGACATATTTTTAATTGCAGTTGCCCTTGATAGATCTGGTTGCCTACAACGTTTATCAATAATTTGCCCAAGGTATTTATTTTTTGGCAAACATAACTGACATTTTTCTTCACTAAGCTTGAATCTGTATTCTCTTAGTTTTCCCAAAATTGTTCTTTCAACAAACTTTTGATCAAAATTTCATACAGATATATGCCACTGTGAATTCACAATCTGCAAGCATGGTATCCATGGCTTGTTGAAAAATAGATGGTGCCACCTTTATACCAAAAGGAAGTTAAACTTATATAATCCTCTGTGCATATTTATAGTTGGTAATTCAGAACATTGATTTTTAATCAGAATTTGTAAATATGCTTCAGAGAGATCAAGCTTTGAAAATAGTATTCCACCATTTAACTTTGGCAATGGTGTTTCTAAACAACTGTTTAATCCAGTCAAGAAATCTGCACAAACATGAATTCTTTTATTTCTTTTCTTTAAATACATTGCTGTTGCAGGACATTTCAAATGGTTCATTTTTTTCTATTACACCAATTTTTTTGAGTGTATCCAACTCTTCATTAACTTGTTCTACTGCTGCAAATGGTATGCTCTGTTTCAGGTTAAATACTGGTGTTGAACCTTTTTAGTTGAAAATCTGCCTTGAATTTTGAACACTGCCCCAGTTCATTTGGCAGAATGCCTGATAAACATTTTTTTTAATTCTTCCTTAAATTTTCAATCTGACTTTTTTAATTGGTTGCTTGTCCACCTACGTTTTTACAATAAACATTTATTGGCAAATCTCAGAGTTCAAATTTTCCATCCAATCTGTTCCAAACAAATTCATAGTATTTTTTAATACATATGCTTTAGTTTTTACATGCTTATTACAGAAGAAGACATTGCAAATTATTTCTCAAAAAAAAAAATTGTTACCAGAAACTGAAATTCAGACTTTAATAAAGATTTTCAAATTCCTTCAGTATGGTTTCACTGATTATTGAAATATCACTACTAGTGTCCAGTAGCATTTTCACATTCATATTATTTATTTTCACATTTACAAATTTTCTTTTGTTTACTGCGACCATTTTATCTGTTGCAATGTTCCATACTAATTTCTTCCAGTGAGAAATTTTGCTTGGCTTAGTTTTACAGTGTGACTTTATATATCCTCAATTACAACACTTATAACATTCCACATTTTTAAATGGACAGTTTTTTCTAAGATGGAATTTACTCCTTTTTGTACATTTGTCCTTTGCTTGTACCCATGCACATTCTTTTTCCTGAATTTCTTCAGCATCGTTTTTCAGATTTAGCATTGTCTCACAATCATCCACTATTTCTTGAGGTGTAATATTGTTTTGTCCAATTCTTGTTAAAATTTTCTCTCATATTTCAGAATCATTTTTAGCACTTAAACCTTGTACAAAAATTAATCCTTTGACCATATCTGGAATCATTTTGTTTATTCTAAATTTTTCGTATTCTTTATTGATGAAAGCAGCATATGTGAAAATGTTTTCTTCCTCTTTTTTGGTTAAATCCAAGCACCTCCAATAAGCATTAAACAGATAGCTCTTGTCACTAAAGATTTTCTTCAGAATGTGTACTGTGTCTTCAAACCTTATTTCAACTGGTTTTCGTGGTAAAATGTAGTTGCAGTGCTTTTCATGCTCTATCAGAACATGAAAAACAACAAGCCCTTTTTTGCATCTTCTCAGCTGTTGCATATTTGTTCATATCTATGAAAATACACAGAAGAAGTCAGTCCCTCAACAGGATTGTATATAAATTCTGATATGGTGTTTTGGACAGTATCTGGCATAAGAGACACTGAAGAATTTATTGTTTTCTTCAGAATCATATCCAACAACTCCTGTTGTTATTTTTGTAGTTCTAGCAACTGCTGATTTTGTATGTGTTTCCAAAATCCTCATTACAATGGTTATAAATCGTAAGATTTCCAAATCCTCAACACAACAGTTATAAATTCTGAGTTTTGAATCCTTCATCACTACTATCATAACACCACTATTTTATGACTACTGTTATAACACACTCTTACTAATATAATGAACTTTGTATAAGTGTTCTCTATATGTAATGCTTCAGCTACTTGATATGATACCTGTATTAGCTAGTCTTAAGTTGGCTACCAGTCTTACCTCTGACTTGGAGCTCTTTATAGTAATGGACTAGTTCATAAAGTCAACCAGGGGTGTACTGTTTACTCCACAACAATTCACATGTGCAAATATCCTTGGGAAAGGTATCAGTTCATCTCCTTCTTTCAGCTATGGGTTAAATAGTAGTAAATCTGAAAAAATAATTGTTATTATCATAAAAGCATTAATGCAATATTCACTCACCAAAAACAAATTGTTCTTACAATCCAAAATGTTTCAGGCTTTAAATAACACTTCCTTCCCTTTCTTATCTCCCTTGTTTCTTTTTCTTTATCTCTTTATCTGGAAAAATCATTTTGACTTTAAATAACCTACAATGGGTTGATAAATCATTAAAAACAAATCAAATCCTCTGGTGGATACCACATTCTATGAATAGTCCTATCTGTTTCCAAGATGAATTACTATGCCCAATACGTTAGACATATTGGTATTAAGGCGTGTCTATTTTGTTCAGTGTTTGTTTGTCATTAATGACCTTGTTTTTTTGTATAGGCACACAATTCTGTTGATGAGGGGAACATTATACTTGTTTTCTTTGCTCACACTTTGTGCAGCAGGAGTGAACTAGATTCCAAGTTGTCATAGCCTCAAAATTACAAATGGATAGCAATTATAACCACAGTGTACACTTATGATTTTTAGGGTTCTAAAAGTCTCAAAGAATCTTTAGAAGGCTCTCAGTTCTGATTTGAATGGTCATTATATACTGTCATAAACTCAGTGAACAACAGTGGCACCTAGTGTCTGACTTTATTTAAAGTAGAAGTAGACAGTTCAGTTTCATAGATGAACTTTGCATATAACAAAGTGTGATCTGTTGACTTGTTCATGAGCCGTTTGACATTTAACTCCGTTTGTCAACCACTCGAGTTCTTACCTCAAGTTCTACTTACTCCACACAAATGGGTTACCACTCATCTCATCAAACTTTATTCATCAGAATGGTATTCTCTGTCCCAACAATGTGATTGCTTGCCAAGAAGATGCTAGAAAAATAGTAAGTTCTCTGTTCCGCTCCAGCAAGTGTTTGACTTCTGCTTTCCTTTACCATTATAAGAGCCAGATTAAGCCAAAAATGTAGTACTGCTGCCATATATGGGCAGGAGCTGCCCAATCTTCTTTACCACTCTCAATAGAGTCTAAAAGCTTTTCCATGTCCTTATGGGTGACAAATTATTTTCCATCCTACAACTTCTTTCTCACAGACAAGACATTGCAATCTTCTTGCTGCTCTGTCACTATTTCCAAAGAAAGTGTTCACCTGTCCTAACCTTCATAGCTAAAACCCATCATGCCATGTACATTGTAGCAAATTGCCCTCATTCCATTCATATTCCTTTGAACTATTGCCTTGTGGAACAACTCCCAAGAGGATTATTCCATGATCACTACAATCTTAGCCTGTTCAAACCTAGAATTAACCAATATCTTCCCCACATATCTGCATACGCATTGCCTCTAAATTTGTAACCCTTTACTTTGAGTGACTCTCGAGCCTTGTAAAGAGTAAACATCATTGTCAAAAAAAAATAAATAAAAGCTCACTCCCTTAAAAATTATGACTCTGTACTAAGATGGTAATGGAAATAGTAATATTAACCATATCCTTATAAGTATTCAGCATTCAATGACTGAACAGCCAATGCTACTTGAGTTATGCTTTTCTTCACTCCCTGGCTATTGAGTTAGGATCAAAGGGTAGTATCTGTTCTCTTCATCCCTAATGTTAGAATTCAACATTTCCTTATAAGGAAATATTCAGTATTCATTCACCAAGCAGTCAGTGTTAATTTATGTTGAAATTTATAAAATCCTTCTCTTAAAACAATTTTTCAGGCAAAGAGGTTTCTGAAGTCCACTGTTACCACTCTTTTCAATATTGATGGGGAGGGCTTCCTTCTTAACATTTTTTTTGAAGTATTGTGGAATATCAACTTCTTGATGTAATTATTTTCTCTTCAAGTTAAATGTGCTATTCATTTTAGTTGTTAGTGGCATTAAAATTGCTCGAGTGGTGTGGTTTCTGTTATTTGGTACAGATCTTTGTGATTCTGTAGCACCAGACCATGCAGTTCAAAGAGATATGGTTTATTCACTCAAAGTCATTTTGAAATTGCTTACTGTTGACAATTTAGACATTTTTGAACAGATTGGGTGTCATGCATGATATCCATATTATATATATATATATATATATATATATATATATATATATATATAGTAATATTAGCCATTGAGTTATAAGGTAAAAAAGTAAATATTCAGAAACAGCTGAAAACATGATTAAAAGAACAAATGAAGATACTTTTTCAAGATTATTTCACCTCAAGGAAGGCAATAAAGCCACTAGGATGCAAGAGGCTACTGAGTGTGAGAGAATATGAGAAAAACTACTATTAATGAGAGAAGATAATAAAAGAATAAGAATTAAGAAGACAGAAGATAATGATTGACATTGTATTTAAATTTTTGAAGATCAAAGTTGACTGGAAAGTAAGAAAACCGAAGAGTTGCACAAGTGAGAAGTGTGAGAGAAGAAATTTTTAACATAGAACTTATGGTTAAAACTAGCCATTTCAACTATAAGATGAAGAAAACTTGCTGCCAATCTTGTAATACACTTAAATTCCTAAAGTCCAGGTACCATACAGGAAAGTTAATCAGGACAATTACCATGAAAGTATTTATAGAAAAGGCACTGGGAAAGAGACTGAAGCTGGAATGCCAGGTCAGGACCATTAACATTGCAAATTTTTCTTTGGATTTTATTAAGAATCTCTAAATATATATTTAAAGAAAAACTTATTAAAAAAAATCAATGAAATAATGAAGCACAAAGATTTTCCTTTCTTAAAAGTTCTTCAGTCATTCTCAAGTGTACATAACATTTAGTAGTCCTTCAATGATGTCTAGTATTTTTACCATCTTCTTAACTAAAACATACATGACTAGTAACCTAAGAAGGTCTAAGGAGGAATAAATTTATGTCATTTCCAGGAGCAATAGTATCTTTGCTATTGAACAAGTGTTAACTCATACCAGCTGACAATGTTGGCAAAAATGACTAACTTGAAATTATTAGTAATTTTTTTAACTAGAATTTCATTTATTAAACTTCTCTTGCTTTTTATTAAAATAGTAGTATTAGATAAAGTAGTCTTTGAATTTGTTTGGTGAAATATTATCACTATTATTAATTATTGACTAACATATCTTTTATTGGTTTGTTTTATGGCATATCAATCTCTATGGGTTATTTAATTTAATTTTTATTGCTGTTAATTATTTTTTTCAAAATTTCATTGCTGGTAATATTTTTTCAGAAATGTATTGCTAGTAATCATTTTTTACAAAAAAGTATTTCTGGTATTGAAACCTATTTTATACTTTCACAGTGCTTTGATCCCAGTTTGGGGGTTAACTATTTGCCCATAACTGGGACCTGAACAAGTGCTACCACCCCAGGTTAGGGTGGACCTAGGAGCACGAGCAGTTAAGAGGTGGTTTCATGCTCCTCAAAACCTCCCAATCAGAAGCCTTGCTGCCGGACGTAGTTTATCATCTTACCCAGGATGCGGATGTATTTTATTGTCATACCCAGGATGCATTTCATATTTTTGCCCATTATTACATGAAGTAGTATTAGATAGTCTTTAAATTTCTTTGATGAAGCATTGTCAATTACTGTTTATTTTTGACTAGTATTTCTTTCATCTTATTTCTTTTGTCCATTATTACATGGAGGCATCGTGAAGAAATGAAATCAGCTCAGATTCAGGAATCAGAGAGCCAAGTTCGAATTCCAGTCAAGTTCATTACATTCCCTTACATGCTAATACCCTTGGGAAAGGTATTAGCCCATCCATTTTTCTGCCAGCTACGGGTAAATAGCTGGACAGATTGGGGTCTGTAGCCTTGGGTGGCAACTGGTTTAGAGGAAGGAAAACTCTGAATTCGAACTCTGTCGGGGTATCTTGCCCAAGACACACCATAGTGCAGTATGTATAGTGCCCCTACAATTCTAATGAGTTATGGGTCTTGTGATCATGATTATATTAGATGTAATAATCTTTAAGAAGCATTATTGATTATTATTAATATTTTACTTGTATTTTTTTCATCACATTTCTGGTACTTTTTGTTTTTTCAGTTTTTTTTACCGATCAAAACAGGCTGAAGAGCCACTCAAAGTAAAGATTTACTGAAGGAAATTATTGAAAGTAGATGATGGTTGACCTGAAAATTGAAGGGTATTAAGAATGTAATCATTAGGGAAACATGCTCTTGGGTGTCAATTCCACAAAGTATCAATTAGTCTTGGGAAGAAGCTGTCAAAATGAAACTTCCTTCTTACCAATGAAATTCAAAGGAAATGAGGATGATTTAACACTGTGGAAGTGGCATGGCAGGTCTGAGCTGTAAAGGTCTGAACTTGTGGAACTAAGGAATGTAGTTCATCAGAACATTTGTTGTGGAAATAGTAACAAGGTAGCAGAGAGCTTGTGATGTTCTGTCTGTAGCAAAGGGGTTATAATGCAGAAAATAATTAAATAAATAAACTAATTAATGTGGTGAAATGGGTCCATGGAATTCCAAACTACCTGTGGCTAAGAGGCCATGATGTCACACCTGCCCATTCGGAACCACCATTTGCAATTTAAGGAAAGTGCGTAGTTTTAAGGAATGTGTAGTTCTAGTGCTTTTAAAACTATCGCTAATTTGCATGCATGGTCAAAAACTTGAATAAAAGGTGATCAACGTAGATGGGCAGATAGTAGGCTCTACAGAACTTGACCTGTACTCGGTATGACTATCACCTACAATTAAATGTAATAAAAAGCATTTGAAATTTAGATGACAAAAATACTAGTCAAAAATTAAAAAACAAATGACAATGTTTCATCTAAGAAATTCAGATTCTATTACATGACATAACTCGTGGAATATGATGCCACAAATAATATGAAAGAAATACAAGTTTAATAATAATAATATTTTGACTTGGATTAACACAGAAATCCTTTACAGAAGTCTGCATATCAACAGCATTTTAGGTTTTCTATAAGAATATATAATACAGGAAAATAAGAGACTGAAGTTTTAAAATGCTGACTAATTTATTTGTCATTAGTTTATACAACTGCTTCATGTTGGGACCTTCAATAAAAAATCTGTCACCAGTGTAAAGTCCCCTTCATAAACACATCCTGACAGATATATATATATACTTGCGAAGTAATAAAACAACTTAAGAGGAGATTCATTTGTCACTTGTTTATAGGATATCTAGGAAGCAGCCAAAATACTTACGCCCATTAGATGAGAAATGCTGAAAGCATTGAAAATTCAAATTACCCCACCCGGTGTAGAAAGCTCTATGCCACTTCATCTCAATAAACAAATTATAAAATCTGTTATCTACTCCCTTAAGAATCAAATTTACAAAATCTACAGTTTTAAGCGTTATACTTTGCTAGAGTGGGTGGGGGGTGGCAAGCTGAGCTGGGTGAAGTGGAGAGTTGCATAAAATACAAATTCTTATGAAGATTTTTGAATTACTGTTTGCTTTATCAGGGTTTTAGTCTCTTCCGTTTTAGGTTACAGGGTAAAATATTTAAAGAATCAACAATTTGGAAAAAAGTTTTGATTTTTTTCCCCATTTGTTGTTTTACTTGAAAAAAAAAATATGATACCAGCAAAAATATTTTCATGAAAACAGTCAAGCAAAATGGAGGAAAAATATAATTAAACACTATCAAAGTTATCTGCTCTTCTATCATGGACAACTGACTGACTCCTGTGTTGCAATATGGAGAAATTCAAAAGAGAATATTTTCTAATTTTTGGGGCGGAAATATGTTTAAGATGCTCTCTTAGTTTCTTTGTTATCTTGTAGCAATGATAATATGTATAATTTTAGTCATATTTGTTTCTACAGTCACTAAATCTTTATATATATATATTTTATTAATAATTTCATCCAAAGCAAGGCAAAAGTGCCATTAGTATGCAGGGGGTTACAGGGAGGGAAAATGAGAGAAAAGACTGAGTATAGTGAGCATTAAGGAAAGGACAAAAGAGGAATGGGATTTAAGAATATAGAAAATGGTGAGTGATGTTGCATTTAAATTTTTGAAGGCTGTAGTTATCAGCGAGCAAGTAAAGAGAAGGGATTTCCACTGGCAGGTAGTGTGAGAAAAGAAACTGTTGGAGTAGAAGAGGTGGTTGCATTTAGCTATTTCAACAGTATATATATGAAAGTGGACACTGATATCAACTCGGAACAGTGACAGTGTGTTTCATGCTTGAATGCAATCTTCAGACCAGAAGATTTTGCTCAAACATAAAACAGACTGTAGCTACTCAATGTTCACTTTTATATTTACATATACCCCATCTCTGATTGAGCACTTTTATCCATAAATATAGCACACCTTAAAACTATATTTTTATCATATATATATATATATATATATATATATATATATATATATACACTTTAAAATCATGAGATCAGCTGAATCCACTACCTTGGTTTCAAACTTATGCTATCCTCAGGCAATTTTATCAATTGACCTCCCAGCACTGCAAGTTTGAAACCAAGGTAGTGGATTCAGCTGATCTCATGATTTTTAAAGTTAAAAGCTCTACATGTTAGTTTTACTTTTATTTTTTCACGTGTGTATTGAGGATTTTTTAATACTACTCTTTCCTGATCTGATTTAACTCTGACCATTAACCTTTTATGTATTATATATTGATATGTCCTGGAAAGGGATATATTTGTTCGAAGTAGTAAAGTAGTTTTGGACTACTGTTACCAAGTAGGACAAACTAGCAGGTAACCAAAATGGACTGGTCCTCATCGAAATGGTAGGCAATAGGCGTAGTCAATAGGTGTCCTCCACATCAGTCTGTCTTCATGACTAACACCAGTCAATCATATTACTGTGAGGGGGAACCCAGGTGTATGCATATTCATTACATCATATATATATATATATATGTAGGAATGGGTAGGGTAAGAACGAGTTTTACCCCCTTTGATATATTGTTTACTTTCAAATCCCAAATAATTTTTTTATTATTTTTAATTCTTTGACTTCCAAAGTTGTGAATTTGAATGATATAAATTATTAATAGTTAATTCTATATTTTAAATAGACAAGTTTGTACACCCAATTTTGAATAATCATCATAATAACGAGACAAATAACAGTCAAAATTCACACCTGAAAATTGCATTAACTGCATGAAACTCTAAGTAGTGTTATCGACTTTGGATATTATGTATATTCCTAATATATATATATATATATATATATATATATATATATATATATATTATAATTATTTTTTTTAAATTATGATTCCTTCACTACATAAGAGTTCTCATGTTTCAAAAACGAGAGCCAAAAACCTCAATATAATTAAAATTAAATTGAATTAAAGTATCAAGCCCTGTTTCATCCTCAAGCGAAAATTTAGGAATAACCAATCTTGAAATTTACGTATCTTTATAAGCATGTTCATTCACAAAATTAATTACTATGGAAACGGCTGAGAGTTAATTTTTATCCACATATCAGTCACCTTCAGAAAGAGGTCAAGCCGAGGTAGGGTGGGGATGTCCATTTCAAAGCGAATGAAAAACGAGAAGTCTTATGTAGCGAGGAAATCATATTTTTTTTAAAATAATTATAATTTAAGCTCTACTTCTGTATGTAGCCCCGTTTTTTAAAAATAAAAAAAAACAAAAATACTAAAGAACTCTGGATTATTTACCTAATGTGTTCTTTCCTATTTTTCTACATATCTGCACACACACACACACACACATATATATATATATATATATATATATATATATATAGAATAGCTGGCCACTCATATTCAAGGATACCTGGCTACTAGGATGGCTAGCCAATCCCTATTGAAAACACTCACTCAGGCACATTTGTGTTTATTCAACACACACTGAGCCTACCTGTGGTCTATACTGCAACTATGCTGAGCAGACCTTAGGTACAGTTTCTGGGAGAGAGTGTGTTATCTAGCGTGATCAACAATTTGAAGAAGGCCAGCACGCTCAAGCCCTCAGCCACGATGACTTGTGGCTTCATGTTAGCACAGCTATCAACAGCCCAAGAGAGTTCTGTCTACCCAATTTCATTCACAAGGCTTGGGTCAACTTGTGGTATGGTTTTCAGGCACTTCCCAAAGGGGCCACATGCTAGGATCGACCTCAACCCAGTTCGATAACATCAGGAAGTCGGTTTCCTGACAAATCGACCATGGTGAGATGGACGTGTAGCTGAGTGGTTAAAACGTTCACTTTCTGATGATGAGGCCTTGTGGGGTGGGGGAGGATATATATATATATATATATATATATATATATATATATATATATATATATATATATTTTTTTAATAATCATCTATATTATAATATTATATATTAGAAATTATAGTCTTGGGAAAGTAATTATATATTTTATCACTATAAATTATGAGTCAACTATTCATGATTGAATGGTAGGAAATTTCATACCGAATCTCGTCTATCCAACAGTATAAAAGAATTTTTGGGAAGAGGAATAGAAAAGAGAATGTCAAGTCTTTTATCCCAAGTATTATGAATGTTGTAAACAAAACAAAAAAAGAAATACAAAATTCTTATTCTGGAGTGAAATTTGAAAGAAATTTACGTTTATTAACAGGCATGAAAAATAATAACACTGGACACTTATTTTTTGCAATACTCTTTTGACTATGTCACTACACTCACTAGTTCTGTGAGACTCACCATTTGTCACTACCTATACTGATGATGACTTAAGAAAATCGAAAGCTTAGACTATATTTCTTCTGAAATTGACTTCAAACATTTCTAAAGAATTTATAGATTTAATTTTTTAATCCAACATATTTTTTATAGAGTGTGCAAGCCAGTAGACAAAATAAATATTGTTTAAAAAATGGATTGTCTCTGCAAATACAGATATCCACTGAAAATAATTTTTGATGAAATATATATATATATATATATATATATATATATATATATATATATATAAAAATTATTTCTTTACATGGATATACATGTTAGTATGTCATTATGTCAATATTACTTCAAACATTATTTTTAGTGGATACCCCTTCTGAAGTAAACACACCATTTTTTAAACAGTGTATATTACATCAACCAGCCTGTGTACTTGAGAAAACATGCTGGTTTCTCCTACAAAGGGGGATATAAGTTTAAATCCTGCTGGAGAGCATATTTTCTTTATTATGTATTCTCAAGTATGCCAAGGGTGTTCACTCAAAATAACAATTGAAGTAATAAAAGTATTGCTGAGTGAAAATAGATCCATTAATTATTCAAAAATTAACTCAGTATGAGTACCTCTGTATATTCGCATTTGTTTCCTTGTAGTTTTTTGCATCTTAGTGGCATTATTACCTTGCTTGGGGTGAGCTGATTAAAAAATTGGCTCTGTGTATGTGACATTGTATTTCTTGATACAAATCTAAACAAATAATAAGATAATATTTTGTGTTTAATAGATTTTGCCAGGAGCAGACCAACCTGTTACTCCAACTAATTTACTTCAAAGTAAACAATCTGTTTCTTTCACTATACATCTATAAAAAAAATAGTCTTAGCTAGAAGACATCTTGAAATATCACATGAAAACTCATTGATTTCTACCAATATGCCAACTGTTTTTATTGGTTTTCATGTCTTTTTTATTCATTTTTACTGTCTATTGTATTGCCCTCCCATGTTAAAAAGCAACTGAAAGAGTAGGGGAGAATTCGTGAAAGACTGAGTGAGTTACTTTCTTTTTTGTCTATATCTGGTGTAGTTGTAGTGAAATCTCCTTGAATATGAATACTTTCACCATCACCTTCTTTTTTCTTCTGTTTATTTCTTTTTGTCTCACTCTTCTCTATACTCTTTACTTATCCTCTGCCATTTTCTTCTTTTCATTCTTCTGTTTATTTCCCTTTCATTCATTTTTGCCAAGTTTCATTCTCTTTACTTGCTTAGTTTCTTTCTCTTTCCATTTCTTTTTCTTCATAGTATTCTTCTTCAGTGTAAAGAAAAAAAAATATTTAAGCTTGTACTGAAGCTTTATTCAGTGCATTTTGACTACTGCCTCTCAGTGAGCTTCAACCATTTCTTTTATAGTTGAGTAATGTGACAGGATATCAGTCCTCCTATATTGCAGGGAATACTGGAAAATACATGGACCTTAAATTCCTCATTTGAGGTGTATGAGAGACTGCTTCACTCTTCTCTCAGCTAGGATGGAGGTGAAGTGATCCCTGCAGAGACCTTACATTTGCTACCTGCTATGTGTGAGAGACTGCCCATAATCATCTCTGGAGTGTTTGTTGATATATGTATCTGTCCAGGATTCTTGATACCACTCTTGCAATACTGGATGCAGGTATGATGTCAAGCACTTCTCCATTTGGTGACTTAGAGTGACTCCAGGTCAATGTCCTGGTGCATCCAGCTCCCTTGACGTCTGACATGAATTGTTTATTCCAGCATTATGCTACAATGGAAATATCTTCTTACATAAGGATTATACACCTGAGAAAGTTGAGAGAATGAATAAGAGTAGTTGACATAGCTCATTAGGTTACTTATTTAATGTAAACATCTTCCCAGCTATAAGTTATTGTTTATTTGGGAGCAACCTTCTGTCTGATCAACAGAAATGTGGTTCTACAGAAGGATGCTGAGGATACCATGGAATGATCATGTGAGCAACAGCAAAATTTGAGAGAAAATGGAAACAAAAAGAAACTTATACTTAACATCAGGAAGAGATAGTTGAAATTTCTAGGGTGCATAATAAGGAAAGAAAGGCTGGAAAATCTGAAACTCACAGGACAGATTGAAGGCAAGAAGGATAGAGGAAAACAACACATAAGCTATTTAGTGAGTTTGAGTAAATGATGACAGAACAAGATTTAGGAGAAATAACAAAAAAAACAAAATTTATTAAAAGTTACAAAGGACAGAAAATTGTGGAGAGCCATGATCACCTACTTCCTGGTGGGACATGGTGCATAGAAAAATAAGTTTGATGGGAAAACAATGATGGCTGCCTTCACCACATTCAGTTTTGCATTTCTTCTTCTTTTGTTCATTCTCTATTTCTGCTTAGTTTCTTCTTTTTCTCTATTTCCTTTACTTCACAAATGTTTTTAGATTTTCATTTCTTCTTCTTCTTCATCTTCACACACATGCATCAGTACAGATGCAAATGAGGCCCCAGATTGTGTGTGGGCATGTTTGTCAATACTAGTTACATCCAGGTTTTCCCTGTAAGCAGCAGGACAGCTTGGCATGTTTAGATACAGGCCTCTCTGCAACTGGTCAAGATCTGGGTCTTTGTAAGATCTCTGATGCTAATAAAAGCAATCGGGAAAACCAGCAGTCGGCAGTTGGCAAGACACAGTGTCTTGTGAAGTCGTTCCCCTGGGCACTTTGTTCCTAAAGTTACTGTGGTTTCCGAGTCAGTGTTATTTTTGTTACTTCCTGTCTCTTTCCTTTTTCTGCCTATTACCCTCATAGTTGGTGGGAGAGCAACCAGTTAGCTGTTTCACCCCAATCTCAACACACTCTTGCTTACATTACAACATTTCTATCCTTTCTTTCTTTTTTTCACACTGTTTTCTCTTTCTTTTTCTCTTTACTATTATTTTTTCCTTTCTTTTCTGACACAATATTTATACTTTATTCTACCTACCTACTTACAGTGTAGTACTCTGCCCACATTGAATAACTCAACTTTTATTGCTGTGTAATCAACATAGTAGGTATACAATTTTCTATTTGATAGGGACATGATTTCCTGAGTTGCTTGGTAACATAGATGCTATCAATGCATCTTTTATGAGAACAAAAGCTAAATTGCATTGTTAAAGGTTGACCTTTTTCTGTCATCTTCTGGCCATTGAAGTTTTTGTTGGAAACACTAATATTATATAAGCAATGAATGGATCAGATTGACCATTCACTGATTGGTCAAATATGTTTATAAAGATATTACCATGTGACTTCCATTCTGTTATTGGTTGTCTATTGTATCATGATTCAACGAGCTGCAAATTAAGGGCTCATTTTTTTTTAAATTTCTTATTTTAATGATACCTTAAGGCAAAACTAAAATTATATGTGAAGTTTGAAAGAAAATTTTCATATGGGATGTGTTTTTCAGCATATTTGAATCATTATGATTGATTTTAAATAAACTTGGCAGACCTTTAAAGTATTGCAAACTTTCTGCATTGGCTACATAATTAAAAAGACAATTTTGATAAATTACTTAAGTTTTGCTAGCTAAACCAAATATATAATAAAAAATGTATATAAAAAGAAATAATTCAATGAAAAATTTAGTTAATAATTCAAGAATGAAGATTATTGGCAACACACAAGTTTGAAAAGTCTTGCCTTTGACAATTTTTATTTTAATAATGCATGCCAACAAAATGCAGTTCAGTCATGTTCTGGGATATTCAATACACAAAAGTATAAATATATACACGAAACACTTTGGAAAACTTTACCAGAAACTTAATCTGTCAGTCCTCTTCTTACCAATCTTTTGATTCCTTCATATTTTATTCCTCCAAACAGTGTTTAACTATCTTCTTACTTCCTTTCTTCCTTCTTCCTCTTTCTTTCATTTTCTTTCTTTTTTCTCTGCTTCATTTTCCATTACCCTTCCTTCATTTAGTTCATTTTTTCTTTTTTTCTTTTTTCTTTTTCCTTTCCATTTTCCTTTTTCTTTTTCCTTTCCATTTCCATTTTTCATTCTTTCTTCCTTCTTTCATTTCTTTCTTCAATTCTATATGTTTTCTTCCATCTTTCAATGTTTTTCGTCTTTCCTTTATTTTTCATTATTTTTCTTTTTCCCTTCCTTTTTTCTTCCTTCCTTCTTTCATTTTCTTTTTCCTTCCTTCATTTCTCTTCTTTTATTCCCTCATTTTCCTTTCTTTCTTTCTTTCTTTCTTCCTACATCTTCTTTCCATTTTGCTCTTTCTTATTTTATCCATTTTTTCTTCCTTTCATTTTTCTTTTTTACCTTTTTTAATTTTTATCCCTTTCTTTTCATCTTTCCTTTATGTTTCTTTTCCTTCTGTCCTTTCTTTTCTTTTGTTCTTTCTTTCATTCTTTTTCTTCTTTCCTTCATTTCTTTCTTCCTTCTTTCATTTTCCTTTCTTCCTTCATACATCATCTTCTATCCTTCATTTTTCTTTCTTTCATTCTATTTTTTTCCCTCATCTTCTGCTTTCTTCATTTTTCTTTTTTTTACCTTCTTTCATTTTTATTCCTTTCTTCTTCCATTCTCTTTGTTTTTTCCTTCTTTTCTTTTCTTTTTATTTTTTATTTCATTGCCCCATGAAAGTGGTTCTTTTTTTAAATTTAGTATTGTTCAGTTTAAAACTACTTAAAGATAGGGTGGAAAAAGAGTAGTAGAAAAATGTAACTGACAAATAATGTTTTCATTCCATTGGAAAACACAAATTATAGACAAATGACTAAAAATAATAAATTAAAAGCAGAGGACATACAAATAATAATCACTGGATGCAAAAACACTCCAGAAAATCTACAAAGACGGATCTGCTGTTAAATTGGTTTTTCAGAAGAAAGAAATTTATAAATAAATTGATTCAGCCTTAGATCCTATTTTTAAATTTATTTATTTATTGGCATTTATTAAAAAATGACATTTTTTGAAAAAAATGTTTCTGTTTTTCCTGTCAAAATTGCAAAAACAAAGAAATATTTTAATCTTTTTTGCATAAGTCTACAAAAATATTTTCAAATAATTTATTTCTTATTACACAGATGTAATTATAAACATACCTTCCTTTCTCCTTATTTTTCTCTCCTTCTTCTCTCTCTCTCTCTCTCTCTCTATATATATATATATATATATAATTGGGTGCACTTAGGCAGTCATTTTAAATTTATCCAGATTTGAATTAAGATCAGTGAAAGTTCTTTGTTTAAGATTTTTAATTTAATTTACAGCCTATTTGGCTATTTTCTGGGGATAATTTGAACCATTCAATGTGTTTTGTGGAAGTTTTTTAATCCTGTTTATGATGATAAACTACATCTGGCAGCAAGACCTCTAATTGGAAGATTTAAGGTTTTGAGCAGCATGGAACCACCTCTTAACTGCTGTTGTTGCAAGGTCCACCTTCACCTGAGGTGGTAACACCTGTTAGGGTCCCAGCTAATGGCAAATAGTTAACCCCAAAACACTATGAAAGTATAAAAATATACATTTTTATAGTAAAAATACTAGCAATACATTTTTATATAAAAAATACCGAAAATATATATTTATTGTAAAATCACCAAGAATATATTTTATAGCAAAATGAACAACAATACATTTTACCTGTAGTTAAAGGGATACAGTTGTGTTCAAAATATATTTAGTTGAACCCATAAAATTGTTCAAAATATTTAGCTTTTGTCATTAAATAACCTATGGTGTTTGATATGCCACTATACAAAATCAACCAAATCAACAAACCTGAAGTTTTTTTCATTTTCTTTTCTTTCATAACCACTTGGCTATGTAAACTAAAGTCCTTTTGTTGGAGTGAGAAAACCACCCCTAAATTTTGTAAAAGTATTTTGATACACACTTTGTGTGTGTGTGTGTATATATATATATATATATATATATATATATATATGTATATATATATAATAGCTGGACACTCGTATTTGTATTCTATTAGGGTGGCTAGCCAATCACTATTGCAGACTCTTGCTCAGGCACATTTGTGTGTGTTTTTACACTTACAGAGCCAACCTGCGCTTTATATTGCAACTATACTGAGCAGACCTTAGTTAGTTTCTGGGAGAGAGTGTGGTATCTCGAATGATGAGCAATCTGAACAGCACCAGCACACTGAAACTCTCTGTCATGATGACTTGTGACTTCATGTTAGCACTGCTATCGACAGTTCCAAGTGTTCTGTCTACCAAATTTCACTCACAAGTTCAACCCATGGTATGGTTTTCAGGCACTTCCCAAAGGTGCTGGGATCGACCTTGATCCAGTCTGATAACATCAGCAAGTCTCCTTCCTGACAAATCGACCATGGTTAGATTCGGACCTGGGTCCCATAGTCAGAAAGCAAACATTACACACACACACACACACACACACACACATATATACACACATGCACACACATATGGTTGCAATTTGATTTCAAGTAAATGCCATCAGTTTATTTGTTTTCAAATATCAACAGCATGGATATAGCACAAAACTAATAGGGACTTATGTTCTCTTGGGAAGATGTGGCAATAGTGGGAATTGTCAATGCTTCATTAATATTTTTGTGATCTTTGAATAATTTCTTGTATGAGAAATTTAGTTTTATGTTCTTATTAATCTGTACATGAATAATATTACAAATGTTCACTGATTCTAACATTTTTTAGTGTTTTCTGAAAATGTGTTTCATATGTTATAAAATATGTTGATTTTGTAATTTAATATGTCACCCATTAAAACCACAACGACTGGGTTAACCTATACACAGGGAAAATTGGAATTTAAAAATTTTTTTTGCTAAAAATGAAGAACTGACATCAAACATTAATATCTATAGTTGTTATTTACTGATAGTGATAGAAAAATGATTATGCATTTAACAACACTATTTTTCAGTAATAATTTCCTTAATTCCAGACCATTAACAATGCCTTCCTACAGTAAAACATATATAAAAAATGTATGTAAGAGCCCAATTCTTTTAATCAATGGTCACATTAATTCCTGACCACTGACAATCCCTTTTTCTCATTTAAAAGCCATTTCAAGAGAAAGATCATTGACAATACCTCTTTACAGTAAAACACTGCTGTAAAATTACAATCATACATGCAACCTCCCTATTCTTCATCATATTACTCTTAATTCCTGACCTCTGACAATTCCTTTCATACTCATTTGTAATGCATTTTCTTGTAAATTTGGTAATGCATTTATATAGTAAAAATATTTGTGATCCATTTACATTATCTGTATAATGACATTATTCTGTTAATAAATCATGCCTTGATTCTTGACCATTGATAATCCCTCTTTTCCTCCTTTGCAATGTATTTCTCAAGTAAAAAATTGCAACATAAACAGTTATGGATATAAGAAACCTACACTTTCATTAGCGTTTGCCTAATTCCTTAACAATGATAACCAGTTTTTACCTCATTTGCAATACTAGAGTAAAGAATTGCTACAAAAATGTTTATGTATATAACAGACTTATTCTCTCAGTAATGATTGCATTAATTTCTGACCATTAACAATCCCTTTTTCTTCATTTGCAAGGAATTTCAAGAGGACAATCATTTGTAATGCATGAGGTCTGATCAAAATGCCGCAGAGACTGTTGCTATGGTAACAGATCTAAAGTACACAGAGTAAAAGTGTTTAGAATGTGGTTGTCTCCACACCAGAGAAAACTTTTTGAAAACAGTCATAACAGGTGACACATTATGGGTCTATGGCTATAACCCTGAAACCAAGGCTCAATCTTCACAGTCGAAGACCCCAAACTCTCTGAGACCAAAGAAAGCACAAATGAGTTGAGCAATGTAAAGACAATACTGACAGTTTTCTTTGACTACAAACGCATTGTTCCTCATTAGTATGCTCCACCTGGTCAGATGGTAAACAAAGAATTCTACCATGATGTGTTGTGGCATTTGCAGGATGCTGTTCATTGGAAAAAGCCAAAATTTCATGTGTTCGGTGAGTGGCAACTCCACGATGACAAGGCACCTTATCAGCTTGTGCAGCAGTCTTTGTTTAGGTACAACATTCCCCAGAGTCAGAGTTGGTTAAGGCAGTGGAGAACTTTCAGAGGGAAATTAACAGGAGATAATTGATAACTGACATCCATCAAAACATGGCACGTGGAACTAGAACAGTCTACCCCAGTGAGTGAAATAAAGGGTTCAGTTCGACATTCCAACCACCTGAAGAAGGCCAGAGCATACAACGGCTGAAACGTTGTGATAAATATGGTGACAAAGATGAGGACAATAGTCCAAATAATGTAAATAATGAACATTCCCCAGGTTTGACAACCACCATATGCCCCAAATCTCACCCTTGTGCCTTTTCCTCTTTCTAAATATCTAATTCTACTTGAAAGGAACAAAATTTCAAAACACCGAGGAAATGCATGAGAATGTACTCACTATCCCCAAAAAAGGAATTCCAGGAAGGCTTCCATCAATGGAAATGGTGCTGAATAAAGTGTGTGGCTTCAAAAGGGGATTAGTTTGAAGGAAACTAAATACTGAATTGATATGTGTTATAGTTTTCTTTTTATAGCATCTTTTTGTTAAATTTGTTTAGCTCAAATATTTACTGATGCAATGGGGGAATTTGCAAATATCTCATCTAAACTCTGAAATTTATAATATTTTTTTCCATAATAGGAGTAGATAGGTTCACTTGTTGTCTAGTTTACAGTCCTCCCTAGTCTTTTGAATTGGAGTAGGGGTTTATACTTTGTTTCATGTTTAGGATTGGATTTCCAGTTCCTTCTAAAGTTTTCTCATTCTTTTTCACACCCAATACCCACTTGGGTCTAAGTGGAATTAATACCTTGACTGGAGTGAATTGATTAAAATAATTGTTTGGTTTTAGTGAGAAAAAATAAGTATGCATAATAGTAAGAAAGAGATACAGTGAAGAAAAGCAATCTTTTCATTTGTACCCTCTTACTTCTTTAAATAATGACCTGCATTCATACTTATGATTGCTATTGTAATATTTTATTGAAGGTAAAGTTGTTAAGCTCAAATATTTAACAATGCAATAGGGGAATTTTCACAGTTTTTCTGTTTATTTAGTCACTAACTAGAAAATCATCAGGTTTTCACAGGTACTACTAGTGTGAATAAATGGTGGTTGATAGTTATGAATAGACAGGCAGCAAGAGATGGACAAACTGCTGCCAACAAATAAATTTGGTAGATAGATAAATAGATTTATTTAGACAGTTAAATGGAGAAAATACTGACTTGTAAAAAACAATTTCGAGATAAGTAATGCCAAACAGCTAATAAAAATTATGCCAGTTTTTTTTTTCATATGCTTTATATTCTATGGTAACTCTTCGGACAGCATCTAATTTCTTAAATCAATTTCCATTTCTGAGCAGCAAAAGGAAAATTCCTCACCTTTTGTGGCTTCCTTCTTACACTATTCTAACTCCTCATACCTATGCTATTCTATTCTCACTATTTGACAAAATAGTAGCATCGCATTATTTGCATGACATT
>CAHIKZ030004489.1:4957500-4975000 GCA_903632075.3 Acanthosepion pharaonis | reverse complement strand
TTAACATGAAATATTTTCTAAAATATAGTCACTATGCAGTGTTGATTTCTATGTCCCCCTGTATGTGTCTATAAATGTTCTGTCTTTGATTGTCAATACTCTTCCCTCATCAATACAAAAAATTTTCAACATTATTATTAAAAATCATAAATTTTCTCTTGCTGTGAAATAATTACATGAACAATCACTTTCATTCTATACAAAAATTGTAATGTCCACTAAAAACTATAAATAAATTTCAAATAAAATCTCAGAAGGATAGATAACAGAAAGTAAGTAATTAATATCTATTTCAGTCATTCTAAAACATCCAAGACTAATGACTGGGTTCTTTTGATTGATTTATACATTTAAATTTTCCTAAGGAAGAATTCTATAAAGCCATGTTGAATCTCTTCCCTCCTTTCACAAAAGTATTGCTTCTGCTTCAATTATGGTCATAACTACCACTACTAGTTCTTTAAGTTTCATTACTTATCAACATAATCATATGAAAACCTTGAGGAAGTTGTATTTCTTTTTGTTGCCTTAATAATCATTTAAATACTATTCTTTGACTGTATAATTATTTCTTTTCTTCTTTTTTTTTTTTTGTATTGCATACAGGTAATAAATCTGTTTAAGTATATCTATACTAACTTAACTGACAGTTTTAGTGTTCATGCATTTTTCAGGAGCATTTATGCAAAACTTTAAGTGCTTAACTAAAACAATTCAGTAATGCTCCCTAGAAACATCAACATGAGGCCATTTTTCCAGCCCACTATCACCATTGCTGCGACTACTGCTGTATCAATCCAAAAGAGTATGTTTTAGAAGTCTGACGGCTCTTCTATAGTGAAGGGGAAAAAAATGAAAACAAATGAAAGAAAGTGCCAATATTTTCTTTTTCTTTGGATAATTTTTCTTCTTTGCTTTCTTTTTCCTTTCTTTTCTTTTTATTATTGTAACTTTTAAAAACTCCTTTCTTTTTCATTCTTTCTTTTTTTTAACTACATTCTCTTTGTCTTCTCTCACCTGTTAGTATATTTTATAAGGTTGAAGAATATCTCAGTAATAAAAAGGTGAGAAAATGATCATTGATAAAATGTCTACCTCTTTCTATGTTCATTTCTTTCTTACTTTTCCTTATTGCTTTAATTTTCAACTTTTTAATACTCTTCTCTCTTTTCTTCATTTTTCATTTTCAAATCTTTTTTAACCTTGCTTTCTCACTCTCTATTTTTCTTACCCTCTCATATCTACACACTTATAGTTCTAAGGCTGAAGAACCATTGTTAATAGTAAGCCTCTTTTTTCTTTTTTTTCTCTTTCTTTCTTTCTTTCTTTCTTTCTTTCTTTCTTTCTTTCTTTTCCTTCAGCTTTTTCAATCCTTCGCTCTGTTTAAGCCTAATATAAATATTTATTGATTTTCTTTTTCTCACTTCTCCTCTTTCAATCATGTTCTTTTTTCTCCTCTTTCTTGTCCCACTCTTTCTTCACCTTCCCTTTTTCTTTTTCCTCTATTTCATCTTCCTCTTTTTCTCATACGTCTTTTTTGCCACCCTTCCTTATTTTTCCATATTGAACAAGACTTTTATCTTTGTATTAGATTTCTCATTCTTTCAGTTTTAATTTTGGCCCACACTCGACCCCCAAGCAACCCAACTCCTTTCTCAGCATTCTGTTGCAGATAAAGTGTAGTTAAATATTAAAATAAATGTTCCACTCATGTTCATGTATTGTATTTTACTTCTTCATTTCTCACTAGGTGTTGCTTCTCTTTGGATAATTCCAAATTCATTTTCCTTCCCAAAGCCTCGGATCTTTGTTCTTCCCACTGATATTGTAATGGTGTACGTGCCACCAACTAGATATATGCACAATGTCCCACAATTTATTCGTACTTGAGAGCCACTCCCACTATTGCATCACCTTTCCTTTCTTTCCACATAGCTCAGCCATATGGCTTGAACCCTGGCCGTATGGTCCAGGACAGTTTGTATTTCACTTGATCCTCTCGTGCTGATTATTTATTCTGTTGTGAGCTGAAGGAATTAGCATAATGTTAACTGCATGCTACCATAAATTTGTTTTTAGGGCTGAGGTTGATCAATTGCCTGGCCTGAGTATATCTTTGGAGTTAGCTGGCGGCTGCCTTGTTCGATCTGTTGTTTCTGTAAAATATTTAAAACCCCCATCGTGTGCTACAAAAGATCAGTATCAAAAATACTACATGCAAATGCAACACTCAGAAAATAAAGCAAAGTCTATTTGCCTTCCAGTTTTTGTTATTTTTATTTTGTAGCAATGACGTTAATACAAAGATTCACAAATTGTTAAATCTTACCATTTTAAAGTGTTGTCAAAAGGAATGATTCAGGATTTTTTTCACCCAGCCTCTTATTCTCTCCTAACATAGATTTGACAAAAAAAAATAAGAAGAAAAAGAAAAAATAATTCATGGGATCTCTATATATCCCCAGTGTAAATAATGAACTAAAAATGCATTTTTCAGTTTTCTACATTTCTCTATTCCTCTATTTTCTTTTTCTCCCTCCTAATTGCCATCTTACTTCAGAATGTAAAATATATCACGGCTCTTCACAGCTTACTCTTTCATTATTACCTGGAAACTGTGCATTGTAATGACCGAGTTTATTGCATTCACTTTTACACGAATACTCTTGGGAAAGCTATAAATCCATCTCTTCTCCCTTCAGCTATAGATTATATAGCAAGGCAGACTGAGCTCTATAACCTTGACTGGCAACCAGTCTAGGAGAAGGACAAGTCTATTCAAGCCATATGTAGCCCTGGTGGGACTTATACTATACAGCCATTGAAAAGATTCAAGTTCATAATTTACAGTGGCATAGGGCTGTGAATTCTATGATTTCAACTGAAGTTGAATAAAAAAATATATTTTTCTTGGAAAAGATAGTGGAGTGTTGTTTTTCTTGCATTCTTTATGGTTTTACATTCAAAGTTGTCTTTCTCCTAGTCTGGTTACCACCCAAGGTTAGAGAGCACTGTTTATCATACTATTTTAACTATAGCTAGGGTGAGGAGTAGAAGAAATGGGTTCATACCTTTCCCATAGGTAATAAAGGGGAAGTGAACACAAAATGTCCCAGCTGTAATTTGAACTTAGTTTGGTGGTTTCAATTTTCAACCGTTAAGTCACTCGAACCTCGTTTTCATGCACACATATTGTTATTGTCAATTGAATCTTCTTCTTAGCTTCTTCAGCATTAATTTGCTTAAATAATTCAATCAGTAGTCCTAGTATAGATATTAGTACCATATAGAAGCTTTTAATTATTTACCTATACATAAATAGCTGGTAAAGGCACTCCATCTTGTGTTTGAGAATAAGTCATGTCAGTGGTTATACCATGCTGCTTGAACCATATAGCCCAATACTAAGTGTCACAATTTACTTTGAGAAGAATAAGCATTGTCAAGTACACTCGGTTGCTATGGGAGATACTGTAAATGAATTTTTTTTTAATTTTTTATTAATGTTCATCCAATAATAATAAAAAGCCAAAGAGCCAGTCAAGGTAGAGAGTTACTGAATGATGTTATATGAGTGTAAGAAGAAGAGGTAAGACATACAGTTTATGAGAGATAATGGTTAACCCTAGACTTGAGGACGTTAAGATCATAATGATTGGGAAAACATGTTGTGTGTTTGTTCAACAAAATAGCAGTTCGTGGGAAAAGCTGTCCAAGTGGTACTTCCTTCTTACTAATCAAATACAGGGGGAATGAGTCTGAGTTGTCCCAATGTACATGTCATAGTGAGTCTTAGCTGCAAAGGTCAGAACTGGTAGAATGTATTTTGTCAGAACATTTGCCATGAAATAGTGATAAACTAGTGAAAAGCGTGCAACATTTTGCATGTGGAGAATGGTGTTGTAGAGTGGAAAACAATTCATCCTCCACAATACCATGTGGATGCTGTGAACTTTATCCAGACAGGCAAATGAATACTGGGCAGTTCCATATATTACAGCAATACTCCATTTTTGCTCTGATCTGGCTCTTATAAAGATAGACTATAGCAGTAGTTAGAATTATTTGGCACGGGACCTCAACAATCTGATAGGTCATGGGAAACATCTGTATCTGTTTATATATAACTGAAATGAATCTTAGCATAATTTGGTTTGAAAAAATTCTGCTATTTAGATATTTGTACACAGTTGTATTCAACCACATATATGCTGTTTTGTTCTGCTACCTTTTACCATCTATGAGGCAGCTTCATGATTCCATCCTCCTATAACTTGGTAAGGTGAAAATGTATAGAAAGTGCACTGATTTCTGAATCTTGCAAAGTACATTTACATCCAGGTTCTTACAATATTTCACCTTTCTTAACAAATCTGTCATCAGATTGTGGTGTATTTAAAAACAACAGAAGATAAAAGAAAAGTGTTGGGGAACTAAACGAGATGGGCTTGAGCTGTGTGTCTAAACACATCATATGCCAGAAATATTTCCAAATTTGGTGTTCAGCATTTTCACTGCATGTATAACTATAACCAACATCTATCTTTATATATCTGCTCTTTCACCACCTACATACATATTATTCCATTAATAAGAACCTTACTGTGATCTGATGAAGTCTCTCTAAATGACGAAATAACTTTTTTCCAGTTTGTCATTAATGATCAAATATGACATTGTTAATGAGCTCTTTTTCAGTGGGCCTTATGCCAGGCAAGGCTAAAATTTGAAGATACTTATTTAAAACACTATTTTCATCTTGGGTAAGCCTCTCTAATTCTCAACTTTTTCTTGTGCTGTGTACTTGTAAAATCTCTGTCCTTTTAAGCTGTTTTTCCTTTACAACCTATTTTAAACAAAGTTTGAATATGTAATTTTTATATGCAAACGATGAAGAAAATTTACACAACAATTATTATTTTTCAAGTCATAGCAATTTGTAAGTGAATTTCAAAAGCAATAGATATTTGTACTGTTTTGTTTTACTATCGTTTATCATCTTTGAAGCAGCTTCATGATTCTATCCTCCTAGAACTTAAATTTATCTGGGATCATAAAGTATATTCATTTTCTTAACAAAAATCCTTCTCTTCAAATGTGGGATGATATAAAAACAGCAGTGATAAAGACGAAAACTAAAGTAATAAAAAACTGAACGAGGTATCAGACACCAGAAATTTAAAACTTAAATATTAATATTCTCCTGATGATAAATAATTATAACTAACATTTGTACTCTTTTGTTCCTTTCCACTACATATAAAAAGGGTCTTTCCTTTAGTATAGAGCTCTCTTCCTGCAATGCATTGTAGTGTGATTTTTTCATGTAAGTTGGAACATACGTGTGATTTTCTGTGAATAAGCATTCACATGTCAACAAATCCAATATGGCATACAACCAGGAACTGACCCATACTACTTTTCTCATTGTAGCACTGTAGTTGAAGCATAAGTTGAAGCAAGATTAATGGAGATTGCATTGTAACCACAAAACAATCATAGGTTGTGACTGTTTTGACCCAGAAATTTACTGTGTATATGATTCCATCAATAATAACTATCTTGTTTGAAAAAGTCAGTTCAAAGGATGAAACGGATAACAAATCTTTGCTGTTTTGTCATCTACTATATATATATATAGTAAGAGATATCCAGTGTTCTTATAGATATTTTTATTTTTACAAAATAGTGCTCAATGTAAATTTACAGAGCATTATTATAAATTAACTGATTTAGAATATGGTTTTTTCACTACACAATTCTAACCATGTTTCAAAAATGGAAGCTAAAAACTTCAAATTTATTTTTGTAATTAAATTAAAGACATTAGTTCCATTTCATTCTCAAGCGAATTTTGGATGAAATGGAACTAATGTCTTTAATTTAATTAGAAATTAAATTCGAAGCTTTTAGCTTCCATTTTTGAAACATCGTTAGAACTGTGTAGTGAAAAAATATTTTAAATCAGTTAATTTATAATATATATATATATATATATATATATATATATATATATATATATATATATACTAACACAAATCGATAATGCCAAACAAAAACACATAAATTGCTAAAATTGTATGTATTTAAAGGTGAGAAGAAAAAGTGCTCAGTATCAAAAATATATAAGGAAATGTTCAAAAGTAGTCAATCCTAACAGAAATCTTTTGAACTTTTTCTTATCTTCACTATATATATATATATATATATATATATATACACAGATACACTGACTCACTTAAAGCATCAATAATAGTCACTGAAAAATGTAAATGAAACTCATTGTAGTGTAAGAAGAGGAAGAGAAAACAAGATTAAAGTCTGTCTGACTGATTAAGATTGCATTATATATGTCCAGGCTCATGTTGCCAACATATGATGAGCTGAAATAGCACATCACTGCATGCATCCATCATTCTTCTTATCAACAGCAAAGCTGAATGTCAATACCAGAAATAGTTAAGGAGAATTGCAATAAATCCTGTATGCATACTGCTTTCACATTTACATGTCTGTAGTCATGATGTGTATATGCAAGGATTTACTACAAGTGAAAAATCTTGAAAATTAAAGGCTTTTACAGTTCCTCTTCTCTTTTATATGTTGTGGCCTTTCAGGATTTAGCCAGTCATGGCTCTCATTAACTTCCTTTCCTTTGTATCTCTCAATAATGTTTGTCTTTTCACTATCACTCACATTCCCTGTTCTGTCATTCATTTATACAAGCTTGTTAGGTAGGTTACTTTCTATTTCCCTCTTGCCTTCTCTTTCAATATGTCGTGTACCTTCATGGCATAGGTGATGATGGCTCTCCACAACTTCCAATCTTTTGTATCTCTTAGTAAGTTTTGTCTTTTCACCATCACTCCCATTCTCTGTTCTGTCATCCATTTATACAAGCTTGTTAGGTAGGTTACTTGCTGTTTCTCTCTGTTTTCTTGCTTTCTTCTTCAATATGCTGTGTACCTTCAGACGTGGATGATCATGGCCCTCCACCACTTCCCATCCTTTCTATCTTTTATTAAGTTTCATGTTTTCACCATTTCCCTTTGTCCTTCTCAATATGTCCTCTGACACTCAAATTCTCCCACCCATGTTTCTAGAAATTTCAATTGTCTCTTTCTGATTCTAAATATAAGTGCCATTTTTGTTTCCATTTTCCTTTTCTTGTTTTTCTTTTAAGGAAATGAAAAGAATATCTAAAAATGTTTGACAATCATGCTGACCATATTCATCAAGTCAATTGGTATTGCATGCACAAAAGTATTTGCCTGTCATTCACTTGTGCTCTTCTTTGTATCAGGTTCAAATATTTCACAGTTTGACCTGCTGGACTTCATGAAAATCTGGATTGTAGAAGTCAGCTTCAAACATCATCCATAAATACAAACAAGAGCAGGTTTTTTTTCTGTCAATTCTAGTACCAAAATCTGAGCCAGTGCCAAAAACATCTCTTGTCAAAAATGTTGTTTTGGTCCTTCTGAATTGTAGATATCTTTTAAACTTACTAACAAAATGCCATTCAAGATAATAAAATATTTTTATGATTCCTTTTTAAAACTATTCATAAAAAACACGAAAAATTGAAAAGTTTTCTGCAACTAAAATTTTTTCCAGATTACTTGCATTACAGATGAAAAGGATAAAATAAAATCAATTCAAAATTTCAAAGATAGCTGCTTAAAATAAAAGAAGGTAATATTTGAAAATATATGAACAATAAAATACTGGACAAGGAAAAACACTGGAGTTAGATGTTTGAAAGAATCAGCACATTCACTAGGCTCTGAGAATCTCCTTAGTAGGCCTAGCATAAAAATAAATGATATAGGAGCCATTAATGAAAAAAGAAAGACAAATAAGAGTAAGTCTTCAGCAGCAGTCACAAAAGAAAAAAAGCTTCATTGAGTGCAGACAAGCATGACAAGCAGAAACATCACTCATCCAGACAGATTGGGTCACAATTTTTTCACATAGAACCATCCCATGGGAGACTTCTTCTTTTATGTGCCATGTCCTTTCAGGACATAAGTGATCATGGCTCTCCACATCTTCCTGTCCCTTGTAGCTCTTAATAAGTTTTGACTTTTTGTTATTTCTCCTAAACCCTGTTCTAGCATCAATTTACTCAAGCTCATCAAGTATGTTACTTGCTGCTTTCCACTGTCTCTCTGTTCTGTGAGTATAAGGTTCTCTAAGCCCTCTTTCCTCATTACGTGCCCCTGAAATTTCAACTGCCTCTTCCTGATGTTAAATATAAGTTTCATTTTTGTTTCCATTTTCTCCAAAATCTCATTGTTACTCACATGTTCAGTCCATGGTATCCTTAGCATCATTCTGTAGAACCACATTTTTTAGCTTCAAGTCTCTTCTTCATTTGCTGCTATTCAGGAGGACAGATATCATGTAGCAGTTCAATATTCTTTTCTTTGTTTCTAACAAAATTATTTTGTCTCATTTTTTTTTTTTTTTTTTTTTTAAACATTTGGTCATGGGAGACTAGTGGATTAAAATGTTGGTTCATGAATTTGGTGACATATTAATTTTGATTTCAATCCTTGGGCAGAGCAGTGTTCTTGGACAGTGAAAATAGGGTAAGGAATAGTAAATAACAACTGGACAAGATATCTCTAGACATGAGCAGTAGAATAAGAGCAACAGTCCACCCCAACCCATTGATTAAATACAGGGTCCAGTTCAAAGTTCACTGTAGGTTAACCAGGTTGGCATACACCTAAAAAAAATAACAAAGGATATTAAATGTCTAAATGTAAATAATGATTACATCACAAATGATGTCTTATTCTCTGAAATATTTTATGTTAATAGATATCAAAACTGATGATATATTAGGGGTAAAAAGCAATAAGAGTTAAATGAAATAAAACTGGTAATGTTGTTAATGAATTGTGTAATTAATGAAATTAAGTAAAACTAGTAATAAAATAATAATAATAATGAAGAGTGTATTGACCCAGAGGGTTGGGATAAAAAGCAACAATATGAAAAAGAATTAAAACTAGTAATAAAATAATAATAATAATAATGAAGGTTGTTTTAACCCAGAGTATTTTGCTGAAAGGCAACAATATGACAGAAAAAAACTTTTTTTAGCTTATGTGAAAAAAAAATTCTCAATCAATATTCTTTGAATAAAACTGCTTGTCTCTTTTTCATTATTATCTTTGACTTTCTTTGTTTATTGACTTTGCATTCTGAATTTTATTTTGTTGTTATTTATACTATGATTTCATCCATTTTTTTTTGTTCTCATATTGCCTAGGAGACTGGTATTTTTTAAATACATTTATTCTTCTTTCAAAATGGCTTATTTAATTCAAGTGGGAGAAAAGCACTTGATTTATATTTAGCTCCAGTTTATTGCTTTCTGCATTCATCTACAATCCAAGTAGAATCAGCAAAATATATATCATTACTGAATAATGTGAATATATTCAGCTTTAAGCTAGTGGTAAAATAGTAAGGCAAACTGGAGTCTTTAGCCATGACAGGACAACTAGCCTAGGACAAATTAATGGTAAAACAATTACTTTTTTGAAAAACATCCATGGCAGTTGATAGATTTTAAAGAAAAGGAAAGTGTGGAAAGCCATGATCACCTATGTTTTGGAGGAACATGGCATTTAAAATATGAAAAAAATATTTTGTTTATATATATATATATATATATATATATATATATTTTTAGAGAGAGAGAGAGAGAGAGAGAAGAGAGAAATAGAAGAGTAGACCCTGAGGTCAACATCAAGTGGCCTGAAGATTGTGTTCAGTTATGAAACAGACTGTCACCACATGATGTTAACCTCGGTGTCCACTCTTATATATACACATGTTCTATCACTGATATTTAGCACTTTTACCTATAAATATAGCATTCTTTTTGTTTTATTACATACCAGAATGCTTTCTCAGTGTTGTCTATTCTGGGGACGTAAAAAGTTGCTAGCCCTTATGTCATTAGACTTTCTCTACTCCAGACCCAGCCAAGAGCAATCATTTCTCAACTAGTATTCTAGTATGGTTTCACAGGATTTCAAGAATTGTAAATAATATTTGTCAACATAAATGATATCCGTTTATTCAATTTTATGTAGGAATTCTGACCAATCAGAATTTGTTCAGTTTTTTTTTTCTGACTATTGGTCATTTTTGGCCAATCAGAGAGGCAGATTCCATTTTGTCTTTAAATGTTATTTGAAGTACTCATTCAGAACTGTATTTTTTACCATATATTTATATATATATATATATATAATAAGATTAAATTATGCCTTCTCTGTGTTTTGCAGAAATTATATCCAATTCAGTCAACATTTCATTTTATTTATTTGTATTAATGCTTTAACATTTGATAATAAACACTACTATTACAAAGACTACTTGCTTTAAAACATTATCATTCAAAAAACCCTGGTTAGCAATGGTCTTTGTTGTATGCATATATGGGAGCACAGTGGAGTAATGGAAAGCAAATCAAACTGAGAAATCGGAGAGCTGAGTTTGAATTCCAGTTTAGTTCATTACATTCAATTACATGCTAATACCTTTGGTAAAGGTATAAACCCATCTCTTTTCCACCCCCTCCAGCTATTGGTAAATAGCAGGACAGACTGGGTTCTATAGCCTGGGGTGGCAACCGGTCTGGAAGAAAGACAACTCTGAATTCAAAACCTGTGGAGGGTATTTTGGGAAACTTGTGGCAAACTGTGCACCAGTTCTCTGTATTCAGCTCTTCCAAAAAGTCTGGTTGGTTCTGCACAAGCCTTTGCCACTACAATCAAATCATATGTGTGGATAGTCTGGATGTTTGGTTCTAAGAACTGTGCTGCTTGACCTTCATACATGGAAGATGACAGGAGAATTCAGTGTATATATATATATATATATATATATATATATAGATATATAGATATATATATAATATTTATGGAGGAAGATATAGTCAGAGGATTGCTTGAGTCATGAAACAATACCATGTTGATTTCTATGTCTGCAACTATCTCTCACTATATCTCTACACAATATATGAAAAGATTACTTAACTTTTAAATATCAATTTTATCCCAATTTCAAAGTTTCTTTGTAAAATTTCAAGTTTTCAGGAGATTCTGGTTTTAAAAGATATTTCCAAAAGATTTGAAATATTATTTAAAACCAGAACCCCCTGAAAACTGGAAATTTTACCAAGAAACTTCAAAGTGGGGATAAAATTGATATTTAAAAGTTAAGTAATTTTTTCATATAATATTATTGACACTCCATTTTTTTTAATATTTTTAATATTGAGCACTATATATAAAAACATCTGCTGCTGCTTATATCTTAATTCTTATATATATATGTATAGAGAGTACTTTAATCACTGGATCATCCATAGTAAATTTACATTAAGTTTCTTACATCATTTCACTATTTTTGGGAGATCTTTTATTATCACAATGTGGGACATTTGATAACAAAAGTGATGAAAATAGAAACAAAAAGAAAAAGAAAGTATATGAAATCAACTCAACTATATACTCAAACACATAATTAAAACAAAATTTTAAAATTGCAGCATCCTCTCTCCTTCATTTGCATGTGTAATGACATCAATGTAAGCATCACTTTAGTCTGAGGAAGTCCTAAAGAAGAAAATGTGTCGCTCAAACATTTTTTTCCAATTTACAGATTTTCTTAATATATATATATATATATATATATATATATATATGAGAGAGCTGATAAGCTTTTAGCTGAACCAAAAAGTAATTTCAAAATAAAATAATTTTGGCAGATTTTTGGATGTCAGTTGTGTTAAAAACTTTTCTGCACACCTTTGTGTGTGTCCATATATATATATATATATATATATATATATATAATATATTAATTTTTATATATCAAGAACAGATTTGAAAGAAAAGATGTATGACAAATTGGAAAAAAATTTTGTGACACGTTTCATCCATTATATATAAATTTATTCAAATTTATAATATATGAATGTTATAAATTCACTATAAAAGTTGCCTACATATGTGTGTGTGTGTTAAGTCAGATTGTATCATGTTTTTGAAAATTTAATTTCAATTTACTTTATTGATTATCAGAAATAATTTGCTAAAAGGATCAATGTCTTCATGGAACCCTGTAAATTATCTAAAAAGCCTTATTGCTCCTTGCATCCCTACTTTCATTTTTCAATACAAGAGTCTGTTACCATTTGTCTCAATGAAGGATATGGAATCTTCTCAACCATTACAGGCCAAACCATTTCATTTCTTGAGAATTTTGAAGATTTTGAAGACTGGTGTCAGGAAGGGCAACAAGCTGCAAACATCATGAAGATGATGTATTTGTAGATAATTTATGATTGCACAAATTTAATGCATCAAAAAAATAAAAGACTCCAAAGAAATAGAAAGATTTGCCAAATATTGGTGCCATGTGTTTAGATTGAGCCCTGAGAGACAGGCTTCTGCTGCAGCAGACTCTGCTAATGGAATTTGACAGAATCAATGGGAACAAACACACATGTGATGTCTGCTATAATGACAGGCTGGATTACATCAACCAGAAAATCCATGTCTTGTTCTTGGATGTGTCGACATAACCTTCATCTCATGAAGTCTTTTTTCCTTGTTTGCTTGTCTGAAAGGAACCAAATTATTATCACCTCTTTTAATTTTCTCTCCTCAACTTAGGCTTATTTGACATTCATTCCTTTCTCACAATAGACTATATATATATATATATATATATATATATATATATATATATATATATATATATATATATATGTATACCAGCCTAAATATCCAGAACTGTCATATAGCTGATATGCTATACCATTTAGCTACAGAGGAAGTGTAGGATACAGGTTCAATTCCTGTCAGAGGAAACGTATTTTTTCTGAAATTTCTTGGGCATTCAGGCCAGTAAATGTTGTTAATACTGTTCATTATAAACACAGCATTTTATATATATATATATATATATATATATATATATACATAAATTGCTAAAACCCAATTACAGTCTCTTTCTCTTTACTTCCCTCTCCCTCTTCTTTCTTTTCCCTTTTTCTTTTCTCCCTTCTCCCCTCCCATTTCAATATATCACTTCTTAGTTAACTGTCTAAATAGGTCAAGGTCTGGTCACTCCTCCTCCCCCAATACAAAGTATGCTTGAGAGAGATATGAAATTAATCCCTCCCTATACTCTACCATGTCTCTTTAACTACTCCTTTTACACTCTCTATTAAATTACAAAAACTTACACTACCCATCAATTTTAATTTCATTTTTCATTTCATTTCATTTTTGGAAGTGCTATCTGATGATCCAGCATCGTTTAAAAGGGCTATGGTGAAATAAATTATTATAATGGTACTTTAAAGTGGTCTGTTTTTCTTTTAAATATATATATATATATATATATATATATATATATATTGGATTCTCTCATCATCTTCCATGTATGAGGGTCAAGCAAAGCAACACAGTTCTCAGAACCAAACAGCCAAGCTATCCACATATATGATTTGATTGTAGTGGTGAAGGCTTGTGCAGAACCAACCACACTTTTTGGATGAGCCAAATACAGAGAACTCTCCAAACAACCCTCCTCAAGTTTTGAATCCAGAGTTCTCCTTCTCCTAGACTGGTTGCCACTCAAGACTATAGGACACTGTCTGTCCTGCTTTTTACCCATAGCTGGGGGAGAAGAGATTGATTCATAACTTTTTCAATGGCATTTGCACATAAGTGTATATAATGAACTCTGCTCTCCAATTCCTCAATCCAAGCCACTATCCATGACATCATAGTGCCTTCATTTACATAGATATATTCAGTCAGTGGAAAATATTCAGTACTAGCAGTACTAGATGTAACAGTAAGAAATAGATCGAGTATCGACCATCATAAAGACTGAAAAATAAAATTGACAACGATTATTGTTTAAGGTTGACCAACACGCATGTCTTAATTAGTTTTATTTTTATTTTTTTTTTTTACGAATTGGTCAAACCCAAACTCAAACAAAAGCATTGTTTTCAATCGTTATGAGTCTACCGATTGAATAGAATTTTATTATAAACAATTGTCTTGTAAATGGAATTTTTAAAGCATTCTGAATGTAAAAATAAAAAAAAAAAGTGTGCAAGACAATAAGAAACACTACCTGCCAAAAAAAAAAAAGTGAAGTTTTGTTGAAATCAGTTGAAAAAATGTAGGAAATCCGATCCCATATATAAATGAACACAGACACACACTCACAAACAACCTGGGTTTTATAAAAAGTATAACTTGATATGAGTTGTCCCCTTTTCATTCCTGACAGTGATGCCACTTAATCGTGTTTTCAAATTGATTTTGTGCAAAAACAATTGTGTTTTTCCAAAAAATTCTTATAAATAGAAAAAAAATGCCGTAAGAATTTTTTGCTGTTAACAATAAATTTTTTAAAAAATCCAGACGCCATGCATTCAACAGATGTCAGATTTCATTGAAAAATACATCCCTACCCTTTACCAAAATGTAACTAAAAAACGGATACAATAATACAGACATAATGAACACCCAGACACCCCTTGTCCAGTTGAAGGAGATTTATCTGTAACCTTGGAAACATGAATTATGATTTTAGCTGTGTCTTTAAAACCCAGTAATTTTAAAAGTTACTCCAAAATTCGCTTGAGGATGAAATGGAACTAATGTCTTTAATTTAATTACAAAATTAAATTCGTAGCTTTTAGCTTCCATTTTTGAAACATGGTTAGAACTGTGTAGTGAAAAAAAACATATTTTAAATAAATCAATTTATAATATTAATGCTCTGTAAATTTACATTGAGCACTATTTTGTAAAAATAAAAATATCTATAAGAACACCGGATTATATATCTTACTGTTCTTTCTTTTTATTTATATATATATATATATACTCTCTTTTCTTTTCCCCATATCTATCTCTCTCTGTCTTTTTCTCATCCCCTATAAAAAAAACCTTATTTTGAAATCTCTGACTTCCCCTCTTATTTTTGAAACTCTTTCCTTTTCTTTTTTTGTCTTTTTGCTTGGGTCTAAAAAATCCATTTATTGTTGTAAAATTTTGGGGTCTGAAGAGATCGGCCCCTGATTTCATGAAATAAACTATTATCTATGGATTTCTAAGGACTCCACTTTCATTATTATAATTGCTCTGTTCTTACATTGAGCTCTCTTTGGACCTCTATCCTCCTTGGAATTATCCCTACCAATTATCAAGTAATATTATATATATATATATATATATATATATATATATATGTAGAAAGAAAAAGAAATAATGGATTTATTTTTAATCCAACATCCATTTATTGCATTGGGAACAGTAGTATAGATTATTCTACTGAGGCTGTGACAGTTCGCGGCTGCTGTCACACTCTCTGCCTTTGGGCAGAGAGGAACCCAGACGAGGCTGTGCTGAAGGGCAGAGTCTTGTTCAGTGAGGTAGACAGACCCAAATCTATTTATGCAGATTCTACTGAGATGTTTTGTCTGAGCCTATGGGCTTGAATGACCAACGTTAAACTGGGTCTTGCACCACAGCTACCATTGTGGGAGGGCTACTAAATATCAACATTCTTTTATTGCATTAAATGTTATTTTTAGTGGATATCTGTGTTTGAAATAGACACCCTGCTTTTATTTTTAATTTTGTACATTATGTCTATACTACTGAAGCAAGTAATTATGATAGAAAATGTTCAGACATTTGATTTTGGATTTTAAAGGCTCCAGAATTACATCACTTGATGTAGCCTAAAGTATATAAGTGTTAGTTAAAAAGGGTGGCATTTATCAAGTGGCCGCAGGTTTAGTCCCCAGATCATGTAGTGAAATCCTTACCCTCTGGTTCAGCAGGAATGAGCCAGAAATGACATCACAAGGACAAATTAAAACAGGAGTCAACTAATACAAGATATGGTCACCTGAAGATGGATGGAGTGTGTGCAGTTAAACATGTCAAATGTAACATCCATAACAACAAAATGAGAACCATCTACTGTGCTTTGTCAGGCTTATGGCCATATCACATTGAGATGCCAGTTCTTGTATAATCACCAAAGTTAAGCAATGTTGAGTCTGGTCAATACTTAGATGAGGTGATTGCTTAGGACTATCAGTTGCAGTAACCTTGAATGTGCAGGTGGTGTAATGGATAACTCCTTAGAGTTGGAAATCAGAAAGCCAAGATTCAATTCCAGTTGGGTTAGTTTTATTCCCTTATACACCAAAAAACCTATTGGAAAACTATGAATCCACCACTTCTCTCCCCCAGCTATGGGTTTATTAGTAGCACTTGTATTAGTAAATCATTATTATCTCTTAAAAATTCTTACAATCTAGAAATATTTTTTAGTTTTAAATAACCTATAAAAGGTTGAAAAGTCATGAAAAACAATATAAATAAATCAATAAATCTGTGTTGTTTCCCTACAGGATATGGGCGATAATGTTTTTCCACACAGTTAAATCAAGGTGTAATGAGAATTCCTTTTCATTTTAAATTATTCAGTTTAGGTTCGTGACACAGCATTTAGATTATATTTTTTGTCTGAACATTTTTTATGGAGTTCCCAAGAGCAAAAGAAAAATTATTCTGGGCACTAAAGGGAGATAACTGTTTACACCCCAGAATTAGTTGTTATATGAGAACAGCCTGAATAATAATCATGTAAAACAATATCTTTAGTATGGACACTCTCTCACTCTTTCACTAAGAAGTATCAGTTATTTTCTTTTAATGTTTTTCTTTCTCTTTCTTTTTTGTTATTGGAATTTTTTATTTTATTTTATGAAGATTATTTTGTTTCTTCCAGCACTTGAGAAAATTGTCATATTGCGGAAAGAAATTCTGCCCCAAACACAAGAAAAAAACAGCTGCAAATGATGTGAAATCTATCGCTGTAAAAGAATCTCATTTGCAATCTACAATCTCAATGTGGGCAACACTATCAAGTGACAATAACTACTTATATATTTACATCTCTTATATATGTCAATATCTATCATATGTATTTATATCCATCTATTGTATTGCTCACAAATAAGTACACACCTACCAATTTTATAATGAAAAGTTAATTTTTATCCAAACCAAATAAACCATAGTTTCATCATTTATAGAAGGTGAAACGTGGTTTTTGTATTCAAATCTTATATGAAAAATAATGCCAACCCAATTTATATCCACCCCAACTCTAACTACCTTCCAGCTGTAATCAAACATATACCTTCATCTGTAGAACATAGGATTAACAACCACTCATCTGACAAAGATGTGTTTGATAAATATAGTGCAGTGTTTATAATACTGTTTTAAAGAATAGTTGTTACAGTACACTGAAATCAAGTCTAGAAAATATGATAATAGTGGTCTAAAGAAAATAAATAAAAATTTGAAGATCATTTGGTACACCCCCCCCCATTAACCAACTGGTCAGTACTAAG